>JARHVA010000282.1:5230000-5415000 GCA_037957365.1 Torreya grandis | reverse complement strand
CCTTATCTAAAAGACAAACTATGATGTACAACTTAGGAATATCTTTATCCTTTTACTATAATATCTATATTGCATTTCAATAGTAGAATAAAATCTGAAATTTTTAGATATAAAAATATGGTATTAGGCACTTTTTAATGTCATTTTGACCTAGATTCATAATAAAATACTTTCACAAACATATATGCCTCTAATCCACCATTCTCTTACATCCACATGCTTAGACACATGAATTTGGTTATATGTACTTGACAATGATACTTATTTATGAATCCTAAACCATATGACTTGTGTCTAATTTCAGGACATTTAGTCACCATTCATCTAATCCATTATCCATATATAGGCTTGACAGCTTGTATGCCATTACTACTACATAGAAATTTCATTTTTAAGTGCTTAAGTTACATACAATCACCCTTAGAATATCTATAAATTACTACATGTGTCATTGATCCTTTAATATAAATCTACCCTAGATATTTATGAGTATTTATACACACCTATCCACTTAGGCTAGCTACATCCTATTCTAAATAATGGCTAGTTTCTTAAATTAAAATCATCCATTTTGGTCTTCAACATGTTTGATAATGTCATCCAAAGTAATTTACCAAAATATTCACATATAAATATATATCAAGAGTCATCATTATGCCCACTTTATATTCACTTGGTTAGAACTTTCACACTATTTCACATTGAGAAAATATGTCATATCATTCAAAAATTCAAGGTCATTCATAAGGAGAAACCATAAAACAAGTTTAGATAAATCAAAAAGAAGTCAAGAGATATCATTATCAAGTATCCAATAATTTTCTATAGATTCATACATATATTAAAGGAGAACTATTTCAAACTCGCTATAGGTGGGAAAACTATGTGCTCTTTATTTAACTCTTTAGAGTATTGGATAAATAAGAAATGGTCAATCATCAAGACAGTAATTAAGTTCAACTGAACCTATTACACTCATCTCTTTTTTGTAGTTTTCAAGATATCACATTTACCTCAGCATTATATAGATAAGATAATAAAAACATAAAAATATGGACACCATAAATCAAACTATGATATTTTAGATTACTTAGTAAACACAAATTTAGAAGGTACAAGATAAGTTTTTTAGTAAAAACAACTAATAAAAGTCCATGGCCAATAGACTTGAATGGTTATGCTCCTATAGTCCTATAAATATCCTATCCAAAAGTTTTTTTTATCTATTTTCTATTTATCATTTTATAACATTTTTTATTTCTATATTTTAATTTTAGTCAATAAGCACAATCAATTAGGATGTGTCCATGGTCAAAAAATACAAATTCCCTATGTTTTTGTCCACTTACATCAGAATTATCCAAAATTAGTTTCATATCATGTCTTTGAACCTAAACCTACAGAGTCATTTATTTCACTAATTTACACTATCATACATATTTTGAAATAATCAATAATGATCACAATTTGTGATAAGTTATTGTCTTCCTATTGTTTTCCAAAATAACAATTTTCTTTATTTTTCAAATTATCAAAATTAAAATTGTTGAATAATGTACATATTTATAATTTTGATATAACCTAGTTTTACAGCTATTATTACATAATATAATTTATTTTTTTTATAAAATAAAAATTAAAATATATTGGTGAATTCAAACTATTATTTCAAGACCTTGATTTTTTATTTGGTTTCCAATTTAACTTTTACTTTCCTCTTATTTTTAATGAAATTTTATTCCAATAATTTTAAAAATCATAGGATTTGTTCTTTTCATAAAATTATTCTTTAATGTTACCTTAGTCATGGTGTGATGAGTGCTTTATGCAGTCAAAAATTCATCATGTGTATAAATCAATCTTGACATAGAGAAGATAGAACATACCTACACATTCGATTAGGGATAAAATTTTTAAGTCAGGGAATGACCAATATGGGGATCCTCTAGACCTAATTAGGGGATCACTAGTCATAATACACCATGGTAGGAAGGGTTCCAAAGCCTATAGTCTAACATAATCACATAAAAACCCTAAAAGAGTCCTAGGTTTAATGTTTAATCTATAATAATAATAATAATAATAATAATAATAATAATAATAATAATATTATTATTATTATTATTATTATTATTATTATTATTATTAAATCTAATCTACTGCACACCAAACCTTGTGGTACAAAGTGGGGGTTAGAAAAAAATGAACTAAACTAAACATGCATACAAGACATATAATCACATCAATGTATATGAAATCCTAATACATGGAAGAAAGAAGAAAAACTATATTATCTATCTATACTTACAAAGGATAATTAAAGTTGGGAATACTTATATTTGAAGATGAACCTACTGAGCTTCAATATCTCCCTTGGCCAAGGCACTTCACAATAGATTATTGTGGTATGTAAGGATAATAAAGACAAATCATATCTAGGGTACATGACCAATCTTGAATACATCTAAAATAATTCTCCACAATATAAGATCCATATCTACAAAGAAAGTATGGAACCCTAATCTTTATTCCTCAAGTAGAATCATTAATAAGTATATGTTCATTCACACTTATTATTCTTTGCTTCTCTTCTAAAAATGGTTGGAAATAAACCTGTATATATAGGTGGATCTTCCCCTAAATCATCCCAAAAATATTGGTCGTATAGGGTCAACCTAGTTGAGCCTGTATGTTTTAAGGAACCATTCACTAGGTTTGCACTAGGTCAGCCAAAAGGCTAACAAACCCAAAAAGTTAAAATACCCCTAAATTATATAGGGTTGACCCAGTTAACCTAGTACAACCAAATATCCAAAAGGGAATTAAGGAAATAAAATGAGGATGTAGAGAGTAAAATGACTATAATGAGTAAGGTTGAGAATAATAAGCTTAGGGTTAATGGTTTTAGGAGATGAGTGTGTAGATGCCAAGTGGTAGAAGGGATAAAAATCTTACAAAGAACCAATGATATACCCACTCCTTTCTTCATGTACCCCTTAAGGCATACACTCAAATATATTGAGACTCGATAGGTTCCTACAGGATACAAAGTGTCAGTAATCAATAAAAGTTAAAAATATTATGTGTATGCATATGCCCCATTCGAAGCTCATCTCATGTCATTAAGTTGAAACTAGATAAAATAAGGAATTTGTAATAGATAAAATAAGGAATTTGTAAGGTATAAATTACAAAAATAGGAAATGGTTTTAGAGTAATTAATAAGAAAATGGAAAAAGGTAATTTTTTAGGAAAATGTAAGGGGTCAACAACTAGAAACAACTAGGTCAACCCAATAGGCTAGAAATAGTCAAAATCCACGCTATCGACCTAGTAGGTTTTGCAAATTGCTGACCTAGTGTAGTTTATTAACTAATCTAAAAAGTCTCAATTGATAACACATTACTAGGAAGGAGAAAATAAAGGGGTTGACTTAGATATTTAAGTTAACCAAGCAAAAAATAGGGAAATTTTGGTTAAACTAGGATGTCTAAAGAACCATAATGGTGCATAAATGTGTGCAAAAGGTTAAAAGAAGGCTACAATGGCTTGAAATGACCAAGTAAAGGTAAAAAAGATTAATTAGGTTAAAAATAAGTAACAATGAATAAATTAAATTAGTTTAGGATTTTTTTATTAAAATTGTAAAAAGAATGTATTTTGACTATATATGATATGGAAGATCTAATACATCATTTATTGTTTCTTGGTTGTAGGGATGACCCCAATCTTGGAGACTAATAGATGTGTCTTGTCTACCAAATCTATTACATCATCTGACCATAGGTGATAGAGCTAGGCTAGTAGCTATAAGCCTAAGAGGGATAGCTTACATGTGTAGGATTCCCCTGAGTTTAGATTTATTAGTCATGTTCCTAGGATGCTGGGAATGATTGACTAACACCTTAATATGGGAGGTGGATGGGGATGTGGTAGAGGTAGCTATCACACTATAAGATGTGCATGCCATCCTAGGGCTAATCATGACAAGAGTACTAGTGACTATAGGCATAATAGATAGCTCAAAGGAGAGGAGAGACTTAGACATGTGGGTTACAGGTTTAGATACAATATTAAGAGGTAGGTATGTTAGCATGTTTGATGTATATGCATCATAGATTCTAGATTTCTGGAATGTTGTGATAGGACTTATGACATAATGAGTCCTATGTCATAAGTCAAATCATAAGGTACCATTATTCTTATTAGCCTTGAATAGGAGGAATATATAAGATATATTGTATGATTTAGGTTTTATCATCTAGGTCTATCTTATACATGATATATATGATGTGTTGGTCAGAGGGTAAAAATATATAGGACCAATCATATCTTTGAAATCTTGGATCTATGAGAGTTTTCCTATATATCAGTCAATTGGGTTTCCCCATGCATTTGATGATAGGTCACCTCAATTATAGAGATGGAAATAGGATTAGGTAGCATGGACCATGCCACACATGAAAGTGTTATAGACTATGAGATGTGTAAACATAGTGTGGAATCCATATGGAGACATAACAACTACATAGTTCAGTTGGTACATAGTTTCACTAGATATAGCAAGGATAGAGGTGGTTGGACACTACACCTAATGGATATATCCAAATATAGTGGCACATGTGCTAGGATAGATAGGCTTATCTCATCTATTGGTACCGATATTGATGCTTGGGCTTGGAATATGAGAAATACATGGGGGGGAAGGGACTAAGGACACCAGTGATGAGGCTGATACTCAAACCACATCATGATTAACCATAGAATGTGTAGGCAAGACAAAGAGTAGAGAGGTTGAGAGGCATGCAAAGGCAATGGCACCAAAGATACCACCACTAGCTCCATAGTGAGATGACCTACAACCACCAAGGATATGGCATTGATGGTGGTAGGAGGATAAGGAGAGAGTAGAGACTATCACCATCCCTGAGGACCTATAAGGTGATCTAGAGGAGAGATGGATGATAGAAAGGATACTCAAGTGTAGGCTGAGGTGGATGTAGGCTATGACAATTGCTTTTGAGATAAGGAAGTGACCTACATAGGAGGTTCTATGATGCTGCATGGATGGAGAGACTATGTTAGGTGGTTGTGTGAATGGAAAGACCATAGTTACTGATACATAAATAGGTAAAAGATGACTAATTTGTTTCTTAAATTTTTTTTTTGAAATATATACTAGAGGTAGATAAAAATTGTGAGATATGACAATGACTATTATCTATCTAGGTGTGATTTTATAGGCATTACTGAGGATGAGGAGGAAATATGGGGTTCCCTTATGAAGGGATCACTCCATGACATAACTGATGAGACTCTATATCCATATGATCTTAATGTATTATAGGACCTTAGTGTATCATATAACCCAGCTCAAGTGAGCTAGTCCATATTATCAGGGGAGGCAACAAGGCAAATACGAGCATGTAGGGAGAGGATACAACCACCATTAGAGATGGGTTTAGGAAATATATGGGTATGGAAATAACTAGCATATGAGAGAGCTCTAAATATATATATTGTGATGTAGATGACACATACACATATGGTGATGTAGACCTAGTTGATGCAGGCTCATATAATGACCCAAATCAAGTTGGCATAGGCACACGAGTAGATAGTGCATCTATGGGGATAGAGAGAGGGACTAAGATCTTGGATGACCTCCTTATAATTTACTATTTAGAGGATTCAAACTAAGGCCTCAGCAATAATAATGGATAACCCATGAGATAGATAGGATGAGGCCTAGCCATAGGACTAGAGCATTGTATATGGTCATATTATTATATTAAAAACTCATGAGATGTATATATGATGCATCATATTGGCATATTGATCTTGATTGTGTATGTTATCATTATCATGGTTGTAGTTGTGGATGATTTGGATATATTTATTTCTATCACATGTATTTAGTTTTTTATTATATATACTATATGAAATATATGAGATATGGTTTCATTTATAGCATTATGAAAAACACATGCATGGTTAAAAATAAATAGGCAAAAAGGACCTGGTAAAATATAATCAATCAAAACATGTACTACACACTGTTTCAAGTTGGGAAATGTGTAATACTAAGAAAATGACTAAGTATAAAAAACCAAGAGATGGTAAAACAAGATGGTAAAAAGACATTTTTTCTTAAACCAAAGTGAAATATTTTTTCACCAAATTAAAACAAATAAAATCATACTAAATTATGTTGGGAAGAATGAAAATAAAAATGGAAGGTATGTAAAAAGGAATCAAATGGTATAAAACTAAATTAAATTAAGTCAATCAATTATACTAAATCATATTGGTAAGTCTAAGAGAAAAACAAAATTGGAAAATGATTGGTCTTAAATTTATCACACTAATTCAAGATGGGAAGTATGAAAAATTCAAGAAATGGTTGTATTCTTACATGTGCTAAGAAAATAAGAAGATAAAAGAAAAATAAAAATCAAGTATAAAGCACACTAAATCAAGCTAGAAATCATGTCAATGATGTGTAACTTCATAATAAATCATATCTTATCTCATATTTGACACATGTAATTTTTTTTGTGACTTGTATTATAGGATAATTTTGTGAGGAATATCAGGGCCTATCCATAGTCTTATATTACAACTCAAAAAGAGAACACCATTGGGGTGGAAAAAAATTAGGACAATTGGGTAAAAAAGGATGTGGGTAATAAAAAGGAATAAAGTGGTAATTTGTGATGATGGTTGGGTCCTATCTGTGGTCTTATAATGCAAATCACAAATGAAAACCCAAGGGGAGTGATAATTAGATAAAATAATGTTTTTCAAGAGGAAATATGAGGGATATAGGGAATGAAAAAAGAAATGTAAAAAGAAAGACTTAGTCATCTTATGAGAAGGCCTTACGAAGAAAAAGGCATAATAAATACATGAGAAGACACTAAGTGATTAGTGACCATCAATGCACAAAGGAAACCTATTCACTATATACACAAAGCTTTGTAGGTAGATAAGCATGCTACTAAGATCAACTCATTAAGGTTGATTAGTACAAGGAAAAGTAAAATGGACCTACCTTCCCATGATGTGTTCCCCATTCCTTATAACCCCTTACATAGCCATCAGTCTACTTTAAATATTAGATACTTTCATGATAAATTAGGTAGCACTAAATTTCGTTTTTATATTCTACTCTTCTAATCTACTAGCCTATCACACCCCAAAGGACCTCAACTCTAATGTGAGGCCAATTGTGGAGTTTGATCTTCAACTATAAGAAGGAGATGTGATTTGAATCATGTATTTTAGTGTGATTTGACTTTTAAGAATATTTTTTTCCTTTTCTATCATTGCCTTTTGTAAAATGATTTGGCTTTTAGCTTTTCATGGATTTTTAAAATTTTTCCTCCATATGGATTTGGAATGACCAAACATGACATATATATTGATACATATAAATGATATTTAATCTAAGGCTAAAGGAAGCTAAGTAACCAAATATAAAGACTAACTAGGACCCTTAGGCTTAACAATGAACTAGTATGTGATCTCAAGTCTCAACTGTGTATATGCTTAGTTTATGAAATAGGAAGAAGGTAAAAAAGAGATCCAAAAGATGGACTGGTGAAATCAAATTATAATGAGATGAATTATTTTCAAACTGATCACATGGTAAAAGGAGATAATAACCAAAGGGAATGAGGTTTATATAGCCAAGTCATAATGACAATTATATGTCAAAAATAGAGATAAGAGAGAAAATAATCATGGAGACACAAGAAGAGAGTTTTTATAAAAACTCGATAAAGAAAGAGAAAGCAATGATAAAGAAAAATAATCATATGAAAAGATAAATGACAATATAAGAAGATATAGGAAAAAAAGTAAAGAATAATCATATAAGGAAATATGAATATGACATAGTGTCAAATGATAAAATAGATAGATGAAAATAAAATTGGAACACATGTCCAATCAAAATGTAAATGTAAAGGCACCATCCATGTGATCATAAGTATTGATAAGTCTAACCACACATACTATCCAACACATCAGATAAATTTGTATGAAGATGGATATGATCTACCTATAATGTCTCGTCAATCTTTGATAAAAAATGGGAAAGGATTTCTCTTCTAATATCCTCAACTAAAAAATTAAGATTTATCAAAGGATCATTCTAAGGAAAATTAGGCATGGGATGTTTGGGATAATGTGTGGGAGTGGTTTATATAGGAGATGTAGGAATCACTAGTGGAGAATAATCCATAAGTGAAGGGCTCATGAGTGAAGAAGGATCCATAGGTGAGGGAAGGTCCATAGGTGAAGAAATCCTAGGCAGAGGCATCAAAGGTGTTGAAGGGACCACAAGTGGGGATGGAACCACTAGATAAAGAGCCATGAAAGAAGAAATAAGAGCCTTTTCTTAAGATTGGAATATGGGAGGAATAGAAGAAGATTTGGGAATAGCTACAAGGTGATACTTAAGATGTTCTTGAAGGATGCAACAATCATTGATGTGATGGGTGCCATATTGGTGCCACAAAAAATACACCTCATAATAATTAGGTATGTATTTAGGTAAAACATTTAGGGGAGGTTTGGATTTGTCTAAGGTAGGAGAGGAAGGATGTAAAGTATCAATATATTATCATAGTTTGCAACAATGGGTATACGAATGATTATTTTTCCCATTAAAGTAATAGGTATGCTTGTGAGTGGTCTCAGGAGAATCACTCATAGAAGGAGTTATAAAATGAGTGGAAGAAGCCAAAGAACACTTATTGGCCCATTTAGTGGGTAGAGGAGCCATTTTAGGTAAATGAAATAAACCATCACCAAGGGAAGGTGATGATAGAAGAGAAACAAAATGAGACTCAATGGAAAGAGTAATGGTATGAGTAGCAGGGGTAGGTTCAGCAATAGTAGGAGTGGGAACATGCTCAACTATAGCAAAAGTAAGAATGGGCTCAACTATAGTGGGAGTAGGAATGGGATATAAGGGATCCATTGAGGGAGAAACATGATCTATATAAGGTCTAAAAAGGGTCACACTAATCTCAGGAGAAAACTAACTATGATGATTAGGGAATCTAGAAAAATGGTAAAGTCCAGTCATGTCACGATCCATGAGCATACTCCTACGAGGATCCAAAAAAATTGGAGGTGTTGGAACTATCTCTACCCTAAGATAAATAATAAAAATATTGAAATTAAGAACTATAAATTAAGGTAGATAAGAGGATACACAAAAATACTCAAGTAAAGAAGAATGATAATAGATAATGTCAACATTATAGGCTTAGACAAGACTACCTAAGAGTTGATCATCTAAGGAATAACCACCCTCATAATTTAGGGTGTGAAGATTAATGACACAACTAGGGATAACCTTGTCATCTAAGGAACTATGGTGAATATAATGTTGAGTCTTGGTCAAGAATATGGGGATATCATCTCATGGAGGCTTGTGAGAATGAACTTGTAAGGAAGTAGGAAATTGTGAGAGAAGATGAGGAAAGATATCAGAAGTTTTGATCTTTAGGTTAATCTCATTAGGATCATCATCATTGAAATATATGAGGTTAGGATGAGTGCTACCAATGAGTTTAGGATGCCCATTATGACTTTAGTTTGAATTAGTGGGAAAATTAAGTTGTGACTTTTAGAATGAAACGTTGGGAAAAGGTTCAAGAGTAGAAATATTGAAGACACCATGGTATTAGAATTGTTAGAAATTCTAATGGTTACTATCACTCTAGATCCTATAAATATTTCCATTATGAGGGAATTTAATGCATTGGTAGGTATAAAAAGCAATGACTCTGATAAAGTGAGTCCATGACCTACCAAGAAAGATGTTATAAGAAAGAAAAATGTTAAAGATCATCATCTTCACTTGAATGGTGATAGGTGGTATGATAATGGGAAGCCACACATAACCTAGAGGAGGAATTTTCCTTATATCATATCCTTAATAGGTGTTGCATGTATATTTGAGATTACATTCTGAATATCCAAGGTTCTTAATGAAGTCGAGAGAGGAAATGAAAGTTTTACAACCCTCATCAATCAATGCATGTTTAACATGGATATCACCTATTTGAAAACTAATGAATAAGGGAGGATCATATACATGAAGTATAATCTCATCTATAATCATAGAATATATGGGAAATATTAAGTAAAGTGAAGTGTATATAGTTTCATCAACATTGATAGCCATCTCTTCACATTGTTGTCATATACTATCCTCAAATCTACATAAGGTTTCCTCCCATCCTACTAGAGGAGGACAAGGGTCATTCATCTTGAATAATAGTTGCACAAGATATTTTATATGATGGGGAGAAGTACTCATAAGATAGATAAATTAAATTTGGGATGGGATATTAGTGAGTTATTTGATGGGATCCCACTCATCATAACCTGTAAGAAGGTTCTTATAAATCAGTGCATAATAATTAAGGAGGTCCTTAGAAGGAGGAACTAAAGTACACTAGAATTTTTATTGATATTTAGAACAAGGTTTCAAATAATGTTGAGATTATGAAGTATTTGGTTCATGTTGATTTTGAAAATTGGTAAAAGAAGTGTTAGTAGAAGCTTGATTATCATTAGTGTTAGAAGATGATGTAAGAGTGGTATAAATATAAAAGGAAGTGTTATCCAAGGGATAATTAGAAATTGGATTGTCAAAAGTAATAATGTCATCTTTCCCCAACTCATTTAAATGAGTTGGAGAAAAATCTTAGATAACATGATATGTTCTAGATGGAGTGTAGATATCTTGAGAATCAATAAAATCAACCACACTTTACATATTAGTCATGCTAACCACATTATCTTCAGATGTTAATTTAAAAAGTATTTATACATTATTTATGGAAGGGGCATCTCTGTATTGATTGTCTTGAATAGGTTGATTATTAGGAAGATGGTATTTGTAGATAGCTAAATAAACATTTTCTTGATTTAAGGCTTTAGTTTTATCATGTGATTTATAATCCTTAAATGCAATTTCATAAGCTTATTGATGCTTTCTAATGATAGAATCATGATCAAAAGTAGGACCAAGAATAAAATCCATAGCCAAATTATGAAGTTGTCTATAGGTCTCATTAGACTGACCCCAACTAGCATGAAACCAACAAAACTTGTTAGGATCATACTAGGATTTTATAGGATGGGTAGGGTCAAGATCTCATGGAAGAGGCTTAGGTAAATGCTTAAAAAATTAAACTGAAGATAGAGATTTATGAACATTAATGTTGTTTGGTTAATATAAATTAGGATTGTTATATTATTGAGAAGGGGGAGTTGGTTCTGAAGAAGGATTAGGAATGAGATCTTAAACATTGTGAATGGTGTCATAATAATGTATAATAGCATAATTGGTAACATTGCAATTTTTATTATTAAGTAAGAGATGAGGACTCATAGAAGGTTGGGGTGGCTTGAGTTTTTTCATAAGTAAATCTTCTCATTTAACTCAGTCAATAGCCTCTGCCAATGTATGTGGAGAGAGAGTGTAGACCTAATATTTAAGTTTAGGAAAAATGGCATTGGTAAAGACATGGAAAATATTATCATCAACCATGTTATATTTACATTTATTTGACAAAGTTTTGCATCTTTTAACAAAGGCTTGAGTAGTTTCATTTTCAAGTTGTTTGAAATTTATGAAGTGGGCCAAAGTGTTTTTGGGAAGATCATTATTTTTTAACTCTTGAACTAAAACATTCACTATATCCTCCAAACTAGTAATGGAATGAGTTCTAAGTTGGTTTTACCAATATAAGGCATCACTTGTGATGGCTTTTGCTAAGAGTTTGGTAGCAGTAAATGTGTTCAATTTGACACAATCCTTATTAAATTTTTGAAATGTTTTAAGATGAAGGGTGGGATCGGTTGATCCATTATGAGAGATTGTAGGTGTGATACCTCCAATATAAATGTTATCAATTTGATTTGTGAGAGGTTTATTTTGGATATGATTAATGGTTTCATTGATCAAAAGAGGTTGAGAAATGAGATTACTTTTATAATATTGAAGAGGGGAAGGGGGAACATTATAGTCATGTATGTCCTAAGATATTGGTTCAAGATGAGATTGAAGATGAATACGGTCATTTTACATTCTCATCATTTGATTTGTGTTATGAGATTGAAAGGTATTCCTTTGATTGAGTGTTTATAACAATATTTGATGTGTTTGATTATCATTTTTTGAAGCATTAGATTTGGTGTTCATGGCTTGGGTACCACTATTGGTGTTAATTGGAGATTGAGAAGAATTATGAGAATGTAAGGCACTAGTGGCAAAATTTACTCATGTAGCGAAAAATGGACTATTGAGTGGTTGATAAGAAGACTAGTAACATGATTACCTTGGGTAGAAAAATATGCACTAGTGGAAGGATTAAGGATAGTGGATCTTATGAGAGTCCAAATAGATGTAGAACTTACCATGTTAATAGATATACTAGGCATGAAGGTGGAAGAAATAAGAGAAGAGTTCATGGCATGAAAATGGGTCATAATCAAAGGAAGAGGCTAAGAATAAAAGAATTTAGTACCCCAAAATCCAATTAATAATGTATGAGTTTGTGAATGAGGCTCTTCAGCTTGACCATTAGTCATAAGATTATAAATGGTAGATGGATCCTTTCCTCGATGTTAAGGAAATTCAAAGATAAAGAAGAGCTTTTTTGGGTGTATATACTAATTTAGGTTGGTCTTCTAATGAGAAAAGAGTATTATGTTGAGAAGAGATGTTAGCAGGGGTACCATAGTTTATTGTGTGAGTGGTAATATGAGCATTAATAGCATCCAAGATAGGAACCCTACTTTTTCTATGGGAGACCCTATGAAAATTAGTAAGATTCATCATTTCTACTAATTGTAACTTAGAAATGTCATTAAATAGAAAGTCCATGATGAACGGAAGCAAAGAGAGATGAGAAATCAATAAAATAGGGAATGATAGAAATAGTGAAGGGTTGAATTGGGTTGACCTATCACAAAAATAGGGTTTATAAACTATATAGGGTCAATTAGGTTGATCTAGTACAGTGAACATAGGCTAGAAAAAGATGAAACATGGTATGAAAACTATATAGGGTCAACTGGGTTGATCTATTATAGTGAATAGAGGATAAAAAAGTATAAGGTTGACCTAGTAGAATAGACAAGGAAATTTAAGAAATGTATGACAAATTTATGGACTAAAACAAGACAAGTTTTGTAAGTAATTTGAAAAGAAATGACATAAATGAACTAAATAGTTAATTGGATTAACTTTGGACTATATAATTAAGGTACATAGTTTAAAACCTTGCACCAATGCTGGCTAATGCAATTTTTTACAATACAAAATATAATTAATCAAAGAACAAACAATCAGCTTGTGAAGTAAAGAGATCACTGATTGATCAACCTAAATGTTTATTATATTATTAAGATATGATTTTAAATTTGATTGGAAGTTGGCTATAAGCAAGGAGCTATAATGATAATATAATGATGTTTTCAAGTAGTTTGGGATAAAAGGGATTGTAGTGGTAATGATATATGCTTAGTATTAGGGCCCACCCCTCACTTCACACACCACAATAATAAAGGTGTTGGGTGATTATCTATAATATACCATTAACCATGCTTTATTCTTGACCAAATTATCAAGTCAGCTTCCCCTTTGGTGATGAGATCCAAGTAAGTTAGCCTTGGGTAGACAAATGTTAAAATGGTTGTTGAGATTATGTGATTTGGTTGTGTGTGCATAAAATATAAAATAGTGAACTAAATTATTAATTGAAAACCACCTAATTAGAATATGTGATCCATTATAATCATGCAAGCAATAATAAAATGAAGTGCAAATTAATTAGTAGCATACAAGGTTAATTATAACTTTAAAACAAGGTATAATGTTGATATGGTCAACAATGTATTCACAAAATATAGAAGAGGGTCAACATGGTAAAAAATATACTATGTAAGTAAGGTCTAAAAATGGATAGGGTCGATAGAGTTAACCTAATTGTCTAGACAACACACAGAACACAAAACTAGGTTGATAGTGTCAATCTAGTTGACTATGCAAGGGCAGTTTTGAAGACTACAAACTATAAAAAGAAAGACTATAAAAAAAGAGACAGAGAGATAGAAAGGAACCTTGGTGGATCAAATATGTAGATAATGAATAATGTTATTTAAAAAACTTGATATATGCTTCAAAATTATGCTAATTGGGTCAATCAATATTTACACAAACTTACAACTAAGTGCTTGAAATGTACATGGTCAACTAGATCAACTTAGTATGCTAAATTAGATGCCTAAAAATGTACAGGGTCAACTGGGTTAACCTAGTAGTCTAGAATGGATATCTTGAAATTTTAAAAACTATATTAGGTCAATAAGATCAATTTAGTTATATGTTACAAAAAACATGTGCACAAAAGATAGATGCTAGGTTAATAGAGTCAATCCAGTATGCGAAATATATGATACAAATATTGATGAAAGAATGAATGATTTGAAAAAATATGAATAAATATTTCAAGGGTTAGTTCACATTAGGTTCACTAGGATGTATGCAATCAAGAATGTGTCATGTCTATAAGTTAATATTGTCTTGGATAAAATATAACATACTTACACTTTCGATTTGGGATATATTTATTAAGTGGGGGAACGACCAATATAGGGATCCAATAGACCTAATTAGGGGATCACTTGTCATAATACACCATGATATAAAGGGTTCCAAATACTATAGTCTAACACAATCATGTAACCCTAAAAGAGTCTTAGGTTTAATGTTTAATCTATTCTAATAACAAGAAAGTAAATATAATCTAGTGCATACCAAAGATTATAGCACAAAGTGGGGGTTAAAAACAAAACAAACTAATCTAAGCATGAATAGAATACAAATACTCACATCAATGCATATGGAATCCTAACACATGGAAGAAAGAAGTAAAACTACATTATCTATCTACTCTTACAAAGGAGAAATAAAGTTATGAATACTTACCTTTGAAGACAAACCCACCAAACCTCAATCTCTCTATTTTCCAAAGTGATTAACAAGAAATTATTGTGGTATGTAAGGATAAAAAAGACAAATAAGCTCTAGGATACACAACCTATCTATGCATCCAAAATACTTCTCCACAAGACAAGATTCATATCTATAATAAAGGTATGGAACCCTAAGACTTATTCCTCAAGTAGAATGGTCAATAATTAGATGTTCATTTACACTTATTCTTCTTTTCTTCTCTTCTTGAAAATTGTTGGAAATGAGCTTGTATATATAGGTAGATCTTTCCTTGAATCCTTCTAGAAACATCAGTTGTATAGGTTTGACCTAGTCAACCTTATATGTTTTTAGGGACAATTCACTAAGTATAAGCTAGGTTGGTCGAAAGGCTAACAAACCAAAAAAGTGAAAAATACCCCTAAACTATATAGGGTTAACCCAATCAACCTAGTATAACTAACTATCCAAAAGAGAATTATAAGGAAAAAAAGAGGATGGAAAGAGGAAAATGACTAGAATGGGTAAAGATGAGAAGAATAAACTTAGGGTTAATGGTTTTAGGATATGAGTGTGTATATGTCAAGTGGAAAAAATTAAAACAATATTACAAAGCACCAATTATCTACCCACCCCTTTCCTAGTGCACCCTTTAAGGCATGCACTTAGAGAGATTGAGACTTTATAGGTTCTTACAAGATATAAAGTGTCAATAATCAATAAAAATTAAAACTATTATGTATATAGGTACTACCCATATACTCAAGACATTATAGTTTCCACACACCTCACAATATATCAAAAATATCTACATTTTTTGAGCTATAGGAATCCTTCAATTTTCTGTTATTGTAGTGAATTAATAAGTCATTAGCTCGAATTTAATCTTAGCATACCCTAGATATGGGATAGTATGTCTATGATATGGTCAAATCCTACATTTTTAGTGCCTTCATGACTATTTTCACTATTTTATGACTAGGATCAATATATCTCAGATCCTATAAAGTGAGCACATCTTTTCTAGTTACACCTTTCATCTTGGTTTCAAATTTAAAAGTTTCACAATCAAAACCAAATAATAATCAATGTATTTTTCTTACATTTTTTGATGTTTGGTATCACATATTATCTTAATTTCCAATATCTTATTCAATAAAGGTATGCATTATTCAAATCCAAACATCATACAGAGGATAAAATACATAATGTACAACCTCAAACCTTCCTCAATACATATTTCTTTCATATCCTATCTGAGGTATTACATGTCACTAAAATTTTCCAAAGTTTGTTCATGACTCATTTGTTCTTCCTACTCCAATTATTCTCCCATGAATAATATTAGATTCAATTGTTCACACTATCAATACTCAATGAGGGTGTATATCTCATCTACCATGATAGAAATAAGGTGGTAAACATGTTCTTCCTTAGCCCCCTCCACCTACAGAAGGAATACCTATCAATAAAAAGGCTATGATATCATGGATAAACTAAATAATACTCATGATAATATTTTAATGTTAAAATTTCTATAAACAATGTCAATGTATAAAGATGTTCTTAATGAAGTGTTACGTAACATAATTTTACATAGTAATGTAGAACCATCTTATGTTTATTCTATTATAAATGATTTCTAATGCATGGATGGAATTATTTATTTTTAAAAGGAATTGTTACCTCCCAAAGCATATCGTAGATCAAAATCTATCCTTATATATCCATTTTTTTAATAACAAAGCTATCAAAAGTGCTCTTGTCAATAATGGATCATGATAAAAACATTTAAAATATATCTTTATTAATTCTAATATGAATATAGGCATAATATATTATTTATTTTGACATGAAAATTTGAGGATTTGATAATATTCCACATAAATTACTTGGATAAACTACATCATTCATAACCATGGGCCCTCGTACGATAAACATCATTTTTAGGTCATGCCTAATGACATCAATTGTAATATTATATTAAAAATACCATAGATACAAGAGATGAATGTAGTCACCTCTACTCTCCATGCATGTTTAATTTTCATTAAGGATACACATATAGACTCCCTTTACATCAAGAACCATTTAAATAATGTGCATTAACTCAAATTGAGGATCATTACATTAATCATATGTAGCTACATGCATACAAATTCAAATCTATAAGACCACCAAGCTCTTCTCCCATGACAATGGTATCATCATCAAAAACTTACAGTCAATATGGTTTTAGGAATAAATATTTACAGAAAATGGGATATATAGGACAAAGATTGGGAAGACATGAACAAGGCATTATTAACCCCATTCTAGATATTAATCTGAAAGGACTATAATGAATTGGTTTTTTGAAGAATATGAAAAAAATTTCATATCCAAAAAAATTATCCCAAAACCCATTTAATTTTTTTTGTTTACATATTTGAATGATGGTTAATTTTTAACTATTGTAAGATAAGAATTTAATTGTTGTTAATTTCTTGTCAATGTTATAAATGAATTATGACACACACATTTATCACATGATTTATTTAATTTAATTTAATTTCTAACACAAGGATTCCATAAGAAGTGGAATTCAAACACATTTGATTAAAGTAAGATCAAATATGGTTTCTAAAATCATTTACTTAGTGTCCTTATTAAGGATGAGAGACAATTACCATTGATATGATGCCATGAATTGGTAGTCTAAACTAATTAAAATTTATTATTTAAATATATATTTAAGGTATTCAAACATATATCTTAGAGTCAACACACCCCAGGGAAAATAATAGTGAACAAGGGAACAATTTACTATATCATATGGTTATCACCCTAAGTATTAGAAAGGAATACTCCTTACTAATACACTACACAAATCTACTCCCAAAGGAATGAAAAAAAGTGATTTAAAAAATTACATTCATCTTGAGGTAGCTAATATTAATTTAAAACAACTTGATATAAATGGATTAATAATTACACATAGATCAATATCAATTTTTATATGATTAATATTACATATCAATCTAATTCAAACAACAATTTATAAGTCCAACATAAAAGATGATGAAAAACACCACTAACCAAGCCTATAACCTAGACCTAATTCCCCCATCACAACTTGGGAAGCCTATGTATCCACTCTTTAGAATCAAGGTCTAATCTAATTATTATTAAACTTATTGTTTCTAACTATTTTGCTTTTCCACATTTAAGAGATGAAAGAAACTAAGTGATGGTCTAGGGTTAGATGTTACCCGAATGAAGTCAGTGTATTGTATCCAGACATTGAAGGGACTCCTCTTTGGCTATGGAGGATGACACCTATAGATAAGAGAGACTTAAACAAGAAGGGTGTTAGATAGATAAGTGGTAGTCTGCCAAGCAAAGCTTGATCCCAGAAGTGCAAAGACTTTTTGGAGGGGTGACAGTCTACTGGTTGATAAAAAAATAGAAAGTTGCCAGAAATAGAAATGATAAAAGACTAAATCAAAAGAAATAAAAAACAAATGCATACCTGTATGTGGCAATCTATCTTCCATAGTCATCGACATCGGTTATGCTACCGGCATCGGTTGGTCAAGTTGTTGATGTAGGTTAGTCTACCAACATTAGTAGGGGTAATGGGGCTTGGTGGCCAGCATCGGTTAGGGAAATAAGGCTTTGGTCGAGTTTCAAGGCTATTTGTGATTAACAAAATGACTTGAGGTGTCTGTGAGAGTCTTAATGGCTTGTGCTAGGTTTGCAGGATAGAGATTATGGTCTAGAAAAGGGACTAGACAAAGGATAGGGGTGGAAAGGGAGATAAGGATGAGAGAAGGCTTTTCAACCTCTCTGAGAAGAACAAGTTGGGTTGTGTTAGGAGTGGTTGGAAATGGGCAGTGGGCTGATTAACAGATGGATTCAAAAGAAATACTGAAATGGAGAATAGTAGAAATACTTAGCTCTTGCTTGTTGGAGTGTAGAAGACTTGTTACTGATGCCATTGATGTACCTACAATGTATTTACCCCAAAGTCTGAAGCTATTTTTATAGAGTGCCTGTAGCTTATGATACTTGGTGTGCATCTGGGAGAGAGGGAGAGAGAGAGGTCAAATTCTAGATGTAAAGGAATTCATGTTTATGGGGGGAGCAACAAAAGTAGAAATGTTGTTTTAAAGGGACTGACGTCAGCAAAAATGCCGATGTCAGCTGAATACTGACTGACATCGACAGCCAAAGAATAGGAAAAAGGGGCTAAAAATAGCCTTTTTCCCATTCTTCCATCTGTTGGGGTCATTTGGTTGTTAAAAATTGGTCAAGGGTAGGTTTTATTAGGCATGAGGATGAGTGGGAGAATTAAAATAGGGTTAAGCATTTAAGATTTGGCATGGGGTGAGGAATGGTATCCAAGGAGAGGTATCTAAGGAGGGGTGAGGTGGCAAGGGGGGATTTTTAATTTAAAATAGTTAATTTATTTTAAATTAATAATTGAATGGGTTAGAAATGTTTAAGAGGGGACCAGAGGGGACCAAGGGGTGACCAAGGGATAGACACGATTTTGGTGTCTACATTTGCCCCTTTTTGTCTTGTTGGTTGTTCTTGACAAACTGCAAGACAAAAATAGGAGTTGTTTACCCCAAGTATGGGACAGAGTGTACCTCCCTCAAAGTGAGAGTTAAGGGAAGGGAACCTGAGATCAGGTGTTGATTTGATAGAGAGATGGATCAAAAGGGTGAAGGGGTGAGTGTGAACATTACAAAGAATGAGATTGCACATATACCACACCACATGATAGGCAGGTCAAATTGTCATGGTCAAAGGTCAAGGAGTGTCAAAATTGAAATAATTGGGCCCCAACATTTAGTCATAGTTGATTGGGTTAAATGATCCAAGCTGTAGCTCTAATGGTCGTCATGTTCCATGTATCTCGAGCTCAAGAAGTGCTCTTGGAAAACATGAAAAGGCCACAAGTATGGGAATCAACTGGAGTGCGATCCAGTACTTGTGGGGGTTGGGAATAATTTGCTAACTAGGCATGAGGTAGCAAAGGCAATCAAAACAACCAAGGTAGAGGTGTCTCGAAAGGGGTCAGAGGAGATGGTCATGATCTCCAAGGTCTATGGTCGAGTCAGGCAAAAGCATAAGTGATCTTAAGAGTGCCCCAAGAGGCTAAGATGACTTCTACTATGAGGACTAGATGATTGGGGACATGATTTTGGTCATTGTGAAGAAGGTTGAGGAGTTAAGGCCATTGACATCGATGATAGAACTGATTTTTATGGCCTAAAGGGACTGACGTCAGTAGAAATTAGTCGACGTTGATAGCCTAGGGCACACTTGTGCTGATGTCGGTGGCTTGACAAATCTAACAAAACTAGATTGGCAGCCCACCAAAAGTCATTTGTGATTGTGGCAAATTCAAAAAAGGAGCTCTGGATTTGATTGAGTGAGAATGACTCAAAGTTGACTGATTGAGTAGGGTGAGGTGTCAGATTGTGATTGGTGGAGAGAGGGAGCGGATTGGAGAGTGTTTGGAGGTTACAGAGGTGATTGTGGACTAGGTTGAAGTTGTAGAGAAAGTGAGATAGAGGAGATGGCAGAGGGCAGTGGAGGACCCGCGGGAGGTCCACCACTAGTGGCACCCATCGTGCCACCATGGTGGTGATGATGGGATGAGGTAGGAGGTGTTGTTTAACTTGTTTATTATGCTTTTGAATTTGATTTTGTTTTTGGAATTTGATGTTTTTTAGCTAGGAAATGAGGGGGAGGGGTAGTTAAGAGTGTGGGAAGGGTAGGTAGGCTATGCTAGGGTGATTTAGGAGGGTTTTAGGGGTAAATGGGGGGCAAAGGGGGGAAGCCCTAATTTTAGGGCTCACCTCATTCAGCCCTAGGGCCAAACCAGTCGCTGATGTCGGTGGGTTCACTGACGTCGACTGACCAGCGGCTGACATTGGTCACTTACCTACCAATGTCAATCAATAAGGGATTGACGTTGGTTAGGTAAGTGCCATCGTCAGCATGCAAACTGATGTCGATGGCTATTTGGTTAAAAAAAGGTTGTGAAAAATGCCAAGTTGAGGATGTGTACCAGATTTTATGGCTATTGGTACATGGAGTAGACCTATATGCATGCTTTAGAGAGGTGCATGACATACACATGGTGATGCTTTTTAGGGATCACGTCACCAAGATGAGCTACCACTCAGTGAGTTTTGCATATGAACCTCTATATGCTACTGATGAGGATGCACGTTAGCTGGCGATCTTGATGGTGATAGGCATCACAGTCTACATGCTACCAGATGTAGAGGGAGGTAGGTTTCCAATTGTGATGATAGGGGTTTTGATAGAGATGGTGGAGTAGCAGATAATATTGGCTTGGGTGCCTATCTTTTTGGCCTAGGTATATAGAGAGCTATGGAGGATCAGTCAGTGGTGGCAGTACAGTCTATGTGTGGGCCACCTCCTGCACTGTTGGGCATATGAGCACATCATGTTCATACAACCTCTCAGCCTCCTAGTGGTTATTCAAGCTGGCTTCAGAGCTAGATTTAGATGATGGCATAGGCATGGATGGATGGAGTGGTCAGAGACATCAACCACTATAGAGGGGTACTGGAGGCCCTGATCCTAGAAAATATTACCTAAAGACCATACCTGGTGTACCTAGCCTTCAAAGATCAGGTAGAGTAGCTAGTTGGGGTGTAGAGCATTAGGTGGGTCAAGGGCAAGTGAGCTGGTGAGCTTGAGAGAGTGCCAGTGGAGAGAGTGTGGTGCCAATTTGAGCTACTTCAGGATGTGTCACCTACCTTCCCATAGTATAGACGGGATGAAATAGAGGTGCTACTCCCACTGCCAGAGGAGACAAAGGGGCCCAATTTTGAGGAGCTGCCAGTATGACCTGGGATAGTAGACTCAGGATATACAAAGGCCTACTTGGCATGGTGGGCAAGATAGTACATAGGTGTGTAGGTGGGGCCACAACTTGATCTATAGGCTATGATTAGAGAGTAGGATGCAGCCCACCAGGAGAGAAATGTGGCCATCTAAGAGAGAGATGCATTTTAGGGATGGGTGACCATTTTGGAGAGTCAGATCACAGGGTTACAGGGATAGATGGTAGAGATGACAGGCTAAGTGGTGGTGTTGACAAGACAGGTCATGATGTTATAGAGATAGTTGGCTATAACCCAGGCACAGGCATTGGTAGGGTAGGTTTTGGGAGGATAGGGCCTGATGCAACATCCACCTTAGTAGCTAGTTTAGTAGCCAGTATTTTCATAGCCATAGGGTTCAGTGCAGGGCATGACAATAGGGCTGATGGGTCCACCACAAACTATACCTATTTCTAGGTACAATACTACACTGGATGAGATCACTTATTATGAGGGGACCATCAAGGGGTTCTCTTAGATACAGTGATACTTAGAGATGAGGGCAGAACTGAGCCAGTATCGGTCTATGTCATGAGTGACTGCTTCATGGTCTTATAGACAATGTAGATCAGAGGGCAGAGATGATACAACATCTTCCCAGCTGCCACCACCACCACCATAGCCATAGCCTTGAGGTGAGAGTTTTTGGATATGATGTATATACCGGCATACGAGCTGATGATGTGAGATGTATATTATTTTTTGAGAGAGAGAGATGCACAAATTTTGTAATTGTAAAAACTTTGAAATATATATATGATGAGATGTTTGATCATGGATGTGTTATGAAAATGTTTTGGATGTTTAGTGTTTGTAGCATTTTTATGTGCATTTTAATGATGTATGCTTAATGTGATGATGATAATATTATTTATGGTTAATGATTATGATGTGAATGATGTATATGATTTGTTAATGATGATTATATGATGATTATACTTGATGATGCTAATGATTATAATGTAAATGATTAATGTAATGATGTTTATGTTATAATTTTTAGATTATATGATGTGGATGCTTTTTATGATGATGATGTAAAGGATGAAAATGATTATGTCATGACTTTTTGGATTTATTATGTAATAATGTATGTAAGGATATTTGACGATGATGCTTGATGATTATGTTATGATGTAAATAATGAAAATGATTATGCTAATGATTATGGAAATATGTGATTAGTTGTGATGTGGTTGGCAGGTGACGAAAGAAATGGCCGAGCTAGCCCCAGAAGACCCCATGTCAACTGAGTGCTACCTACATAGCCCCTGTCTTAAGGGCCTCAGGCCAATGTAGTTCTCCCAAGAAGGGAGGAAGGGTCGAAGTGGCTGATGTGATTGGTCATGAGAATGATTTAGCACATCCCATATGTCTGATGGTACATGCTTGAAATGATGAGGAGAAAAAGATGTTATAGCCATATTATGCAATGGTGTATTCTGTAACATTGGTCAAGGGTTTTCATCCCTAGAAATTTTCCATATTAGGTGATAGATATTTGCTAAAGATGAAATAAGTCTATTTATGCTTCAGCAAGTAATGGTTTATGCTTGACATAAAATGTGTGGTCGACAGTTTCCATGTGTATTGGTGGCCATAGAAACTTGTGTGAATAGGCTATGTGAGTGGTTTAAAAAGGGTTGGGTTGGGTAGTAAATGATGTGGTTGAATGTGACCAAAGTGTATACAAAAAGTGAAAGGCAGATTTGCCCTTTCATTGATAAGGACCAGAATGAGAGCATAGATAGGGGTTGTTAGAACAAAAAGTCCCATTCACGCATTACGTCATTGACCATAGGTTGTGTTAGAGAAATAATCAAATCACTTTGACATTAAAATGAGCTCGATGTCCCTTGAGTAGGTGATGTGATATGGGAGGATAGGGTAACCCTTTTGAGTAGGGATAACTTTGCCCTTTTTTATAGGAGACCCTGAGATGACTATAAGCCAAGTCCATGACCTTTTTTTTTAAAGCAGACTGATCAATGCGGGAAGTCTACATAGAGATGTCATTTTGCTTTGTGCTCATTTGCAAAGCTGATCGATGTGGGAAGCTTCTAAGAGAGTGCTATTTGTAGCAAGATTTTAGGCATAGCCATCCTTCGAGGGAGTGGTCTATATTTTTGCTTTATATATACTTAAGGGCTTTGAATAGCTGTCCTTCGAGGGAGTAGTCTATTAGCTACAATAATGATAGTACAGATGTCCTTTGAGGGAGCAGTCTGTCTTTAGATTTTGTGACCTTTTGATATTTTGACATCTCAATTTATTTTTGATAGAATTTTGAGTCATAGACAAGACTATAGAAGTTCAAGGGCTCCCTTTTATTAGGACAAAGCATCTATACTTGACAAAAGGGTTACATAGGATTGGTTTAGGGGAATAAGGTTGAAGGAATGAGGATTAAGAGGGCAGGGGTTGCTCAAGGGATGAGCTCAAGTTAAATGTCATGTGAATGAGTACTCGACTAATAGTAGAATGGTCACAGATGCAAGGCATTAAAAGGCTCAAGTTCTGGTTGGCCTTCAAGAGAAGATAGATGATAAGTCCCTAACCCATACTTGTGCATTATGATGAAAGGTTTGAGCCAATTAGGGGCAAACTTGCCTCATTTACTTCACTCCATATTGTTCACATGTTGATTTTCTTTGAGGATGAGGTCTCCGATTTTGAAATCTCATTCTCACAAATTTTTGTCATAGGCTCACTTGATGTGATTTTGATAGACATGGAGATGGTTGAGGGTAGCAAGATGACATTCATCAAATAACTCAAGTTGAGCTAAGTGATCTTGACAAAAGTCATCATTAGAGAGAATGTCATGTAGAGATATGCACAAAGATGAGATCTATACTTTGAGAGGTAGGATAGCCTCTGTTCTGTACACTAAAGAGAAAGGAGTAGCACCCATAGAGGTTTGGATGCTAGTGTGGTAGGCCCACAAAGTGAAGGGAATGTGAATGTGCCAATCCTTTCCAGTGTCGTTCACCACCTTCATGAGAATTTTAGTTAAGATTTTGTTAGAAGCCTCAGCCTACCTATTTGTTTGTGGGTAGTAAGGTGAAGAGAAGCTGAGTTTGATGCCAAATGAGTCACAGAGTTTTTAGATAGTTTTGTTTTTGAATGACTTGCTGTTATCATTGATGATTTTGTGAGGGACACTAAAATGATAGATGATGTGGGTGTTGATGAAGTTGACAATTTTGTCAACTTTTATGGAGATGAGAGGAATAGCTTCCACCCATTTAGTGAAATATTTGGTGGTGGTGATAATAGACTAATGTCGAAGAGACGAATGAGGGTTAATCTCACCAATGAGATCTAAGCTCCATTGTGAAAAAGGTCAAAAATCTTGAGTGACTTGTAAAGCATGGCTAGGGAGGTGAAGCAAGTTAGAGTGCTACTGGCACTTGATGCAATGCTGAACATAATCACTACAGTCTTGATGAAGAGTGAGCCAGTAATAGCCCAGGAAAAGGATGCACTTGGCAACTAAGTTACCACTGAAGTGTCTACCACAAATCCCATCGTGGACCTATTTAATGGCATGAAATGCTTTAGTGGAGTTAGACAATGAAGAAGGAGGCCGTCAAAACCTCTTTTATAGAGAAGACCCCCTAACATGGTATAGCGAGCCATGTATTTGATGAATTCCTATCGTGCATTGCTAGAGAGATTGGGAGGAATGGTAGAATGAGATAAGTAGTCTACAAGTTGTTTATACCAAACATCTCATGGACTAGAGTCTATGGTGTTGACATGGTTGATGTTAGTGGAAATGTATGAAGGCAACGGCACACGATCCACCATGACATAAATTCTTGATGAAGATGATGAAGATGAAATATGCGAGGTGAAAGAAGCCATGGTGTCAGCAAACTTATTTATAGAGAGTGGAATAGTCTGCAAGAGGTAATGGTCAAAAGAGGTGAGAAGGGTGTCCACACAGTGTTTGTATCTTTGCAAAATTTTATTTTTACAAAGATATGAATCGTTGACCTAAGTGATGACCAGTTATGAGTCACTAAAAATGTTAATGGTCTTGATGCTTAGAGAAAGGGTAGTTTGAAGTCCCAAAATTAAGGCTTCATATTCAGCCATATTATTGGTACATTAAAAATTGAGCTTGAAAGACAGGGGCATGGGCTCACCTTTGTGTGGGATGAGAATAACTCCCACACCCCCACCGAGTTGACATTTGGAGCTGTTGAAGAACATTGTCATTTAGTAGATTGTGTCATCAGTGGAAAGTACAGTGATAGATTCATCGAGGAATTCACACTGAGAAGGTTGATTGTCAGGTAGAGGGGCATCTACCAATTGGTCTATGATTTTTTTCCCCTTTATGGATTTCTACTAGATAAATTTTGAGTCAAACTCAGCAAAAAACATGAGCCAACAAGCCATATGCTGGTTTGGTATGGCTTGGAATACATGTATTTAAGAGGGTCAGTATGAGTGATGACAAAGGTCTTGTGATTGAGAAGATAATGATAGAGCTTGGTAGTGGTAAAGACTAACACCAAACAGACTTTCTCGATATGAGTATACCAAGTTTCATAGTCGACAAGTGTCTGGCTTATATAGTAAATCACTTGCTCATAGTGTTGCTTGTCTCGATGTGCGATCATGGCACCTAATGAATGGTTGGTTGCTGAGATGTAAAGGTAGAAGGGTTGGTCATCTTTAGATGGAATGAGGACTGGTGGAGAGACCAAATAATGTTTGAGGGCTTCAAAAGCCTCTTGATAGTCTTTATCCCATTTAAAGGAGACATCCTTCTTGAGGAGATGATGAAAGGGTTGACAGTGGTCAAAAAGTTGTGAGATGAAGCGATGGATAGATTGGAGCTTCCCTTGTAGAATGTGAAGTTGCTTGAGATTGGTCAGAGGTGGCATCTCGAGGATATCATGGATTTTAGCAGGATCTATCTCAATGCCATGGAGAGAAATAATGAAACCTAGGAGCCTACCTGAGAGGACCCCAAAGATGCATTTCTTGGGGTTAAGGCAGACATTACATTGAAGAAGGTGAGAGAAGATGATCTTGAGGATGGTTAGATGGTCATGACGAAGCTTGGATTTGCCTAGCAGGTCATCCACATAGTCCTCCATGATTTTGTGGAGGATATTGTGAAAGATGTAAGTCATGGCACGTTGATATGTGGCACCTTCATTCTTTAGGCCAAAAGGCATGACTCGATAGTAGAAAGTCCCCCATAGGGTGATGAAGGTAGTCTTGTGCTAATCTTTCAATGTGATCAAGATTTTGTTATATCCTAAAAACCCATCCATGAGTGATAGAATCTCATGACCGACTGTGAGATCAACAAGTTGGTCAATGTTGGGAAGAGGAAAATCATCTTTGGGATAGGCTAGGTTGAGTTCGTGATAGTCCATATAAATTTATATCCCCCTAATTGTCTTGGTGATAGGGACAATATTAGACACCCATTATGGATAACCAATGGGTTGGATGAAAGAGATAGAGAGAAGATGCTGAAGCTCCTCTTTGACAAGGAGCGTAACCCGAGGATGCATCTTCCAAAGCTTTTGCCTAACAGGCTTAGCCTCTAATTTTTTGATGATGTTATCGATGGTAATGTTGGGGTCGATGCCAGGCATGTCACTATAGGTCTAGGCAAAGGCCTTGCTATGGTTCAAGAGAAATTTGGTGTAGTCGATCTGCTCTTGGGTGTCTAGAGATTGGTCAATCTTTAAGACATGAAGAACATCAGAAGATGGGAGGTTGATGTCAATGGTTGATTTATTTTACATAACCTAAATTTTAGAAGGGAGGGAGTGTTGAATTAAAGAGTCATCGGCACCCATGTAGGTGAGGATGGTGTTGTTGTCTATGTAGTGGACAGTGTTGATGGTTGCTGACTCATCATCTATCATGTTGAGATAAATGAGAGGGAGAGACCTGGATACCCTACTTAGTTGATAGGTCAGGGGCTCCAAGTAGATGGTGTTTATGCAAAAAAAAACTAGGAGGGATGGAAACCACTGACTCCATAGGTGAAGGGGGAGAATAGGTGAGCTTGGAGGAGATTGGTCTATGGTGGGTTTGGGGCAAGGGTCTATAGAGGTTTTAGAAGGTTCTTGGAAACCTAGACCATGTCATTTCTTGGCATTGTTGTCATTTAACAGTTTGATGGGCTGATAGGAGCCTTGCCCGTAGCACCTAAAGCCAAAACCCTTCCATGCACACCTATAAAGGTAGGTGTGAGCAAAGTTGGGGTTGCCAAGAAAGGAGAAGTCAGATGTGAATGGTTGAGGTGAGGAGAGAGGATTCCCATCAGTGGGAGCACGATCTAGCACCCTATAAATGAGACTGGTTTAAAGGTTAGGAGGACCATAAGGAATGACCATTCTGATCTGATGATCATAACTTAGACTATGATGAAGTTTTCCATACTCTTATGGAGTCTGGAACATGTCTAAGGTAAGTAAGCGATAATCCCCAAGTGAAAGTCATTGGAAGATATCTTCCATGGGGTCCTTGGTTATCGCTTGAAGAGGTGGTGTGAGGGTGACCACTATTTGTGAACTGGTTGAAGCTTCTGTAGATGGAGGTGATGACTAGGTTGGTGTCTTGAGAGGAATGAGAATGTCATTTGGTCGATAAGTCATGTTACATAGTTTAAAAGGAGATGGGTCAGTGAGGATGACATGGACTTGCCCGTCGTGTTCAAATTTGACACAATGATGCAATGTAGAAGGAACATAAGCCATGGCATAGATCTAGGGTCATCTTAATAACATGTTATATTATAACTCTCCCTCGATGATGTAGAAGAGCTCTGGGATAGTCTATGGGCCAACATGAATATGGAGGATGATGGTGCCAATGGTAGTGGCAATGATGTCATTAAAAGATCAAAGGATTTCGTCAGTTTTTGATACACAATTCTTGGGGAGGGCCAATTGATCATAGGCATGAGTAGAGATGATATTAATGTTAGCACCTCTATCAATCATAACTCGCTTAATGCAAGTTTGATCAACATAGGCTGTGATGAAGAGAGCAGCATCCTAATCTTCTGAGTTAGAGGTAGTAATTTTAGAATCACTAAAAGTGATAAAGGCGATGGGGGATAATGATTGGACCAGGGCAGTTAGTGGTTGGGGGTCTTTGGGTTGGACCTCCACTACCTCTAGGGCTTTGATTAGGGCTTGAAGATTCTAGGGTGAGCTTTGGATGAGGTCATAAAAGGTCATCTTTATGGGTGTTTGGTGAAGTTATTTTAACATAGAGTCATGGATTACCCCTGAAGAAGAGGGTTGGGATGCACCCAAGATAGAAATTTTGGGTTTTGGTGGTTGAGGTGGCTTGACAAAGGGATAGGTCCAAGGAATAATAGCTTTTTCCTTTGCTTTATTTTTTTGGGCCCTAGTGGCTACACTGATGGTGTTAATTTTGAAGAGAGGGGGTGAAGGAGATGAAGGGACCATAATTTATTGATGAGATGTCGACGAGGGTGAAGAAGTTTGAGAGATATGGGTAGGTGTCAAAAGTCTGTCATCAGTGTCTTCAAAAAAAAGGGTTTCTTTTTCCATGTATTGGTGAATGACAACTTTGAGGGCACAATAATTCTCAGTATCATGTCCCAGTGTGCGATGATATAGGCAAATCTTAGTATCATCAAACCAGGATGGTTTTGACTTGAGGGGTTGGAATGGTTTGATAGGTGGAAGGGTTATGCTAGAGGTTTGCAAAAGTTCATTCAATATCAAAGCGTATGAACCCACTAAAGGGTCCGTGCTTGTTGATGTGTGAGATGTTGATGACTTTTGCTTGGGAAGTATCGAAGGAGGCTTCTGTACCACCTTTTAGGTTGGTGGTGTGGCCACTTGCAGAGATGACACTTTCATTGTGAGAGGTGCCAAATTTTTTAGAGGGGGAAGGCTTGTGGTAGGTAAAGGAAGTAATGGTGATAACTTGTTTTGGTTAGGGGTTCGAGCAGGGAGCACTCTTATTATGGTAGAAGGATGAGGGCCCAAAATGGAGGGCAATGTTGATGGTGGAGGAGGAGTTTGCCACTGTGGTTTAGCAGTCTTCTTTGGTTTGGTTTGAGGACTACTATTGGGCGAGGCCTAGTTCAAGTCTACCTTCACTTGTGGATGAGTGAGGTTAGGGACGGGGCAAACACCGAGTGACTTGATTGGTTTTGATGTGGTGGATGAGGGTTTTGGTTCTGATGTAGATGGTTGAGGTTTTGAAGGTTTAGAAGTGGAAGTCTAGTCTTTGTTGGAAACTTTTGGAGATTTTGTGATGGGAGGGTTGGTGGCATGAGATGAGATGGGATGGGCAAGGTGAGGAGCTTTGAGTCACTCCCATAATGCCTGATGTTCCACTTTCCTTGAATGGAGAAGTTTTCTTTTCTCTACCAATTGAGAGAATGGTTGGGAAGATGTCAGATGAGGCTTTGGTCCTTCAGAAGATGTGGATGGTTGGGGGGCTGAAAATGTGTTAGGTGAAACAATCTCAGACCCAAGGCATGAGGGAGTCATAATTGGAACGTCTTTGGTTGAAGAAGGTGGAGAGACAGGGTCTTCTCTTGGTGAAGAAGGAATTAGAGAATGTGGCTCCTCAAGAGGATAGAGGGCATGGATGATTGTGCCTTCTACCTGTGGTTGAGGAGTAGGAAGGGTAGGGTCCTCCATTGGTAGCAAGAAGGAGGACGGTGGGGCTAGTGGTGCCGGTATGGTCAAGGCATCCTCCAATATAAGGGAAGTTGATGGAGAACTAATAGGAGAAGAAGGTTCATCCACATGTGATGGATTGATGGGTTGACTAACCTCTTGAGACTGTGAGGGAGGTTGGTCAGAGATGAGAGGTGAAACAGTGTTGACTATGCATATGTTATGCTCTTGAGAGTCATCAGTCATGGTTTACACATTGTTTTGGCTAGGAGGATGGTTAGGAAAGGGTTGTTTAAAGATGTCTATGCTTTGATTGGGTGGCACATTTGGGTTGTCCAAGATGAGGTCACCTTTATCTATCATGTCTAGAATGATGTTCTTGAGAGTCTTACAATTGTCCGTGTCATGGCCTTTGACACAGTGATACTTGTAGAAGTTGTTCTCCCTATACCACATAGGGATGGCACATGAGGGATCAAATTGAGGGGGCAGTTGGATTTGGGGGAGATTGAGGACTCTTTGTTTGACAAGTTTGTCCAGCACAGATGCGTATGACTCTCCTAATGGAGTATACTGATGTTGCACATATATTTGCTAGAATTGTCATGTGATACTTTGGGATGTGGAAGGTTTAGGCTGGCTGGTTGTAGATGATGGTCTAACAACTACAAAATTTGATGATACCTTAGAGTTGGAATTAGAATAAGAAGGTTTAGAGGAAGGATCATTGGACTTGGTGTTGGGGATTTTACTCTGTAACTTGACTTTGTTTTCCTCAATGGCACATAGTTCAAGTTTCCTAGCCATCGTGAAAGCTTCATCAAAAGTGGAGAATGTTTAGACCCGCAAGGTAGAGGAAATATGTTTGGCATACGCTTGAGAGAAGAGTTTGATGAGCTTGAGTTAGGGCAAAGAAAAGGAGAGCTAATTTATTAGGCCTCTCCATTGGGCAACAAAATTGGCTATGGATTCATCGTCAAACTGTCGAATAGAGTACATGTCTATGATGGAGACCTTTTTGGTGATATTAATAAAAAAGTGGTCAAGGAAAAGTTGGGCTAGTTGGGTGAATGTGAAAAGAGAGTGACTGGTGAGAGACCTATACCAATCGAGAGCAGTACCAAAAAGTGACATGGGGAATGTGCGTAAAAGTAACACATCATCATGTGCTATCAAATAATAAGCATGTCTAAATGCTCACAGACACTGCTGTGGTCTTCCTTACTCTGGAAGTGAGTAAACTTAGGAAGCTCCCACTGACTGGGATACAACTAGATTGGGACAGAGGGATGGATGGGTTCATTACAAATTTGGTCATATGATAGGACATTTCATGAACCAAAAATAGAGGTCTCAAGATTAGACATTTTGTCCATCAACATTTTGATTAAGTCTATTGATGGATTCACAGGTGGGGTGCCCCCTAAGTTGTAAGGCACTTGGAAGGTGCTAGAAGGGGCATATGACGTAGTCAGTTGCACTTGTATAGGCACAAGGTATTGATAACTAGCCATTGGGATAGAAGTGGAGGCCAAGGGTGGTTGCATCATGAAGGTAGAAGGCATGACTAGGCTTGATGTTGACAGAGGTGGTTGGATAGTGGCAACACTAGCCAATGGATGAGTAGCCACCCTAGTGTTGATGGGGGTGAGAGTAGGTGAGATGGAGACAACTAGGTTTTGGAAAGGGGTAGAGCTTTGTTGAATAGTCTGTGGTGGATGGGGGGCCAAAACCCTAATGGAAGTGGACCCAAAGATAGAAGGAGAAGCCACACTTTAAGGATTAGTCATGGTCTGGTCATTAGTCAAGGTGATGGCCTGGGTGTTTATGAGTTGAACCACAGACACTATCGATATGACTGTTGTCTCAACTAAGTAGGTTAGCATCCCATAAATAGGGTTGCTTAAGGAGTCTCGCATTCGACTTCATGCGAGATAATGTTGAAAGGATTTGATGTTGAGGTCCAAGAATCTTTTGAAGTCTTGGTCCCCTTCAGGGACAATGGGAGGCTGAGTCAGGGTCAATTGGGTAGGAGTTAATTTGGTCTCTAAATGATACTCCATTAGAGGACTAGTTAGGGATGGTGAAGGCAGAAGTGGTTGTTGCCTCACGTAGTCGACAAGAGTCTTGGCTTGACTATGTGTCAAAACCATTCAAGGCAAGATAATACGCCCTTACTAGCTCAAACAACTAGATAAGAATAGAAAAGAAGATGAAGACAAGCAGACCCTAAACGTTAAATTCCTAAGAATAAATTTTTAGGATTGTGTTGGCTTATGCCTTAAAGTGTGTTTAGTAAGTTGGCTTTTAAAATAGGTCCTAGAAGAAGCAGTCTAAGGTTGGTTTCAGGTTAGTTTTGGTGCTCAAGAGTCTGTGTTAGGTTTCATACGTGGCCTGGTGCTAAGGAGAAAGCTCCCCTCACTTCAAGAGCCCAGAGATAAGCTGGGTTGCCTAGCCAGTATATACTTCCCCTAGATTTTATCCTCTACCAAAGAATAGAGTGGGCTTTCCCCTTGGTAGTGAAGTCTAAGTGGGATTGCCAGGATAGGTAAGGTATCTGCTAGGTGATGAAATCCTATTCGGGCCTTGTTTCAGGTGTGTTTAGATGTGTGATTTGTGAAAGTGGTTAGGTTGTGTAACATAAGTGGACTACACTTTATTCATAATGCATTTTTAATTACTAGATGTGTGGACTAAATATGCATTCAGACAGAAATGAGATGCAATAGATTTTAAGCTGAAAATAGAAATGTGTGTTTGGATGTAGACAAGTGGAGAAAAGGTTGAAGAGTATGTTTTTTACTACTCTAAGATGCAAGAAAAGAAAGAAAAAGAATGATTCTTTTTAACTTTACTGATAGTGTCTTTCAGAAGAGATAGGAGAAAAGAGATGCAAGAAGAGACCTAATGCACCTATATGAAAAGTAAGAAATGAACCCAAGGAAGACCCTAGGGTCCCACTGGGTGTGCCAGAATATTTCTAACTATTTTGCTTTTCCACATTCAAGAGATGAAAGAGACTAAGTGATGGTCTAGGGTTAAATGTTACCTAGATGAAGTCAGCGCACCGTATCCAGATGTTGAAGGGACTCCTCTTTGGCTGTGGAGGATGACACCTGTAGATAAGAGAGACTTAAACAAGAAGGGTGTTAGATAGATAAGTGGTAGACTGCCAAGCAAAGCTTGATCCCAAAAGTGTAAAGACTTCTTGGAGGGGTGACAGTCTATTAGTTGATAAAAAAATAAAAAGTTGCCAGAAATAGAAATGATAAAAGACTAAATCAAAAGAAATAAAAAACAAATGCATACCTGTATGTGGCAATCTATCTTCTACAGTCACTGACATCAGTTATACTACTGGCATTAGTTGGTCAAGTTGCTGATGTCAGTTAGTCTGTCGATGTTGGTAGGGGCAATGGGGCTTGGTGGCGAGCATCGATCAGGGTAATAAGGCTTTGGTCAAGTTTCAAGGCTGTTTGTGATCAGCGAAATGACTTGAGGTGTCTATGAGAGTCTTAGTGGCTTGTGCTGGGTTTGCAAGACAAAGATTATGGTCTGGAAAAGGGACTAGACAAAGGATAGGGGTGGAAAGGGAGATAAGGATGAGAGAAGGCCTTTTAGCCTCTCTAAGAAGAACAGGTTGGGTTGTGTCAGGAGTGGTTGGAAACGGGTAGTGGGCTGATTAACAGATGGATTCAAAAGAAATACTTAAATGGAGTATAGTAGAAATACATAGCTCTTGCTTGTTAAAGGAGTGTAAAAGACTTGTTGTTGATGTCGCTGATGTACCTGCAATGTCTTTAACCCAAAGTCTGGAGCTATTTTTGTAGAGTGCCTGTAGCCTGTGATGCTTGGTGTGCGTCTGGGAGAGAGGGAGAGAGAGAGGTTAGATTCTGGATGTAAAGGAATTCACATTCACGGGGGGAGCAATAGAAGCAAAAATGTTGTTTTAAAGGGACTGACGTCGATGTAACTACTAGCATCAGCTAAATACTGACTGACATCGGCAGCCAAAGAATAGGAAAAAGGGGCTAAAATAGCCTTTTGCCTATTTTTCCATCTATCGGGGTCAGCTGGTCATTAGAAAATGATCGAGGGTAGGTTTTATTAGGTGTGAGGATGAGTGGGAGAATTAAAATAGGGGTTAAGCATTTAAAATTTGGCATGGGGTGAGGAATGGTATCCAAGGAGAGGTATCCTAAGAGGGGTGGGTGGAAAGGGGGGGTTTTTAATTTAAAATAGTCAATTTATTTTAAATTAATAATTGAATGGGTTAGAAATGTTTAGGAGGGGACCAGAGGGGACCAAGGGGTGACCAAGGGATAGACACAATTTCAGTTTCTACACTTATGATGGCCTCCTCCATGATGCATAATCACTAAAATAGGGTTGTCACTCTAATCCATAAATATCTACGACATCACTTAAGTGTTATTATAAATATCTGGATATCCAATACATGATGAAATCATAAACTCAAAATTTACTCTCATCAATAAACACCTAGATAATTGAAGTGCATTTGCTTACCTAATCACTATTACACAATAAAAAAATGAGAGTTAAATGTGATAAAGAACCTAAGTTACATTGGCCCAATGAGATAAAAGTTTCAATAATAAATAGATTACATTTCTCATAAAAAGATCCATATCTTGAGTGGATAACTCATAGTAATGAAGGTCATGATGTAATAACACAAGATTACTTACGAAATAATCAAGAGGACCACTACCCAAAAATAAATGTACATCTGAGCATACCACATAGATATAAATATAAAGATACAAATGGGTGAATAAGAATATTATATAATTTGTGCTAATACAAGATCTATGAGGCTTGGTTTCTAAATCACATGTTCTAAAAACCCCCTAAATTAGTTAGTTGTATCAATCACTCTAGGAGAACATCTTAGGGGTTAGTTTGTCAATCCCAAACCCATTCCCCAAATTACTTACATATATGTGGCAATCCCTTTAGACATAGAATCATGGATGGATATATCTCACCCAATACTAAAAAATATTAGATTAGACATGAAGACATATGGCCCTCGCTAAAAAGTCACATGACCAAACTAACATAGTTACCCTTTGCAGGTAACACTACTGACACTAATTGGCCCAAGTGCAATTAGGGTCTACAAATGGACTATAGGAAAAATTGAGACATATGTAAAGTACATACATTCATAATTATAATTTTAAACACAAATATCAATCCTTAATCAAAAATTATAGTCTAAATCAAATACTAAAAGGACCCCTTTTGACCTAACAAGAAGAAACTAGGGCCCTAAATGATTACAAGTGTTTGTCGATCATAAATAGACCTAAGGTTATAATAATTATATAAGGATAATAATATGCATGAAGGCCAAAATTTTATTTATAAAAAATACACATATATACAAAGTTTTATGAGCAATGATGCACCAATTTGTTACAGGATAAATTGACTCGAAGTTGGTTAAACTAAATACAAAAACACCCTCAATTTAATTTATAAAAAGATATATAAATTTTTATAACTATTATAATATATTAAATAATCTACAATTATCATTTTTAAGGCATATTAGTATTTGTATTTTTAAAAAACTATAATTTTATTCACCATTCCAAAGTGAATTTATCTACTTAAAATTGTCTTACAAAACATTTCTATTAACCAGCTTGAAAATTAATTTGCTAAAATAGTGAAACTTGTGATAAACTTTATTGATTTTTATAATGACAATTTAAGCTATTATAAATTTATTATAACTTATAGATTTGAGAGATTCTATTTTTATAAATTTTATTCTCGTCGATTCCAAGTAGACTTTAGGAATAATATGGAGATAAAGGGATTTTACCACATAATTGTCTCCCTAAATTGGTTGAAAAATGATGATTCGTAAAGGAATTAAAAATTATGTAATTTTTTATCCATATTTCATACCAAAAAATGATTATTCTTAATTTTCATATTTTAAAAATTTTAAATCTAGTTGTTTTTTATGACATATTTGAAATGACTTTGGAGATGCAAAAGGTGACTATGAATTCAATCTAACAAATACCATCAAATATTGATAAAAAAAATGATAGTTTATGACATGATTATGAATTGTCTAAAAATTGTTTACATAGTCTATAGCCTAATAAAATTAGTTTCAATTCTTAATTTTGACAAATTTCTAGTTTAGATATTTATTTCCTTCAATTCTGAAAAGGGTTTTAACCAAGTTAGAAAGACATTAGAGAAATTAATTGATTTAGCTTTTAGAATTTATTCGTTGGAATTAAATTACTTTATTATTTAATATAAATTCAAAATATTTTTGTGGAACCAAACCTAATAATATTAAAAGGTTTAATTAATTCATAGCTCAGTTGATTGGAATGTTTTGAAGAGTTTAAATAGAATGTGACATAATAGAGGTGGCTGGGAATTAATTTATTTAATAAAGTAATAAAAAATATCACAAAGTTCCCACTTGACTTAAGTGGTGGTGGTTTAAATCAATACCATTGGATTGAGTGAAAATCCACCATTAGATCCAGGGTTTCAAATGTTACCCTAAAATTCTTTACGATAAGAAAACAATTCAATATTTATAACTTTTTACTCATTTCACTTTATTTCATTTTTTAGGATTGGTGGAAGGTTTGAGGATCTCAAGAGGAAAACACCATAATTTAAATAAATTCCAAAATCCTTACTTATTTAAAATATATACACTATATATACTAGATCTTTTAGTATATTTCAAGGATATGGATTTTTGTTATTGTGTGTGTGTGTGTGTGTGTGTGTGTGTGTGTGTGTGTGTGTGTGTGTGTGTGTGTGTGTGTGTGTGTGTGTGTGTGTGTGTGTGTGTGTGTGTGTGTGTGTGTGTGTGTGTGTGTGTGTTTGTTTGTTTTTTTTTGTGTGTGTGTGTGTATGCATGAATGCATTTATGTATGTATGCATGCATGCATGTATGCATGTATGTATGTATGTAAATACAAATATACATACAACCTTGTACACACACACACATATATATAATAAAATATTATATTATCTTCATGTAAACCCTATTAGAATATTTACAAGTATATATTTTATAATTTTATTTATTTATTATTATTTATTCATTATTGTTTTGTGTTGGTCGAACCCTAGGTCACAGACTAAGGCCAATGGGTATGACAATCCTCTTGGTATCCTATGCTCATAAGAATATGGGGTAGGATGGGTCAGATAACCTAACCCATTTCTCCTTCATTTAATGGAAAGGAAAATTTGGTGTGGCACAACCATTGCCCACCTCCCATTTATTTTATTTTATCAGTTAATACAACATAATTTTTAATGAAAGCAACATTATATATATATATATATATATATATATATATATATATATATATATATATGTATGTATGTATGTATGTATGTATGTATGTATGTATGTATGTATGTATGTATGTATGTATGTGTATACACACACATACGCACATACACACACACACACATAGATACAGACACACACACACACACACACACACACACACACATACATATAACATATATATATATATATATATATATATATATATATATATATATGTTATATGTATGTGTGTGTACATACATACATACGTACATACATACATACATACGTGTGTGTGTGTGTGTAGATACACACACACGGACATACATATAGATGTATGTAAATGTATCTCTATATATGTACGTATGTATTTACACACACACACACACACACACACACACACGCGCGCGCGCGCGCACACACACACAAATACATATACATACATACATACATCTACGTATGTATGTATGTATATGTGTGTGTCTGTGTCTATGTCTACACACACACACACACACACCAAAACACACACCAAGTTTAAAATATCATAAATTTATTTAATAATAATTTGTTTATGTATGTGCATTTAGTCATATATTTAATTAAAAAATCATTTTTATTCTAGGCTAAAAACTAATAATCTTCACAATTCAATCGATCAAAAAAAAATTCAATCAATCAAATAAATAAATAAAATTATTGAGACCAAGTAGTCTAAAAAATAAACATAAAATTTTAATTTAAAACGTTAAATTTCAACAAAATAATTCAAATGATGGTGTTACGAACTTGCCCATTAGATTCCCATCTAAACTTAATATCTATATTTCAAGCTACTTCTTCTCCCCCATTCTGACACAAGATACTAGTTATGCACATTCTTAACATATATAAAACTAACATGGATAATCAACAAAAAATATATATACACATACATACATACATACATACATATATGTATGTATGTTTGTATGTGTGTGTGTATACATACATAAACATACATACATAAATACATACGTGTGTGTGTGTGTGTGTGTGTGTGTGTGTGTGTGTGTGTGTGTGTGTGTGTGTGTGTGTGTGTGTGTGTGTGTGTGTGTGTGTGTGTGTGTGTGTGTGTGTGTGTGTGTGTGTGTGTGTGTGTGTGTGTGTGTGTGTGTGTGTGTGTTTATGTATATATGTACGTATGTATATGTATGTATGTACACACAGACACACACACAAACAAACAAAAATAAAGTTAATTAATCAATCGAATAAATAAATAAATTTATTGATACCAAGTAGTCTCAAAAATAAAAATAAAATTATAATTTTCAACATTAAATATCAACAAAATAATTCAATTATCGGTTGAATAATTTATTAATTTGTGAAAATAAGAATGTAGTGTATGTTTTAAAACAACTTAAATTGACAATGAAATAAAAAAAGATTCAAAAAATTATGTTGAAAACATATAACATCACAAGAACTATGTTTCTTAGTAATCCACCCAAGCGGAAAATGAAATTATTCTTGATTACCTCCTAGAGGTTAGATAAAAATAGTTTAATTACCTATTAGAGGTAATAAAAAATAACTCGTTTGCCTCTTAGAGGTAAGAGAAATAATAAATCAATTACCTCATATAGGTAAGAGATAATAAAATGATTACTTGCTAGAGGTAAGAAAAAGCAATTATGATAACATCCTTTGTCATATGGTTACCAAAAATCTATCACTACTATAGTCTAAATAGTAAGAACAAGTGGAAAACTCCCAAACATGGCATCCTAGTGCTTCAAAATTATCTTATGAAACTATTCTTGTTTCCTATGTCTAACCAATCATAACCTCAATTGTTACCCATGTAACATCTCTCACTTAGAATATCCTTATCCAAACATTGGTCTCTGAATATGTAATATCAATAGGTAGTATATCATGACATATATGTATGTTCATGGGTTCATCATATGATAACTCAAAAGGGTTGTTTTTTCAACAACCACCAAAGGGTTTGGTGGAGGAACACATCACTACATAACAATAATTTTACTTAGATATTACATGTTTTCATGAATGGATGTTACTTCACACAAAATTTACACTCATGAGGTTACACATGAGATACATCAAAACCACATTTCAATTCATAATAATATAATTGGGTTCCATAATATAAATGTTATACTTGCACCACAAAATGCACACTACAATCATACAATAATTTTATTTATCTAGAAAAAATGAGTTGCTAAGAGGTTTAGTAAATATACAAAACAATATGATGGATTACATAATATGTTATAATTAAACATGTAGATTGATATCCACAAGGGTTAATGATACATATATCTAGCTAAAAATACATTGTTTACATTATTTATCGATAATGGTACACAAACTTCACAATGTGATAGTAAAAGTTCATTATTAATAAACTAGGTTCAAAGTGGTCTCGTCAACCCAATTGATGTACATATGTCATCCCTGATAACATAACCAACAACCATCCACCATTGATGATGTTAATGGTATTTAATAAATAGTCATTCCACTCAAATCACACCATAGAATTATTAATGTTTTATATTCTTGACCAATTATTAATCTCAACTACTATAGTAAATATTTATAGAAAATCCTTGTGAATCATATTAACAAAATTGAATGTATAAATTCTATTTTGTGTATAGTGTAAAATGTAATTGAACTAGTCATATTCATCTTACTAGAGTTCCTAGTGTTGAACCTGTAATTTGATACCAAAATGTCATGCCCAAATTTTTTTTCCCAAAACTTTTTATTTATTTATTACATAACTAAATTATTCTTAATTATTAACTTTTGTAACATAAGAGTTTAATTGTTATCGATTTTCAATCAATGTCATAGTGGAATTGTGACACACATAAATACCATATGATTTATTTAATTTCATTTACTTTCCACAAAAAGGCTTCGTTAGGAAGTGGAATTAAAATACATTAGAGTGAATTAAGATCAAATGTGGTATTTTAAGTCATTTAATTTGTGTCCTAATTAAGGATGAGGGAAAAGTCACATTAATATGATTTTATGCATAGTTGGTTTAATTTAATTATAATATATTGATTTAATATACTTAAAGGCATTTAAACATACATCTTAGAGTCAACCCACACTAGGGAAAATAATAGTGAACAATTGAACAATTTACTATATAAAAGGGTTATCATCCTAAGGATCACTAAGGAAGAGTCCTTACTAAAACACTAAAAAATCCTACTCCTAATACAACATAAAAAAATGGGAGTTATAACAAAATATTCATCTTGAGGTATCTACTATTAAATTAAAAAAACTTAATATAAAAGGATTATCAATTGCATAGAGATCATTATCAATTTTTATTTGATTAATATACATATAAATTTAATCTAATAAAAAAAGTATGAGACCAACACAAAGGATGATAATAAATCACCCCTAACCTAGCCTATGGCTTAGACCTCACACCCCTACCAAAACTTGAGTAGCCTACATGTCCACTCTTTGAAATTAGGGTTTGATGTAGTTATCGTAAAACTTATGATGGCTTCCTCCACAAGCCATCATCACTAAAATAGGGTTAAAAATCTAAGACCCAATGGATCTAATACATCACTCAAGTGATATTACAAATCTATAGACATTCAATATATGACAAAACTAAAAAATCAAAATGTCCACTCATCTAAAAATACCTAGACAAATAATGTGTGTGTCCTTACCCAAGCATTGTTGCACAATAGTAAAAATAAGAGTCAAATAATGCAAGGAACCTAAATTCCATTGAACTAACAAGATCAAGTCTTAATAATATATATCTTATGTTACTGAGATAATATTTTTTTCTCAAGAAAATATCTCATAGTGATCAAGATTATGATGGAAGAACAAAGCTTACTTACAAAAGAATCAAGAGGGTCACCACCCAAAAATAACTTTACATATTAGCATATCACACAACTAGAACTATAAATAGACATATGAACTAAGAACAATATATCATTCACACAAATACAAGTGCTCCATTGTTTTATTTCTTAGTCAAATGTTCCAATAACACCCTAAATTAGTTAGTTGTATCCTTAAATATAGGTGATCATCCTAAGGGTTAGTTCTCCATACTATGCCTATAGACTTCTAGTTCTTATCATTATCTTGCCAGGATTTAAAATTTGAATGAATTTTTCAAGTAATGCAAACCAAGGACAAAATAATTAAAACACTCTAAAATTCCAACACACATCATGTACAATGTATCAGTTTGCGTCGATACATCCCTTATTGGGGAAATGCATTTTATGGAATAATTATGTTTTCATAGTTCACTTTGAATAAAATTTTGACCAAGAAAAATAAGATAGATTACTTGTCCCTCTAAAATTGAATATATTTGTGACACTCCATCTTGATCTTGAGCTTGAGGGATATAAACTAGTTACCTCATTTTGGAAAAAATATAAGTAGCCAATAACACACCATTCTTAAAGAAGCTTTTTTTGTGTAAGATTATTATGCAGTAATAACTTTAAGAGGATATTTTTGGTGTATAAAAACTATGAAAATATATCTCTAGAGAGCTTCACCCATACATCCAAATTGATCAAATAAAAATACAAAGTCATTAGTGTAAGGAGAGATGTATGGAGGTGCTTATGCTAACACATTGATAAATACTTGGAGTACCAAATCTAGGCACACACATGATTAATTTACTGATCTTGAAGGAGGGATAATTTTGATGTCATTTTCCATGTTTTATTGTCTAAGTCTCTTGAAATCATTGATACATGCCCATCAAGGGCATGGGTTTAACATGTTTATTATCTATGCTTATTATTGGTTTTCTTTACTAACACATGAACTAACTTGATTTATAATCCTAATATACATTTTGGCATGCCCAGTGAGACAACACAACCCAAATACACCAAATTAATGATATTGGACATTTAAAATCCAAGAAAATATCACTTAAAACTTCATTTTTAAGATTTTTTTCCTTAAAACCCCATGCTTTTTACTACTAGTCAAAGATTTCATCCCTGATAATTGACAACTTCACCAAAATTCTTGTGTTTTATTTTCTTGTGTTTTTCAATAATTGACAACTTCAAGCCTACATTTTAGTGACTTCATAGAAAATAGAGACTTTAATGGAAATGATGACTTCAACCTGTAAGCTTCATCCTTTGTGTATCAACAACTTTGATGAAGGATATCGACTCATCGATAAAATTTATAGGTAAATTTACTTTATGAACTCAATGAATTTGCCATTTAATTTTATAAAAATGACTTTGACTAATATAATCAGTAACTTTATTCCTAATAATCGATGACTTCACCAAAATTTGTGTTATATCTATTCTTGTTTTACAAGTAAAATAGTGACTTTTCCCTATTTGGTAATCGATGACTTCACCCTAAGACCAAAACCTAGGAGTTTCAAAGTTCAAAGTTATTTTTTTACTAAAACCTTCATCCTTTATATGTCAACAACTTCGATGAAGGATATTGACTTATCAATAAATTTGCTAGGCAACTTTACTCATGAATTCAATGACTTTGCCATTTCCTTTTAGAAAAATGACTTTGACTAATATAATTGGTAATTTTATGCCTACTAATCTATGACTCACCAAAATCTATGTTATATCTATTCTAATTTTTTAGGTAAAATAGTGACTTTATCCTATCTTGTAATTGATGACTTCACCTTGATACCAAAACCTGAGAGTTTCAAAGTTAAAATTTATTTTTTACTAACCATTTCAAATAATAAACACAAGTGAATACTCAAAAATGTTTTGTATTAAACTAAGACAAAAATAGGAAGTTTTACACACTTTAAAGTCATTCACACTTAGGTTTTTAGTGCTTAAAAATCATTTGTAAAGCAATTTTATTTTTTGTTTTTCAATGTTACAAGTTCAAACACAATGGACCAAATTTCATTCACATTTTTATAAGTTCTTAAAAATAAAAAAAATCAAAAATAGGGCCTTTATTTTTTGCTTTAGAGTTTTGCAAAAGTTCTTAGTTTTATTAATTGTAATAGTTTCTTTTTTAATGGAACATCAAATGTATACTCTCCCCCATTCCCTTTAGGGTACTTGGGTGATCAAAAATACATCATTTTTTCTTGTTTAGTTGAGTCATATAGTGAATAAATGTCAATCATTCTCTCCCCATGCTTTGATTGACATGGGTGATTCATAAATGATGTTAAAGTTCTTCCATTTTTAATTATTTATTATGTGCATTGGTTTGTAATTAGGGGTTCATAACCTTCTCATGGGTTATATAGGAGGGCATTGACCTAGGGTTTCATCTACCAGCATCGTCTAACCCCACTCCATAGTGGGGGAAATAAATTTGATATGATTTTGGATATAAAAGTGGTATAGCATATTACATAACTAGTCCAATGTATTTGTGGAGCTTGCATGATATAGACATAATACTTCACTAAGAAGTTCACAGTTGAAGTCAGTGTGCAAAATAATATACCCTTGTATAATAAGCTAGATGGTGGCCATCCAAATGATGTGATTATTTCCCTCATGTTAGACACACATGTGTACCATCTAGAATGTATCAAAATTTTAGATTTTAGTTAACCCCACTTTCCATGGATCATCCTACCAAATACCAATCTATTTTTGTGCTCTAAATGTCTTAACATGTATCATTTATTGAGAGATAGATGGGGGCATAAAAAATATACCTACATCAGATCTTTTTTTATTGTATTAACAATTAATTCCTTTCAAGACTAGTAATTAGTGTAAAATTTTGTGGATGTTTTGCATACCTTTTGTCAGTTACTAAGATAGGTGTGTGTGATTTATTGAGTTCAATAACCATGTCTAATAAATAAAATAGGTCTAAAATTATTTGAAACTAAATTCAAATATCTTTTTCAATTTTTTGATCTAAGGATAAATTGGTTTACACTTGAGTATTTCTTATCACTTGGGTGTGAGTGTTTTACTCTTTGTGTTTTAGTTTCATCACTTAGATTAGATTTTGATTTTGATTTTGATTTTATATCTTTACTTAAATGTGTTTATTATTTTCATATTTTACACATTATAATCCATTTACACATTGAAATTTTATGGTTTTTACATTACTTTTTAATAGTTATCCATTGCTCATAAATGTTACATCTATCATTCAAAACACTATCCTTTATCTCACTTGATACTATTATGCTACGCATTTGGTTTTAAATTCCAATCTTAGGTTTTCTTGCACTAAACTATGCCTTAAGTTCCTAGACCATTTTAATTATTTTTCTATTATGTGTCATTGTGATTCTTATTGTCATCTAAAAAGTTTGAACTTATATTTTATTACATTATCCTACATTCTAATTTCTTGGACCTTTTTGATAGAGACTTGTTAATCTTGAAATGACTAAATAATAGAATAAACTCATATATTGACCAAAACACTCATATTACAAACACCATTTCTTTTTATGGAATGAATACTTTTGAATCATGGGCCACTTTGAGGGAGTTACCTATTTTGAGAAAGGCTCAATTACAAATAACTCTTTGATGATCTACAACATCACATGCCCTTTTATTTATACTATTTCTTACCTACCCCACTCCTCATTCTAATGCATGTGGGATTATTCACTATTATACTATTGCATTATTGCATCCCTATCTAGGTACATTACATTCCATCCCCCTTGAATATGTTTTTCCCTCAAAACATGATAACAAATAGGATGACCAAATGAAGGCAAAACCAAAAATATGTTGAAGACCAGATAGAGGCATGTCCATGCATTTATTTTTGCTTCCACTTCTTCCATTGATGTTAGGATATGAACACGAGCATGAATAGTGTAAGTTCAAGCAATATAGAATGATATGGAAGTATATGGAGAGATCTATATGCAATAATCTCAATGGAAGGCATGTTAACTAGGAGGTTATAGTCTAGCATGGAAATTTGAAGCTTGACAATTAGATGCTCAAATTTAGAACAAGGGAACATAAAATAGGATATTAGGAGAGCCAAATAAAGATATTTGGCATCCCTGTTATCATTATTCCTTGATGGAGGTTAATCCTTAGTTCCCTACTTAGGATCTATGATTATTAGTTTGGGTTCATTGAGGGTATGATCAGGAATGGTGGTTGCCTAAATAGACTCTTTGGGTTCCATCTTAGGCTTGTCTAGGGCCTTCTTGAGCACCTCTATTTCTAGCTCAAGTGTTATAGGGTCATGATCTAGTACTTTTACAGTGTAAAGGGGAATTTTTTGGAGACATTTCTAGTTAATGTGATCTTCAATGATCTTAGCTAAGCCAACAAATTCCATCATTATGTGAGGATTTAACATTTCAACCTCATGTTGAATCATCTCATTAAGAGCACTGATGAAGCAACATTAGAAGAAGTCATCAGAGAATCCTAAAATCTAGTTAGTGAGTACTTTAAATGCTACTTGATATTCTTGGATGGTCCCCATTTGACAAAGTTGAGTCAAGGCCACAATGAAACTACATCTAGATAAAATGTCCCCATGATTATAATCAAATGGACATTAGTTTCAACTGAAATTGCATCCTTTAGAATATGACCAATATTTTGATTTTTTTGACACTAACACATGATAAGACTACTAGACAATAAATTATTAGATTAAACTACATTTGATAAAGATATTACATATAATGATTGACACATAAGACTAAACATTAATAATTAAAATGAATCAACATTGAATGACTATATATATACCCATAAAACACATATTATCCATTACCAATAAACTAAATTTTGACACACAATATAAAAATAATAAGGTAATTAATAATGAATGTATATCATATAAGACACTAAAAAAATAAATAATATAAATATGTTAATCTATGACCATCAACTATAGAATAACACTCATATCCCAAAAAGTATCAAACCCCTAAAAGATTTGTCTTAAAAATAATAATTACTATCATGACCTTAGCTATGAAATTAACATATTTAACACTAAGAACAAAATTACTTAAATCATAATATAAACACTAATAAAAAAGAACAAAGGAATATAAACCTAAAATACTAACCTAAACCTGAACTAGATACCATGAAGTGAAGAGAGAAAACCATAATTTATGATGGAATTTATATTTTTCATTGGTAATATGATTAGGTTTTTAATGTTATGTGTAGAATGCAAATAGATCAAGCCATAGCTAATGCAGTCAATCTGAGCTGTAGGAGATCAAATTCATCGATGTAGGTGGTGGATGGTGAGAGATCTCATCATGAAAATAAGGATGAATATTTAGTAAAATTCAAGCTAAAGATGTTGATGGATAAGGAAAGGAAGACATACAAAAGTGATGCCAAATATAAGTGTGTGATTCAGATGAGTTAGAGTTATATCTGCATGTCAAATGAAGCTAAGATTAATACAAATCATGATAAATCATGTCAAAGAACTTGCTAAGCTACATAAATATTGTGAAATGATAAGAAGTGATATATCTTTGTCCCAAAAAATCCATGTCACAATAGATCCATTAAACATAAATATCATAGGTAGAATACTATAGATTTAGAGGTGAGTCAAGAGCGTTGATCTCCCATTTAATAATAACTCAGATGTGGAGTTGTATGGTAAGATTCATAGATCTAGATGAAAGATTAGAATAAGATCATGGAGAGAGCAATAATAATATTATATGAAATGTAGATTGAGACAATATGTGGTAGTTGAGTGAGCTATAGATACCAAGATAAGAGAGTTGACCACCATGGAGATCTACTAATGAAGGTGAAAACCACCATGGAGATAAGCTCAGTAGAAAGGTTTTGATATATAATGAACCAAAATACTACATGAACTAGATGTTATAAAACTATATCAATGATGCATGAGTAGACAATATATAAGTAGAGATCTAAACCAAAAAATACACTATCTACAATGAACTATATCTTGATCTTGATAACTAGATTACATAGACCAAATTTGGGTAAATACATATTACACAATTGTATTTTCACATAACAACAAAATGAATACAAACTAACTCCCTAAGATGAAAACATATGCCATAATAACAAGACTAAGATAATGTCAAGATTGTAAATGAAACAAAATATTTTACCATTACTAAGATAATGACTAACAAGCACACCCATGTATAATATAAGCACACATTACAAACAAATACTACAAACTAGAATACTACAATGATTGAAAACTATCTCTATAATCTTAAATTTGAATGCAACCAAAAAATTGGTCTTGGAATGGGATCTGATATGAAATAATAGAGACTTATTACTCTCACAATAATTAAATATCAAAATCAACTCATATATTGACCAAAACACTGATATTAAAAAAAATAATTTCCTTTATGGAAGGAACAACTATGAATCATAGGCCACTTCAAGGGGTATACCTCCTTTAAGCGAGGATCAATTATAAATAAATATTTGATGATCTACAAAATCACATGCCCCTTTAGTTATACTATTTATTACCTATCCCACTCCTCATTCTAATGCATGTGGGATTATTCATTATTCTACTATTATATTATTGCACCCCTATCTACGTACATTACACATTCAATCTTCTTCTAATTTAATGATAAAAACCAATCATAGTCTCATGGTCATTTTATATGGTACAAATTCATTTTTTACATAGGTTTGTTTGTATTAACCTACACTCTAAGTTTGAATATTTTTCTACCCTCTCTAGTTTATTGATTTTGACTAACCAAGGTTAAGAATTTAGAAGGTTTCATTTCTTCTCATTTTATGACATTACCTTATCCAAACTAATTCTAAAGATTTTATGGATTATTTTATATTATTTTAAAATTCCAAATTAAACCAAAAATATATTTGAAAATTTGGTCAAAGACTGGATACTATTCCAATCATACAGAGGTATAGTCGTAGTGGGGTCTCTTATGGCTCTAGTTACTTAGAGGAAAATGTTTATGATGGAGAAGAACATTTAGTTATATATAAAAAAATCCCTCCCATGGTGGGATCAAACCAAGATTAATACATTTACAATCAACCAATCTAAGACTAGAACAAGGCTATTTTGAGATTAATAGAATTAGGAGCTAGACTCCCACAAAATTTTTCATGAGAATAATTTCATAACCTCATTCAAATAGAAGACAAAGAGTACAAACCAATCATTAAAAAATAAAAACCTTGTAGTCAAGGTAACAAAACAACCTTTTCCCCTTATAGTAAAGGGAAGGGTACATTAGTAGATTCTTCCCAAATAGGTCATCTTATTGTATCCACTATTCAATAAATATTCAATGCTATGAGGATCATATTTTTACTGACTTGATGATTTCTTTGGTTGTGGCCTTGTTTTAAAATGCAACATATATAGAAAAAAATTGGTTACCATAATAATGATAACAAGATTAAGATAAACCAACACATGAAGTAGATTATTTATCTCCTCTAAAACAAGCTATGCCAATGAATTCTTTGCAACAAGTTCCATTGGATATGTAGCATACATTTTTTAATCACTAAGAAATCATTTCTTATGTGTAACATATACTCGATACTTCTCAACAAGTTCCAAATCACTCTAAAAAACAAGCCACTACCAATCCACCACCCTAATAAGTCATGGATAATTTACATAATAAAAGGCTAACTTCCTTTAGTTTGTGATAAAAAATTCCATTTACAATCCAACAATTGTAACATCTTATTTTAAACCAAAACTAGGTTCCCTAAAACTAGCAACTTCCCTATGGTTCAAAATAACAAATTCCTCATAATCAACATCAAGTACCTAATGGTAAATAATAAACAATTAACTAAGTAAAAAAATTAGGACATAGGGTACACATTCCCATCATGGTCATGAAATGGGATCCATTCCTACCCATTGTTAGTTGTGGAGCTTGATCTTATTGTGTTACACTCATAGTGATGGGGTTTGTAAGGGGGACTTCAGCCCTCTTATGGGGTCCAAGGGGGATGGACCCCCTGGTGGTGGGTCCTATGGATGCATGCCCCAATGAGGGTTTAGGGGTACCACCCTTAAAAGATACATTTTTATATGTATTTAAGCATTGTGAAATCTATGCCATTCATTATTATGTCATAGATCTAACAGTATAGGTAGAGTGGTTTTCTTTGTTTTCCCACAATGAAAAAAAACCCTAAGACATGTCAAGTGTGGCTCATTGTAATGATGATTTTATTGAAATAGTGGTAGCACTATGAGAGTGACAAGTTTTTTTGATTGAATAATAATGACTGGTTATTTTTTGTGGATGTAACCTACATTGGGTGAACCACATTAAATATTGTGTCTCCTTTCATTGTCTACATATTTATTCTTCTATGTTTATTCCACATTAATTTATTTGTTTACATTAATATTTCCTATTTAGATATTCAATATTCCCTAACACCCATGTTAACCCTAATAAAACCAATCAATCTATGAAAAATTAGAAAAACTATCTCCTTCTATCATAAACTACTCCAAATATCCAAGAGTGGAACATAATGAAGTATTTTCAAGGCTTCAAATAGGTAACTAGATAAACAAGTAAAAATTTGATGAGATATTCCCATATATATTTAATGTGAGAATTATTTATGTACCTTTCCTTCCTCATTTTGAGGTATCCAAATTTAATAAATATAATAGAAAGGGTGATCCCAGAGAGCATATATAGTCATTTTTTGTTGCAGTCCAAGAGGTAGACTTAAATAGTGTGTGTCTTTTGTGCTTATTTACAGATAATTTGGGTGGACAAGCCTTAGAGTGGCTCATCAAATTACCTATATGATCAATAATAAATTTTAATGACTTATCATAAAAAAATTTAACCACTTTTCATATTACATTAAACATGAGTTGATTTTTGTTGACTTATGTAGTTTGAATTAGAGGTAAGGAGAAACCTTTGTGGTGTATCAACAATGGTGGAGAGTATTAGCTAGTAAATTTCAACACAACCTACTAGATAGACAATTAGTTGATATTTTCACACATAAATTTCACCTTGAGATTGCTCATAATCTAAGACTCACTAGTGTCAACACATTCAATAAAATCATTGTTAAGGGCGTATAAATTGAGAAGGCACTTATTACTAAATGCTTGGTAAAATTCATTCCCAAAATCAAACATCAAACCAAGCCAGATAACTATTCATACCAATACCACTGAGAATCCTAAGATCTTCAAAATAAATAATAACATGGTAGGAAATAAGGTTACTGAATAACAATATGTTAAAATGGTACAAGCACCACCTATCTAGAATACACTACCAAATCCACTACTCTTACTATAATGAGTTATTCCATGCATAACATTTACAAGATGTAGGTAATTTAATGACATAAGGGATATTGTTGAGTTAGTGTTCAAGAAATTAGTTTCTACGAACATGATTACTTGGCTTGTGATGAAACCCTTTCCATAAGATTAGCCTAAATCTAATCAGTATAATGAAGATGAATTTTGTGATTTTCATCATGTTCTTGGTCATGTAGTTTAAAGGTGTGTTAAATTGAGGCACATTATTTAAAACTTGTTAGATAATGGATAAATTGAACTATATAATATATCTCCTACTAACACCAATCATGATATGCATATCTATAGGGATCTATTTCCCAAGCATGACAATCAACAATATAGGAGAAATTAAAATCAAAGCCAAGACTACAATAAATAATAGAATCAAGGTTATAATTAGAATCAAAATCAAAATAAAAATTATAATCAAGATCATGACATCCAAACCAATCAAGTTGAATATCATAGTGTTCCATATGATTAAAATAACACTGCAGGGTGTATTAATTATAATCATGTCACTACCATTAAGTTTAAGTCCTATGTAGCATCTAACATCACTCATTAATTTTGTCTCTCTATTTTATGATTACCCTCCCCTTCTTTAGGTAACTTTTAACCAAGCTCTAACACTTTTATTTCACCTTAGTTTTTATGGGTTACCATTCTTGGACCTTCTCATTCTTCTAATTACAACTCTCTCCCAACTTGAAATTATGTAGTCACAGCTAGATGTTTGAAATTTATCCTTCATGGCCCTTTGCCTTCTTAAAACACTAATGCTAAACCAAACACTATATCAATCAAAATAAATCCTAAACCAAATATTACTAATTAAGATCAAGCCTACTCATCCCCTTATTGAAAATCAATACAATATTAGTGAAAGATTAAGTAAAACATCTATAAAAAACTTTATTTTGGATATATTTCATACATATAAAGTTTATAGGACTATAATTGATGATTTAGTTAAACAATCCATTATGTTTGATGACAATAACCTTGACCAATTCCAAGCACTTATGGGACATTTGTCTCTAGGACAAAAACATACATTTGACCAGTGAGATCTATCAGCCCTTGGTCCCCTATATAACAATCCCATGTACATAGAATCCATTATTTACCATCATAAAATCAAATGGTTTCTTATAAATAATGGATCTATATTTAATATAGCATCATTGAAACTTCTCAAAACATTATACTATATAGCAGTGGATATGTGGCCATATACTATCATCATCAAGGCTAATGCCAACATAGAAAGAGAATTTGCAGGAACCATTTATTTACCAATCATTTTTGGGCCTGTTATCCATGATACCCTATGCCATGTTATTTATATATAACTACCTTATAATTTGCTTCTTTTTCTTTCTTGGATCCATGAAGTATGACTAGTGTTTTCCACTCTACATCAATGCATCAATTTTCCACATTTTGGTCTAGAGGTCATTATTTAAGATGATTTATAGTTTTATCAATATTGTAAACATCTAGAACCTAGGTATAGAAGTTATACCTATTGTCCTAACACTAAATTTGTAGGCAAGAAAGGTAAGAAGGTGGTTTTTAAACCTCATAAGTCTAGTTATATTGATTTTGGTGACCTTGCTTGTACTTCTATTGATCAATTTCTTTTTATCATGTCTACCCATTTCACTATTAAGGAAAATGTTATTACCATGTACAAAATTAATGATTCATTCCACATTGGAAATTTTCCTTAATATCCTAAGTCTTATGGCCATCCTAAACCTCTAAAAATCTTGTCAAGCCCAACATCATTTTGGAAAATAAGCCTAAACCCACCTTATATTATCCACTCATATTTGTACGATCAAGGAATTTGACATAAAGGGGATATTAGTATCATGTTATTCAATAAATAAAATCAAAACAAACACACTAAAAACTAACACATCTAGCCTAGACACTTAAGGAGATAGGGAACTACTTAAATAACTAACAAGTGAAAGCAAAAACAAGAGATCTTACCTTCCATGAGAGCAAGTTTTTTGAGTTGGCCATGTAATGATGTGTTATAATGTGTGATAAAAAAATATTTTTCAATTAATATACATTTTTACACCTCTTCTTATCACCTTGGTAATGTTGGTTGGCTTTCAATTGGTATGTGAAACACTCTTATAGGCAATTCTGCATTAGTTCTTTGCACTAACAAGCTTGGTTTAGAGGTGTTTTGGCACTTATATTTATATTTTTCATAAATAACTTTAAGCCCAAGGAGGTTAGGTTTATAATTAACCTTTTTTGATTTAGTCTAATCTTGGGTTGAGTAAGGCTAACTCTAGGTTGGGTCAAATATAATCATCAGGGCCATGTGAGAGACATGGGTCAAGAATGATTATCTCCTACCCAATTCTTGATATTTTAAAATTGGATTGAAAACTCATAAAAGATGTTTTGGTTGAATTTATGAATTTTCAAAAATATAAATTCATTAATTCTTCATTATCTACTTGGCCACTTATCAGGAGAGTTGAGGATTAAATTTAATTAATGAATTTAGAAAATAGGATATTATAAAATCTATGAATTTTAGATATTTATGTGATGTCATGATGTCATTAAAACTAGATTTATAAATTTATAAAAATAAAAACTCACTAATTATCCATGGAATTTTCATCTATGAATTTAATTGGTTTTAATCAATTAAGTAATTTTGATCAAGTTTATTTCATTTTATAAATTTATGTAAGGTTATCCATCACCCTTGGTCAAAGACATCAATTTTTTAGGTCACAATTTAACTAGAGATGAATTAGAGAGGTGTTATTATTGTGTACAATATAATAACACAAATAGGCATGCCTTAGCATGATTCTAAGCATTAATGTGTCATGTGCAAACAAAATTAGGACATTCAATGATTCCTTGGCTTAATTTGCATTGTTTACAAGAAATCAATATGATTTATATGTAGACATGGAAGTGGCCAAAAAGGAGTGGCTATAATTTGTACCCAATATGTCACCCAAATATGATCGATCCACCAATTCTAAAGGATATTAGTTATATGGTGATGATTTTTCTAATTATTTTTAGAGTGACAAGTATCTTATACCAAATAAAATCATAGATAACTTGGACTGTATTGAAAGAGGATTAGGACCAAATGCATAAGGAATTATTGAACCTATTTTATCTATTAAACCTATGGGGAATGAAGGTATTAGATTTACACTACCTAAGAGTGAACCCATTCATTTTGAGAGTTATTTCACTTTATTGACCGATTAAAAAAATCCCTATAGTGACATATAATCCCATTATAGTGCATATGATGAGCTAATAGATATCAATTTATTTGATTCTAATTCTATGATGATCATTACAACCCATTATCCACTTATAATTCATCATCCTAACCTAGTCAATTAGGACCATAAAGATTATATTATACTATTGGATTAATTTAATAATGAGGAATCTATTTCCAAGTTTATGGGCCTTCGAGATGGAATTCCAATTGGTGATAAAAAACTAGATTTTGAATTTCATTTGGATCTGGTTGCCTATTTTTGATAGTAAACAAACTACCTTTGTCACGATAAAAGTAAAACATCTAGATCCTTGAGTGAAAACCTCTTTGAGGCACCCTTGGGTTAGGGAAAAACTAAAGATAAAGACAAGTTCATGAGTGAAAACTTGTCTCAAGTGCTCTTATATGGGGAATTTCACATATCCCCTTAGGAAGTGCAAAGACCACCTAATCCAAGCATTACCATTGGTTCTGAGATCACTTATGAAGAACATCAAGTTTTTTAATGCCTTGCTCAAGATTTTATTGAAGTATTTTTCAACTAGCCATTACCTAGCACAGCTAATTTAAAGTCCTTTTATATGGGAAAAGATTGTGATCAATAAGTAGATGAAGAGGATCCTTTCTCTTCTTTGCCTATTGTTTTTTAGTACAACTCAACTTTATTGGTCAAGAATATTATAGAGGTTAATATTGGTACATATGATGATCCCAAAATTGTTTACCTATGTGCATCTTGTTAGGTGAATATTTTGTCATCAACTAACTGACAAAAAAATCGGTATATCAACCACAGCACAAGGAGATTTATATGACAAAATGTGTAGGTTTACCATAGCATAGTGATATAAATCTCTCCTCTCATCAAGCGGAGGTTCCCTATAAACTACTATCTACTAATATAAACTAAAAATAGACTCAAGGGTGAGATAACACCATCCATCTCTCTTTTTTTAGAGATGATGTTCACAAGGACAAGAATAAATCATGGGTAATTGCTAAAGGCATTTCTCTTCTTTTAAAAATGATTTTTAGTAAACCAGAGGATGACTTCCTGGGTAGTAACTAGATCCACAAGAAACCTATGAAAGCACAAAGTCTTTCATTACTTCTCTTACTAATTTAGGATGAAAACATAGTAGAATGAAGTGAATCCCAAAGGCTCCACCTCAACTATAATAGAGTAAAAGATTACAAAGGATAAGGGGAGCTCAAATTCTCTCCAATATCCTTTACACTAAAACATAAAGTACATAGACTAAAGACAATTATGACATCACACAGTCTTCCACAATCATCTTCAGGACACCTTCCAAATTATTTCCACATATTCTACTTATTTGATTAGATGGACAAGACTGTATCTGGGAAAAAGGCATAAGAATGATTTCCTAGATAACACAAGCTATTTCAACACAAAGTCTAAAAGGTCACTTGCTTTCTCATTCACTTGATAAAATATGATTAACAGTCTGAGCTCAAAGTCTTAGGAATGCCTTTCAATTTGGGTAGAGTTTCATTTCTAATAATAGAGAGATTCATTTTATAAAATGAGATATTACAATATATAGCCTCCAAAAGAAAGACTTGGGTGTTTGTTTTCATAAAATGGCCCATGTTACCTTCAATTCATTGAATGCATTGGAAATTCTATGAAGGGGCCATGCAAGAATAGGTTATCAGACTTAGCTTTTCCATTCTAATTCATCTTAACTATCTCCTCTAAAGCATGGGTTGCTTAGTCTTCTTTGTGATGATTACATGGTTGTCCATTCACCTTTACTGAAAGGGGGAAAAGTAGGCTACACCATTGAATGCTTACACTCTCTAATATCCACCTGGTGGACTACTCCACCTACTAAGATAACTCTCTTGTAGATATTTCTAGATTATCTATATTTTTCCCTCTTTCCTTCTTACATTTTGTCTCTTCTTGGTGATCTGAGCTCTTAGGCTATCTTCTCACTTTCTACTAGCTCCTTCAGCTCCTTCCTTGGTTGGTCGTTGAGTTTTTTCCTAGGTCTGCATCTTTGAAAATCAATGATTATTTCATTACCCTAAATTTGACGTCCATGGGGACATCACTGGTCACTGGTCACTTAAACCACTTTGAACCTTAAACCTTTTAGAGTTCACCAGTTTAATGGTTCAATGATTCAAAGTAGTTTAATGGTTTGGTGGTTCATAGATTCAATGTTTTTTAATAAGCCATGCTTAATTAGTCTTATTTGTGAGTTTAATGTATTGTTAAACTAATTGTTTGAATCATTTGCTCAAACTATTCTTTTGGAACCTTCTGTTCAAACCTTTTAAACCTTTTGCTTGAACCATCTGCTCAAAGATTCTACTCAAACCTTTTGAACCATTTGAACTTTGAACTCATTGAACCTTTGAACCACTTTGAACTCTTTCAGAGTTCAATGGTTCAATAGTTCATTCCATATTATTGAACTCTTTTGAACCCTTTAAACTCATTGAACCCTTTGAGCTCATTAAACCAGAGTTCAATGGTTCAATGGTTCAATGGTTTAATGATTCATTCCAACTCTTTGAACCCTACTGATGAACCAAGACATTGAACCATCCTTGTAATCTTTAGGAAATGCCTAAGTGTTTTGAACTTTTTTCTTTGTGAAAACCTACCTATTGAACCTATGATTTCCTTAGCTAAAAAGGCTTGATTAACTAAAAAACTTGACTGCTTAGAACATTTTTGAGAAAGGAAGAGACCATTTTTGGCCTGCAAGACCAAAATGATCAACATGTTGTCCACAAAAATAAGTTATGGATTTTGAGAACAAAGCTATCTCTAGTTGGGGAACTTCCATCGATTATAAAAACAATCAAAGGGATTAGAATCCAAATTCTAAGTGCCTTCATCTATGCCATTGGGCTATAGATTCATGCCATCCAAAAAGATAAATATGACCAAAAATGAAATGAAAAACAAAAAAAAATAAAGACTATACATATGTACACCTGGAGTTATCTGATACTTCAAGGATTGAAGTGCTTGAAATGCTACCCACTATGAGGTAGTGAAAATGGAGTGTAGTCTTGGTATTTTAGTAAGAAATTATTTTTACCATTGAATCGATGAATGGAAAATGGACCTCTCCACAAGGAATCTAATTTCCCATGCATTCATTTTGGTTCTCTTCTCTTGTCCCACAACAAGACTTGATCTCCAATCTGAAAATTATGAATCCTTACTTTTTAGTCAAAGAGATTCTTTAACAGACTTTGATGCACAATAATACGGTCCACCACCATAGTTCCTTGCTCATTTAGCTCAGTCAAGCACATGATCCTCTTGTCAATGGAATTTTCAAATGCTTGATCTTCTACTACCTTCACCAACTTCAGTGCTGGTAGTTCCAGGGTGATTGGTATCTCTACATTCAAACTATATAGAAGTTGAAATGGTGACATACCTATTACTCTTTTGGGTTTAATCCCTTCTACCCATAAAGCATCAAATAATGCTTTATGCTAGGTTCTTTGATTTTTATCTACCAGCTTCTTGATAATGGTCACCAAGTTCATGTTGCTTGATTTTGCTTAACCATTTCCTTGCAGATAATAGTCAAAAGAGTGGGAGAGGATAATCCCATAATAGTAGTAAAACTGGGTAACCTCATGAGAAGAGAAATAGGTTGCATTTTCTGTTACAATCTTGGTTGGGATTCCAAAATGGAAAATAATATTTTATTTAAGAAAATTACATACCACTTTTGAAGTAGCATGCTTGACTAGAATGGCTTCCACCCATTTGGTAAAATAATCTATAACTGTGAGAACATATTCATGTCTACCATGGGTTCATAGTGTCAATAAAATCAATACCCCATTATTGAAATAAATCTTTGATCACCACCAGCTTGAGAGGTAATGTGGCCAACTTAGGTTTACCAATGAACTGTTGACACAGCTCACATCTATGTACCCAAGTGTATTCATCTTGAAATAGACTAGGCCAATAATACTTGGCTCATAGAATCTTATGAGCAGTCAGAGGTGCAGAAAAATATCCTCCACAAACCAAATTGTTGAAAGACTCTAGAAGTTTACTCTATTTCCCTATATCCACACAATAAATGAATACCCCATCAAGGTTTCTCTTGTACAAACCATTTTCCCCCAGGACATAGTTAGTAGCTTTCAATTTAATAGTTCTCTTTTCTTTACCAAATAGGTGGGTAGGACACTCACTATAGGTAAGGAAATGAGTGATATTAGAGTACTACTCATTTGTAGTAGTGATAAAGAGAACTGTAGGCATGTCTTTAACCTTTGTTTCTTCATGTCCTGATTCCTCTGGTATGTTATCATCAATTAACTAGAAGAGACCTATTCCCCACATAAGCCTTGTAGGTTTGATAAAAAGATCAACCTCTTTAATTTTGGAAATTTAATTGCCCCTTTTGGTACCAAAATCTTATTGAGTTATAATGGACTTCATTATTGTATCAGGCACTAGAACAATAGTATGTGAGTTCAAGATGTAGAAATGGAAATGTTTCACTGTCTTGACCATAGAATAAGCATGCTTCTCCATGTTTGAATATCTTAGGTCATGAGCTTTGAGAGGAAAACTCATGAAAGACATGGGAGATTCCACACCTTCTTTGTTCTACTGAACTGGAATGGCTGAAAGTGTGTGTTTATAAGCATAGCTATATACCATGAAGTCTTTGGTATAATCTAGACAAACTAGGATTGGGGCATGGGAGATAGCTTTCTTGATATCTTCAAATGCTGACTTGCCTTCTTCAATCTAGTGGAAAATATATTTACCTTTCATCATGTCGATCATGTGGCGAGTCTTCTCTGTGAAATCAAGAATGAACTTTCATAGAAAATTCACCTTTCTAAAGAAAGAATGAACTACAGTCTTACTAGCAGGAAGAGTAAGCTCTTGGATGGATTTGACTCTTTTTAAGTCAATCTTTATGCCTTCTCAAGACATAGTGTGACTAAGAAGTTTCCCTTCTATAACCCCAAAAACTAATTTCTTAGGATTAAGGGAAATGACATTTGATCGACATCATTCCATTACTTGTTACGGATGATGCACATGATTAGGACAATGTTTGTAAAATATGATCAAGTCATTAAGATATACCACAATGAAAATCCCCATTTCATCTCTGAAGGTGAGATCCATTTCTCTTTGGAAGGTGGCTCTAACATTAATCAAACCAAAAGGCATTCTATGATATGCAAATGTGCCCCAAGGTGTAGTAAAAGTAATCTTATATTGGTCTGCTTTACCGACTTCCACTTGATTATACCCTAAAAAACCATCTAGCATTGATAAAATCTCTGAACTAGTCACTATCTAGAGTACTTGATCCATGATAGGCAGGGGGTAGTTGTCCTTCATAGAGGATTGATTTAGATTCTTTAAATTGACATAGAGGCAAATTTCTCTATTCTTTTTCCTCATGGGAACTATGTTCACAATCCAGGTGGAATGATGGATTGGAAAAATTATCCTTACATTTAACATTTTTTAGATCTTAGAAATAATGGTGCCTGATATCCTAGGGTTGTAATACCTTTTTTTTTACTTGTGGGGCAATGACCTAGCTTTTAGAGGAATTTCATGCCAAATTTCTTCAGGCCTGAGAGACTTTAGATCAACATAAGATTACACCAAAACATCAATGTAATGGTGAAGTAGAGTAACAAATTTAAGCTTTTCATCAGGAGTGAAACAATTTCCAATGTTGACCATTTTGGGATTATCTTTTGTACTCAAATTTATTTGATCAAAATCCTTGGAAGAACTTGAATCTATGGGTCATTGCTTGACAGACCTATCATGATTATCAAATAATTTCTCCAGAGAAACCAAACCTCTTGGGATTTTTTTCCCTTTGAGTTGAAGGAACTCTTTACCAGCTTTTGAATTTGTTTCTAGAGTTAATTCCTGTAGTGGGCATTCACTAGTTTTAAAACAAAGATTCTAAAAGTTATCCCTCTATTCTAGAAAAGTGATGATTTAGTTGTCACCATTAAATACCTACCAATGGTTGGCATTATCAGGCACACTCAATCGAAAGACTAGTTTGATAGTGTACTTATTCTCTTTGAAATCTTGGTGAGGAACCATGAGGGTTGCATAGATGGCCAATGAATTTGCTTGATCATTAAACTCTCTAGGCACTACAAAAATACTAAAAGCCTCAAAACTTTCAATGCAGTCCCATACAAGATTGTGATAATGTTGCAATCTTTCATTCTTGGTTTTATACAAGTTCCTCACCTGACAAACCACTAGTTCAGCATCTCCTCAGGTGTGAATAAGCTTGACACCTTTAGCTTGAGTAGCTTTCAATCCAAGAAAAAAGGATTCATACTTAGTGGTGTTGTTAGTGTTACTAAAATAAAAATTGTATGAGTAGGGGAAAATATCTCCCTGAGGAGATATCAAAACAATTATAGCTCCAAAACTAGCAGATGAATTATTGCCATCAAATTCTAAATTCTAGACATCATTAGAATCTGATCTCCTTTTATATTTCTCTTCATTAGGGAGGGAAGATCTTCTTTCATCTGAACTGTGCTCTATAAATTCTTTTGATGTCTTGTCTAAATTTTTTGGATTGTCACCTTCAAAACTTTCATCTAATGAAACATCTTCTATAGATAGAAAGTAGTTACCCATTCCTGAGGATTCAAATAGAATTTGAGATTTAGGGGCTGATATTTGGTTGACAATGTAATTCAACTTCTTCTTAGGAAGTAGCCTTTGCATGACGTTATTTACAGGTATCCTCACCTTAGACAAGTCCATGCTCAATTCTCCACCAACTTCTTTACAAAAATTTCATCCAAGTAGAATGCTATAGGAAGCTGGAATGTTGGCCACCAAGACTATCATTTTAATCTTTTTTTTAGGAAGGCCGTAAATGCAAATTGGGCATATTTGATCTAACCCAATAGTGGCACTTGTTTGTTCTCCATGAAGAAACATCTCCCAAAATTTTTAGTCAAAGTGAGACCGAGAGAGTCTACTACCTTGGTGGGCATGACATTATTTAAAGCTCCATAATCTATTATACAATTGCTTAGCTTGTGATAATTTATCAATAGGGAAACATAGAAAGGTTCTATTTTACTAGGGGCAATAGAAGGAGTAATGACAAGACTATTTCAGGTGGATGTGTTCTTTGGGGAATCATGAGTCACCTTTGGAACATCTTCTCTTGTAGGGATAGTTTTATTCTTGATGCAATAGACCAACCTATCCAACTGCTCAGGGTTGGCTTGTAAGCATTCAAACTCAGACATTTATATCTTGGTCTTCCTACTATGGTCAATTATGTCAAATGATTGAAAAGGACTAGGAATAGAGGAATGAATTCCATCATTCTAGGTTTTATTGGGTGTGGTACTAGTCTAAGAAATTGAAGCAGAAGGTGCAAGATTGTTTGAGGTACTTACTTTTTTACTGATCAACGAGTCATTTGATTGGAAAGGTAGACAAGTCCCTCATTTAATAATTGAAATTACTGGTTAGGATTCTTCCCCTATTTTTCCCTTGTCAGCTTGTTGATTTGACTAGTTCTAGGACTTGGTAAATATAGCGTATAATCCATCAAACACTTGTCCTTTACTTTTATCTTCATCTTAGTAATTCAAGAAACTAATGTTAGAGTCACTAGCTAATTCTTCTTATCCCTCTATGAAGAGATTAGAATCATCTTCTTGATCAAAATAAGGTTGGAAAGGGGAATCATGTTCAGCTTCATGATAACCAACTACTGAGTTAGCTAGTGCTGCTTCAATGGCAAGCTTCCCTTGTGGGGGAGCTAGATGATTGGGTTGCCCTTGATTTCTGGCAGGCTTGTCTTGATATGACTAGTTAGGGAATGTCTTCCTTGGTATATTTTGGTAAGAAGGAAGATTAGACATCCCTTGTGCCATTTGATTTTTTAGAGCCAACAATTTATTTGCTAGCTTTTGCACAATAGGGTCAATGGTGCCTATAGAAAATTTTTTAGAAGATGAAGAAGATTTATTTATGTTAGGATCTCTTCTTATCTATCCTACCAAGATAAGATCATCTTCAACCTCAGTGTCCAAAATCTAAGCTACAATAAGATCTATATGGCCAACCTGCCTCAATCAAAGACTCACTTAAAGAAGCTAATAAATTATGAAGAAGAATTTAAGATTTTTAGGTGTTACCTGAGTAATTATAGGAATCCTATTCCTCAGCTTATCAAATTTAGCAATGAATTCTTGCATAGGTTCATGAGGATCCTTCTTCATTTGTATAAGCTGAGCTAATAGCGCATGTGCATCTTCTATAGGTTTGAATCTAGCTTAGAACTTGGCCTTGAGAGTTTTCCAATCAGTCATAGTCTGGGCTTGCAGATGATAAAACTAATTTGCTATAGTGCCTTGCAATGTTTCTACAAATAGTCTGACTACTATGTCTTTATATTCAACACCTATCACAACACAGGCTATGTAGAAGGCTGCAATATGCTCATCAAGATGAACTCTCCCATCACCATTAAACTTGGGAAAATTCTTTCTTAAACTATGAGGTAGTTCATGTAAATGGGGAGTTAGATTTAGAGGACCAAAAGTGTTACCCCAAGGGCCTTAAGTTGCCATGATATGATAGTTGAAAGGAGGGATAACAAATATTTATGGGGTATGTATAGACAAATCTCTACTAATAGAGGAAAGAGAAGCTTTTCCTAGTAATGGAGACTTGATGTTTGTAGGAGGAAAAGTCTTGGTTCACTGAAGGTGAGATGGTGGAGGAAATAGATAAAAATTACTTTACTTCACCAACTCAAATATAGGGTCAACAATAACTTGAGTTCTCTAGCTTCATGTGTACAGTGGATCATCTAGAGTGTGAAATGGAAATGGAAAAGAACTGAAATTACTTCAATTTGAAGCTTGAGGATTTAAACTACACATTCTTCCATAGTAGAGTTTCTAAAAACTATTGGGTGAATATTTTATCATCAACTAACTGAAAACAAAATGGGTATATCAACCACAACACAAGGAGATTTATATGGTAAAATGTATAGGTTTACCATAGCATAGTGAGATAAATCTCTCCTCTCATCAATGGGAGATTCCCTATAAACTGTGATATACTAATATAAACTAAAAAGAGACTGAAGGGTGAGATAACACCATCCATCTCTCTTTTTTTAGAGTTGATGTTCACAAGGACAAGGAGAAATCTTGGGTAATTACTGAAGGCATTTCTCTGCTTTTAGAAATGATGTTCAGTAAACTAGAGGATGACTTCTTGGGTAGTAACTAGATTCACAAGAAACCTACGAAAGCACAAAGTTTTTCATTTCTTCTCCTATTGATTTAAGATGAAAATATAGTAAAATGAAGTGAATCCCAAAGTCTCCACCTAAACTACAATAGAGTAAAATATTATGAAGGATAAGGGGAGCTCAAAGTCTCTCCAATATCCTTTACACTAAAACATAAAGCCCATAGACTAAAGACAATTACGGCAGCACAAAGTCTTCCACAATCAGCTTCAGGACACCTTCCAGATTATTTCCACTTGTTCTACTTATTTGATTAAATGGACAAGATTTCATTTAGGAAAAAGACATAAAAATGAATTCTTAGATAACACAAGCTATTTTAGCATACAGTTTGAAAGGTCACTTGATTTCTCATTCACTTGATAAAATACAATTAACAGTCTGAGCTCAAAGTCTCAAGAATGGCTTTCAATTTGGGTAGAGTTTCATTTCTAATAACAAGGAGATCCCTTTTACAAAATGAGAGATTAAAATATATAGCCTCTAAAAGAAAGACTTGGGTGCTTGTTTTCACAAAATGGCCCATGTTGCCTTCAATGCATTTAATGCATTGGAAATTCTATAAAGGGGCCATGCTAGAACAAGTTATCAGCCTTAACATTGGCATTATAATTCATCTCAACTATCTCCTCCAAAGCATGGGTTGTTTGGTCTTATTTATGATGCTTACATAGCTGTCCATTCACCTTTACTCAAAGGGGGAAAAGCAGGGTGTGCCATTGAATGCTTGCACTCTCTAATATCCAATTGGTGGACTACTCCACCTACTGGAATAACTCTCCTAAAAATATTTATAGATTCTATATATCATTCCCTCTTTCCTTATTACATTTTTTCTCTTCTTGGTGATCTGAGCTCTTAGGCTATCTTCTCCCTTTGTGTTGGCTTCTTCAGCTCCTTCCTTGGCTGGTCATTGAGTTTGTTCTCAGGTTTGCATCTTTGAAAATCAATGATTATTTCATTACCCTAAATTTGATGTCCATGGGAACGTCACTGGTCACTAGTCACTTGAACCACTTTGAACCTTAAACCTTTTAGCATTCAATGGTTTAATGGTTCAATGGTTCAAGGTGGTTCAACGATTTGGCAGTTCAACGGTTCCATGTTTTACAAAGAGCCACACTTAGTCTTCTTTATGAGTTAAATGTATCATTAAACTAATTTTTTGAACCATCCACTTGAACTATTCTTCTAAAACCTTCCACTTGCACCTTTTGAACCTTTCCCTTGAACCATCCACTCAAAGCTTCCACTTGAACCTTTTGAACCATTTGAACTTGAACTCATTGAACCTTTGAACCGCTTTGAACTCTTTTAGAGTTCAATGGTTTATTGGTTCGACAGTTCATTCCATATTATTAAACTCTTTTGAACCCTTTGAACTTGTTAAACCAGAGTTCAATGGTTCAATGGTTCAATGACTCATTCCAACTCTTTGAACCCTGCCAATGAACCTTTTGATTGAACCAAGGCGTTGAACCATCCTTGTAATCTTTAGGAAATGCCTAAGTGTTTTGAACTTGTTTCTTTGTGAAATCCCACCTATTGAACCTATGATTTCCTTAGCTAAAAAGGCTTGATTAACTAAAAAACATGATTGCTCAAAACATTTTTGATAAAGGAGAAGACCATTTTTGGCCTGTAGGACCAAAATGATCAGCATTTTGTCCACAAAAACAAGTGATGGATTTTGGAAACAACACATCCCTCACTAATGAGGATCTCAAATTAATTATTACCATTATAAAATATCTTATTGATATATTTTTATGGTATTACTTAGAAATGTTTATTCTTGACCCTTAATTAATGGTACATCACCTAATTTTTCATGGAGATTCCAAACCAGTCAAGCATAAATTATGAAAAATTTCATCCACACATAGCCATCTTTATCAAAACATAGCTATAAATGTTACTAGATGTAGGTTTCATTCAACCACTTGATTATTTTGAGTAGATCTCTAACATTATCCCAATTATCAGAAATCCACATGGCATACACCTATGTATTGATTTTAGAGACATCAACAAGGAATGTCCTAAATATGATTTCCCTCTACTAACATTGACATGATAGTTGATTTAGTAGTAAGCTATGAAATATTTTCCTTCATAAAATAGATTCTATATATATAACCAGATTAAGAATACACCATAAGACTAGTACAAGACTACATTCACCACTCCATGCAGAACATTTTATTATCAATTCATGCCCTTTAGATTAAAAAATACAAGTATAACATATCAATGTGGTATAAATGTCATTTTACTTGACATTATGTATGACATTGTTTAAGACTATGTTGATTATATCTTATCTAAATCAAGAAGGCATGAAAGTCACCCAGATGTTCTCCATATAATATTTAAAAGAATTCATGAGTACAAGGTATATCTCAACCCTATGAAGTGCATCTTTGAAATTACTTCAAGAAAATTTATAGGGTTCATCGTATCACAAATAGATATTGAAGTATATGCAACTAAGGTAAAGGATATTGTTGAAATGCCTCCTCTATCCAATTTGAAACAACTCAATAACTTTCAAGGTAAAATTCAATCTATCCACTATTTCATATCATAGTTGGCTGATAAGTCTCATTATTTTACACACCTATTAAACAAATGTGTCACATTTAATTGGGATATATATTTTGAATAAGAATTTTCCAAATTGAATACCTACTTTGATAATCTACTAGTTTGACTCCAACAACATGCGGTAAACCATTACTTTTATACATTTCATCCATAGAACATGCAATGGGGACATTTTTGGCCTACCATGATAAATAGGGAAAATAACATGCAATATATTCACTCAATCAAACATCAGTAACTTATAAACATAACTATACACCTTTAAAAAAGGCTTGTATTGCAATGTTGTTTACTTCACAAAAGATGTGAAATTACATGTTGAGTAACAAAGCCATTATAATAACCAATATTGATCTGCATAAGTACCTATTATCCAATACCACTCTTACAAGATACATGGATAAATGGGTTATGTTCCTAAGTGAATTTGATGTGAAATACCAAAATTAGAAAGCCATAAAGGGATAAGTCCTATCAGATTAGCTTTCTGAATCACCTTTGTTCAACAGTAAGCCTCTTTAATTTAATTTCCCAAATGAATCAATCATGACCCTGGATGAGATAACTATTAAGCCCAAATAGTGGACTTTATATACTTATGGTACATTCACATCCCTTGGATATGGAGCCACTAAATATATCATTTTACTCATCACACTTTAAGGGGATCTTATTCCCAAGGTGTTCCACATTAGCTTCCATTATAACAATAACATGGTTGAATATAAATTCCTTATTATAGGAATTTGTCTTTAAATATAGAATTAAATCAAGAAATTGATGGTATATCTATATTATTAGTTAATCGTCAACCAAGACACAAACCAATACTGGACTAGAGGTGAGAATCTTATACTTTACAAGTGTTGGCATGTTGTTGTCACTGATGTCAAAAGGGTGCATCTTGATAAGCTACATAGTGAATGATCATTGATGTATATGACAAGGTGAGTTTGTATTTTTCAATCATATCACTAAGATTTGCACTGATGTCATTGATTTTGTTGTTGTATTTTGTGAGTTATTATTTTCACAAAGATGTATGATGTTTAAGTGAGAATTAAAGCATGGTTATGAGGCTTTAGGTCTACATGAGGTCATGAGAGAATGTTCATAAAAAGTAGATTATAGTATTGATGTGAGAGAGATATCTAAAGAGTTTTATTATTTGATATCATTGAGGTAATCATGTTTGAGTACTAGTTGTTGAGAATAAGGTATCTTGAGAAGCCTAATCTAAACCCTGTGAGAAGGTGTGCATAGTGAATTTGGTGAAGTATAATCTTGTGAAAGGTTGTTTGTAATTTTTCGATCATGTAAATAAAGTTTAGATACTTTTATAAGTGTTTAATTGTCAATTCTCATACTTTAAGTGCTTAATAAGCCTAGTCATGGCACTAGTCATAACATGAAGAGACCTTATGAGAAGGTATGAGTATAATGGATTGGTGATATGAGTGCACATAGGAATGAGTGGTTGTATGAATTTGATTGATCATGTATGTGGTTAGTTTTATCACTTATAATAGTTTAATGGTAATCCTATAAGGGTAATACCTTTAGACCAAGTCTGAAACTAGACCACTCCCAAACCAGTCTGGCCTAATGAGGTATCATGATCTAGTGTCAAGGCATGTGAAGGATGTATGGTACTGTTTAATAATGAAATTTGTTGTTTTATTATGTTATTTAGGTTAAGAGTTCATGTAAAGATGCATGAAGGTTAATTTTAAGACCTAATATGATTTATAAGTCAACGTCTTGAGAGTACAGAAGAAAGATTGTGGCCTAATGAGGGGTCATGATCATATTTCAAAGTGTTTTAGATTTTTTAATAATTTTCAAAGGTCATGGATATTTTTTCAAGTGTGTTCATATATATTTAGGTCATAGTATGAAAGACAAGGCATGAAAAGTTGATTGGAGGTCTTTTGAGTGATCAGAATGAAGGGTTCTCAACCAAAGAAGGATTTTATTATACTCATCATCTTCTCAAACATTTTCACATGAAAATAATATATTCATGGTATGTGGGGAAGTTTAATATCTTAAAATTATAGGCATTAGTTTTTTTATATATGGGTTATACTTTATGAATGATTGTTAAGAGTGAAAACAAGTTTAAACCCTCATAGAACCCCAACAAGGATCCACTATTAAATAAGTTGAATAAAAGTGCCTATAATGGATTGTTATGTATATATAAGTTATTTTAAGTTTCGTTCAACTCTCCCAGGCACATCCATGTGTGATTGAGTTGTCAAGTGTGTGAGTAAACCCTATAATAATTACAAATTTCTTAGAGATTTATTGTAACAGTCAGAGTTGACCAATTCAAATTATGAAAATGGATGGAGGATGAAGTGTGAAATGTGTATTTTATGTATATTAAGGTTTATATACATTATCAAAGTTTTATGTGTGCAAATTTGGTGTTCCAATTTTACCAATCGCTAACAACACAAATGGTGTAAATAGTGAAAAACCTAAGGAATAGTGAGAAGATGATTAAGAATGTGTTATCATGATATAATGATGAAAACAAATGAATGGACATGTTTTTTGGTATTTTTATGTCATTTTATATCTTGTTATAAATATTTGAATTCAATTAAAGTGGTAAAAATGATGAAACCAAAATGGCTTGTCTAGATTAGTGAGGACTATGTGTAGTGAGGTCAACAAAGCAATCTATAAAACCAATAGTTTCTACTAGAAAATATGATGTTTATATTTTAATATGGTATATATATGTAATATGATCATATAATTACATAATAATTCTTTTAAATTGGTCATATATGTGTTGAATTTTAATGTCACTATGACTGTGTTTTAATGTAAATTGACAGTTCTGAATAAGCAAGATGCAGTGATGAGATTGAGGCTCTATGTCATAATTTTAAGTATATAATGCATATTGTATTGTTTTTTGTGACTTTAAATTCCTCTTAATTCTCTTTGAAATATTTAAATCTAGTGAAATAGGTTGAAACATTGAAGTCAAAATGGCTTGTCTAGTTCAAGCAAGACTATTTGAGATAAGGTCATGAGATTGGTTTGCAAGACCACTGGTTGATATTAGATATTATGGTTTTTATGATTGAGATTATTTTCAATATTATATATAATATTTTAAATTAATAATAATAATTTAAAGTGTCCTTTCATATACTAGATGTCAAGTAGTTTCATGACTATATCTTAATAGTCCTGGCAGTTATGAGTGAACATGCTTAAGAGATGAGTTTAAGCCTTTTTTCCATAATTTAAAGTGTTTCAAGAATATGGTGATGACCATTAGGTCATATAGAATCTATATATACACTTTTTTGATCAATTTTTATGTCTTAATTGAGTTTAATCTTTAGTATTGAAAGGTATATTTTTTGTGTACACAAGCCTAATAGGACTGAGTACTAATGAGGGGTTTCAAATAGTGATTTATTGTAAACTATATTTTTAAACATAGAATACATTAGTGTGGGAATATTTTAGTGGTATATAAAGTTTTCCTTCTAGGTGTTTATTTTTAAATTCTTCCAAGGAATGGAAAGTATAACATGTTATAAAGTAGACCTAATGGAATTAGGTCTCCATGAGACCTAAAAGTGAAATGAGGTATAATAGAGTTGTGATAGACTAAAAAGGACTAAATATTAATTTTACTAATGTTTTTGAGATGTATTAAGACCTATTACATGGAATAACTAATAGGTTAAATGTGAGTATCTAACTAAGTGGCATATGAACAATAAATGGTATTTATACAAGGTAGTTTTAGTTTTATTAGATTGTTGAATAGAAGGAGGTATTTTAGACCATAAAATATTTGGAGGATATATAACTAATATTTTAATGTGTGTTTTCATATGAATATCAAGGTCATATGACCTAATCAGTCTTGAAGAGACCTAGTTGAGTGAAGAAGCCTAAAAGGCAATTTGAGAGGGATAAAAGAGTAAGAAAAGATAAATAAGGTGATAATCATCTATTGTGTGAGAAACAATGTTATATATAGGTGATCAAAAAATTTAGGTGGCTAAGTTGGTGCTTAGTCATCTAGGGGGTTGGTGTCTCCTTTCAGGTTGGTGCTTGTTAAAGCCTCATTGAGTGAGTGCTTGACTAGTTGGGTTTGGCACTCTATGTGGAGCTTATGCTTCACTAAATATTTGTTTTTGTCTTTTATTACTGTATTCCATATATATATATATATATATATATATATATATATATATAAATGGGTTTTCTTCTACTTGAGGGTTACTCACATATTTAATGTGTTACCATGTTTCATGATCTTGTATGGTTACATATGCTTTCCTAGATGTTCATGTTTGTATGAATGGTTCATGTATGTTTAATTGGAATTTAATATATGTTTTTATGAAAATAATTCACACCCCCCCCCCTCTTAGTGATTGTTCTTAAAACATTTGGTATCAAATCTTGGTACCTTAAAGAAGGCCTTATATCTTAAAGGAGAGCCTAGAAGCAAGAATGGCTAGTAGTCAATCAAAAGGATGTTTCTCTACTAGTAAGGATCCATTATTTAATGTGAATAATTATGAATTTTAGAGCATTATAATGAGTACATATCTAATTTCAATGGGACATAACATATGGTAGACATTTATGGATGGATACACTCCACCTCCTACACCACCAATTGATGCAATAGGGAAGAAGAAAATTGAATGCAATTTCAAGGTAATGAATGACATTCTAGGTGGCTTATAAAAGGTAGTGTTTTTTAAGGTGATGCATTGTGAGTTAGTGAAGGTGATATGGGATAATTGGAAGACTATCTATGAAAGAGACACCAAGGTAGAGATGGCTAAATTTTAGACTCACAAAAGGTAGTTTGAAAGTTTAAGTATGAAGGAAGATGAGATAATTACATCCTACATTTTAAGGGTTGATGAAGTTATCAATGTCATCATAGGTCTCAGGGAAGAAGTGAGAGAGTCTATAGTTGTAAAAAAAATATTGAGATCCATGACTTCTAAATTTGATTCAAAGGTGTCTTTATTATAATAAATATAATACCTAGACACACTTTAGACTAATGGGCTTCATGGCATCTTAACTACCTATGAGATGAGAATAAATTAAGGAAGACCTCCTAAGAAAGAAGCATCATTCAAAGTTGAAAGGAAGTCAAAATATAAGAAGGTGAAGGATGAGGTATGTTTAGATATTGATGATGCTAAACTAATAACCATGTTTTTTATGAAATTGAGGTTTGGATCTGGTAAGTACAAGGGTAAGTTGCCTTTCAAATGTTTCAATTATGGTAATATTGGTCACTTTACATCTAAGTGTCCTAACAAGGATAAGATTGAGCATAATGAATAACATGATGAACATCATGGTGATGATAAAAATGTCTATAAGCCTAAAAAAATCAAGAAATATTTTAGGAAGAATGAAGCTAGTAAAGGGTCACTCAAGAATAAGAGAAGTTTCTATACTAAAGAGGATAATATCTCATCTGATGTAAGTGACACAAGTACACCTGATAGTGGCGATGATATTAATTAACATTAATATGACAAAAATGAAAACTTATTTATGTCTATAGAAATATAAAATGAGGTTTTCCCAAAAGGGAAAGGCCTTATGGATGATAAAGAATCAAATGAAGAAGAGGCTAAAGTAAACTGTGAGACAAAATTGGTGAATGTTGTAGATGAATTAAAGTTCCAAAAAAGGAATAATAATAATAATAATAAAATAATATCATTATTTAAGGACTATGAAGAACATATTGATTTTTTTAAGAGAGATTGAGTAAGACATCTAAGGAGCAAGATGAGATCATCAATCTGGTTGAAACATAGATGGAGATAGTCACCACTAGCCTAAAAGTTGAGGGAGAATGTACCAGGTATGGAACTAAAATGGAATCCTTAAAATTTGAATTAGATCAAACATATATCAATTTGAATATCTTTATGAAGTTTGAAAAGAGTAATAATATTATATATAACATCTTGAGTAGTCATAAGTCTACAAGTGATAAGACATGTCTTGGTTTCAAAGAAGACCAAAAGGAGGTAGCTCAAGTCAAGGAGAAGGGTAATGAAGATCAGAAGGTCAACATGAAGAGACCAATCAGACAACCTAATGGTATAAGCTATGCTAATTCATTCAATGGTTAATGTTTTACATGTAAATAGTTTGGTCATAGATCAAGAGAGTGTAAAAGACCCTCTAGAAATGAATTTTCATGGGATTGTAAAAGGAATCGCTAGTCAAGAGGTAGGTATGAATGAGGTTGTATGCTATAATTTTCATAATGTGGGACACATTTCAATATTATTTTCCAATAAATTTATTAGACCATAATGTCAAAACAAGAGGTTTAAACCCCCTAGAGTGGAAGAGAGAAGGCAAATGAATGTATGGAAACCAAAGACAATAAATTTAAGTCATGATCAATATATAAGCCCATGTGGATTGTTTAATATGGTAGAGCATACTTTATATGCAAAATTAATTTAGGAATGCCTAGTATCATCTAATATTGTTGATCAAATAGATGATGAAGATGTCAAGCCTAAGGTTCCAATCAAGCCTAAAAGGATCTTAAAGGACATTCTATCTTTTGAGAGCATGGAGATATATGAATCTCCTTAGTTTGTGTTTTTTTAGTTCCCTATGGAAAGGGGTGACTCCATTAGTCTTCATTGAGACACTCTTTAGTTAACATAAGCATGGTGGATGCTTGGTTTGAGGGGGAATATTTAGGTTATTCATAAGCTCCAAGTGTAGTTGTTGACAAGCATATAATAGGTGAGCAAAATTGTTTTATGTTTCTATTAGTTAGAAGTTGAGCATGACTTGTGTTGTAGATGGTTTGATAATTCTATTGATTCATTTGATGAGCTTAAGTTGTGAAGAAAAAGGGGGAGTTACTATTTATTCAATTTATATCAATATTCTGGTAGCTTGGTAAGTAAAATTGAGGTTGAGAGTCCATTCAAAGACTATGCTTGATCTAAGAGGGAGCTTGGTCACTCTAATTTCCTTTGAAATTTCTTAGAGTAGTTACCAAAGAAGCAGAATGAATGGTTCCAAAATTTATAGTGTGTATGACCCTTTGCCATTAATGTCTAAGGGGGATAAAGTTAAAGAAGGGATATTGATTATATTAGCAAAGATGAGTGTGATCAGATTAAAGAATGTTTTACCATCAATGAAAAAGGGGGATTTTTTGGTATGTTGTTGTCATTGATGTCAAAAGGGTACATCTTGAGAAGATTTATAGTGAGTGATCATTGAGTTATGTGACAAGGTGATATTTTAGTTGTCATTGATGTCCTTGAGATTATCATTTATGTCATTGAGGTTATTGTTGCATCTTATGAGTTCTGATTATCACAGAGAGGTATGATGGTCAAGTGAGCATTAAAGCATGGTTATGAGGCTCTAGGTCTGTATGAGGTCATGTGACAATGTAGATTAGAAAGATATTGTTGAATTATTGTGATAGTTTTTTACTAATAGTGTTTTTATTTGATATCATTGATTTAATCATGTTTGAGTATAGTTCTTGAGCACAAGGCATGTTTTGAAGCCTAGTCTAGACCCTATGAGAAGGTGTACATAGTGAAGTTGATGAAGTAAGTAATCACAAGCTTGTGAAAGGTTTTTTTATCATTATTTTATCATGTAAGTGTATATAATTTTATAAGTGTTTCAATTTTAGTTTTTAAGTTTTAAGTGCTTGAGAAGCTTAGTCATGGCACTAGTCATATCATGAAGAGACCCTGTGAGAAGGTATGAGTATAATGGCTTGGTAAGATGATTGCACATAGGCATGAGTGGTTTTATGAGGTTTCTTGACCATGTATATGAGGAATTGTATCACTCATGAGATTATACAGTGAGACTATAGGGGTAAGAGCTTCAGACCAAGTCTACAACTATTCCACTCATAAACCCTACCTAGACTAATGAGGTATCATGATCTAGTGTCAAGGCATCTAAAGGATGTATGGTAATTTTTAATAATGAGAGAGGTTGGTTGAGTATGTGAGTGAGATGTGTTAGTTTAAAAAATTTCACTAAAGTAATTTGGCCCTTGTCAAGTGTAATTATGTCCTTAGCCCAACTTCCATCTCTAAGTGTTCCTTTGGAAGGTCAAGTTGATATAAAAGTTGGCTAAATCATAATCTGGTATTTTCTTGGTGAATGTGTCTTTCCTTTATAATTTTTTGGTATTTTTTCATGAACACAATGTCCAATGGAAATATTTATTCAAGCCTTTTTCCTTGGATAAAAGGTCTGAAGACTTATTTTTTGTCAGATATTTTGTCTGCTACAAAAGGTTCAAAGTAATTCAATGTCTTATTTTGCATTTGGTTAAATGTTTAAAAAAAATATATGAAGGGTCATTTATTTTGAACCTTTTTTACATGATATAAAGTATAAAGGGAAATTTCCATTATGAAATTTTACCCACATGAAAATCTTGACAAAAATCCTTTGTTTTAGAAAAGGTGCAAAGTCTTATTTATTTCAGACATTTTGTCTACAATAAAAATTCCAAAGGGCACTTAGCCTTTTGGAATTTTTCCCATGTAAAAAGCCTAAAATATATGTAAGGACTTATTTATTTCAGCCAAAGTGTTTACAAAAAGTTTGAAGGATTATTCCTTTAGGGATTTTGTGCGTGTAAAATTTTTTAAGGTTTATTCCTTTTGGCATTTTTCCCACACAAAAATCTAGAAGGACTAATTCCTTTAGGCATTTTGTCCACTCAAAAATCCCAAAAAATCACTTTGCCCTCACAAAAGGTCCAAAAGGTCATTTTGCCTTTTCAAAATCTTTGAAGGGTCATTTCTTTTAGGTATTTTGCCTTTGAAAATTATCTAAAGGATACCTTCAAAATATCCAAAGGAAATTTTTAATAAGTACAAAGGGCACTTTTAAGAGATGTAAAGGACCATTTCAAAAGGCTGAAGGGTAATTTTGTAGGACAAGTTCCCTTGACAAAACTTCCAAAGGGTATGCACAAAGGGCCCAAAAGGTATTGTTTAATATCTTGGAGGGTACTTTTAGCAAAGTTGTGGATTAGAAGTACTATTTCTTTTGAGCATTTTTACTGGGCAAAAAGTCTAAAAATTTTTCATTTATATAGGAAAAGGGTAAAGTTAAAATTCTTTAGGAAAAATGTAAAGTTTAATTTTTATGAGTAAATTGTTTTGGAAAAAATGTCCAAAATATTTGTCCTAATGAGGACAAAGGAGTGAGGTCTCAATTATTCTGGAAAAAGTGCAAAAGAGCAATTTCTTTGGAGAAATTATTTCCAACAAAATGTCTAAAACAATTATTCTAACGAAGGCCAAAATCCTTCAAGGAAATTATATTGAACATTTAGTCTAAGATAATTATCTTGATAGAATGCCTTAAATAATTGTTATAGGATAATTGTGTCGAATAAAATCCCAAAGCATAAGTGTTGAGTATAAAGGACTACTAAAGACAAAAAAATTGCTAACCAAATTATTATGGAACAAAGTCACTGAAGAAATTTTTGAATTGTATAATGTGATGGTCTCACTAACATCTTTGATTATCATGAAGATGTGAAATTTAAACCACAATAAGTAGCCATTGAGATTCAAAAAATTTAGGACAATTATGAGTGTCAATTTTGGACCTCATGAAGTAGTCATTTATTTTTAAATGGAGGTAGGTCCAATGATATGCATTTACATAGATCAGGATGATTCGATGGTGCATGATCAAATATAAATAATCAAAGGAGACATTAAATAGAAAAAAACACATTTCAAGGTTCTATGATAAATAATGTAATCTTCCATTTGATCCTGGAGGTAGGCTCTTTCTTAAGTTAGTACAGAGCCTTTGTTTATTTTCTTTCTTACTTTTTATTTCTTGTTCTTTGTTTGTATATAACACATGTGCATATTTGTTTAATTTATTTTATGTTGTTCTTTATTTTTTAATAAGTCTTTTCAAGATAGTCATCATCTTGGGTTTCATCTAGTCTCTTAGAAAGTACCTTCTAAGTTGGGAAGGCAAGCTTAAATGGACTATGGGTCTAAAAAGATGAGCTTGATGTTTTTAATTTTAGGGAGACTAGTAAAGATAAATAAATAGACTAATAATTCCCTAAAATATTAAAATTTATTCTAATATAAATTTGATTCTAATAAGGTTTGCATATGTAGGATGAAATTTTGAATTATTGAAGCACAATCATGATTTCACTTAAATAACATTCATTTCCTTGGGTAAATTTTGTGACCAAGGATGATTGCTTGAAGATTAGACACTTGACCAAATCCCAGAACCTGATTGACATGGTTCCCAACCTTTGTCAGAAAGATGAAAATGGTGTATAAAAATAAAAAAATATAAAAATAATATCTTGTTAAAAATTTTAAAAGGAAGTTTTTAAGCAAAAGTGATTCAAGTAATCTCCACTAGGGCTATGGATGTCTAGGTAAAAGTGAAGCAAGGATTTGAATGGATTCCAAGGCATCTCTATCAGGGATATGGATGCCTGGATGGAAATAGAAAAATGCCTAAGCCTTCCCTAAGATAAAATGATATTTTTTAATGAATATTCAAACATGATGTAATTCAATGTCAATTGTTAAAGACATGAAGTCTAGAAATTTCTCTCTAAATATCATGGAAAATAGTAAGTGAAATCAAATAACACACATAACATGACTATGTTTTTATATTTTATCCTAATTTTGCATGTATGAGGTTTATTTTAAATATGTCTAGGTCTTAATAATAGTGCTTGATCAAGTGGAATGAATAGATTAGTTGTAAGTCTAAACCATAATCTCTAAATTTTAAAACATATTTCTATGGAAATTCGCTTGATCAGGGTGTTACTAGTGTGTTTACACATTGTCTTTTTTTGAAGATCATCCACACCTATTTTGGTTGCCATATTTATGCATGATTTTGGTTTAGATATTATCTTAATTTACTAACATTGGATTTCTGAGTTTCAAATTTTTAGGTTTAATGGAGCCTTCATTGAAAATGGATTATGTCTACCTTTCATGATTTAACATCAATATTGGTCTTTTACTGGATTTTGGTTTATCAAAGGCTAATTTGAGTGCATTTTGATCACCCTTAAATCCTAATTCCAATTACCTTGGCCCATGTCTTTCCATTTGAATTCAAAATTGGTGGGAACATTTTTACATAGGAGCATTTTAAAATGCCATGGACTTAGTTAAATTTTTATACCAAGTCTTGGTTATGTTTATATAAATGACCAAACCCTAGTCTAAAAATTCATGTTTGGTCCCTTTTAGGTCTTGATATCCTTTAGCATATGTTCCTCATGGTTTGAACTAACACATGGTCCTTTTTATTTAGCAAATCCCCATTTTATTTCATGATTAGTCTAAACTTTTGCCTAAGGTCCTAACTCATATTTATTAATATGAATTAAAACCTTGGTCTAAGATTATAGCATAAGTCTTATATTATTTATAAGCTCTGACATAGTTACATTCTTCACTATCCATAGGTACCAATTTTATTTTGACCTAATAGATTACAATCACTAGCCCATGTTTGCTCAAGAAATCAAGATCATATAGTGCGAGTTCAAAGTCAAAAGGTCAAGCTTGTAGTGCATAATAAGTCTCAATCATTTTCAAGGTGATATAAGTTTCAAGGTAGTTGAGTGGGTTCTTGGATGACTAAGTGGTTGGTTCCTCCTTGCAAGGTGAAATTTACAAAAGTCTAGTTATGTGGGTACTCAACTAGATAGGGGTTATTGCTCCTTATGGGATGGGTTTATCACTAAATATTATTTTTGTTATTATAGGATAATATTCCAATTGTAGGTTCTAGTTTTTTTTCTCCCCCAATATAGTTTCCCACATATGTCATGTGTTATGTGGTTGATCTTATTTTATCTTCCTTGTTAATTACAATGGTTAGTTTATATGATCCATGATTATATGTGTTGAATGGTTAAGAGTTTTGAATTATAATTGGATTATATTACATCACTTATTCATCCAATCCATCCCAATGATTTTACCTCTAATAATTGGTATAAGAGTAGGTCCTTTGGCAAAATCTTGACAACTTAAAGGTGATCTAAAGTATAATATGGGTAGTCATCAAATGGAAAGAGGATTTTCCACTAAGTAAGCACCGATGTTCAATGGGTCCAATTATGATTTTTTTAATTTTAAGGATTAAAACCTAAATCATGTAATTAAGGTTTGATAATTGTTAATCTATTTTATATGGTTATTCCTCACCCCCTAATCCTCCAACTAGTGCTACAGAGAAGATATTGTATGATAACAATTCTAAGGCAATGAATGCCATCGCTTGTGGTCTTTCAAAGATTGATCTCACCAAGGTAATCCATTGTAAATTTTCCAAAGTGATATGGGATGAATTTAATATCATGTATGAAGGGGATTCAAAGGTCAAGTTGGTGAAGTTACAGACTCACCATCAATAATTTGAATCTCAAGACGAAAGAAGATGATTCAGTAACATCATATCTATAGAGAGTTAATGATATTTTGAACATCATCAAAAGTCGTGGAGAGGAACTTGAAGAAGCTCTGATTTTGAAAAATGTATTAAGGTTATTACCCTCAAGTTTGATTCAAAGGTTTATACCATATAAGAGTATCATGATCTAAAAAAGATGAAGATGGATGAAATCCATGGTTTTCTCATAACCTATGAGATGAGAGTTAATGAAGATAAACCACCAAAGAAAGAAACTACATTTAAAGTAGAAAAGAATCCAAAGAAGAAGTTACAAGGTAAGAAACTTAAGGAGGAGGATAAATCTAATATTGAAAATGATGAACTAACTATTTTATTCACAAGGAAATTGAAAATAGGTTCAAAAAAGTATAAGGGTAAATTACCCTTAAAATGATTCAATTGTGGAGAGGTAGGACACTTTTCCAATAAGTACCCTCTTAAGAATAAGAATAATGATGATGAAGAGCATGGTGAAGGCCAATATGAAGATAAGAATACATTTAGGTCTTATAAGAAAAATAAATGATTTAAGAAGTATAATGAGAAGAAGAAGTCTTTCAAGGACAAAAAGAGTCGCTACACGAATTACAACTCATAAAATGAGAGTGAAGACAGTGACTCAGAGTATGATCATGAAGACAATGGTCCTATTTAAGATTAATCCCTCTTCATTGTAGAAGAATGAATTTTATCATATCAGAAAGATTCTACTTGGATTGATATAGATAACAAAGAAGACAAAGAGAACTATGAGACTAAATTGAGGAATGATCTTGAATAACTAAATATTGATAAGATTAACAAGAATATGAAGTCGAAAATCAAGGAATATGAGGAAAAATTTAGTGTGTTTGAGTCAAGAATGAATGAAGACACTAAGGATCATAGAGGTATAGTCAAACATCTCAGTTATCAATTTGAAATCTTGTCTGCATGCCTAAAAGATAAATAAGATGAGTGTTCAAGGTATGTGATTGAAATTAAGTCATTGATAGTTGAGTTAGATAAGACATATAGTAAGGTGAAGTCATTTTTGAGGTTTTAAAAGAGCTCAAGTAATCTAAACAACATTCTAAATACTCAAATGCATGCTAGCGATATAATTAGACTTGGTTACAAAGAAGAACAAAAGATTACAAATCAAGACAAGGTGAAGACTAATGTGAACAAGGAAAATCAAACCTTTAAGGTTAAAAATTAGTTATGGAATGAAGGTGTTGACAAAATAAGGAAAAATCAAATCTAACAACCAAATTCCATGAGGTATGTAAGTTCCAATGGTTAATGTTACACATGTAATCGATTTGGTCATAGGGATAGAGAGTGTAGAATACCTACTAAGATCTAATGGAATCATCAATCAAATGGCATGAAAATGGTTAAGTGTTACAATTGTTATGATATAACACACATTGCAATATTTTATCCAACTAAAGTAAGGTAAGTTGAGCTTCCTTCAAGAAGACTGGTTTGCTACAAATATGAAAATATTGGTCGCATTACTAGATTATACAAGTAAAGGTTATCAAGTAAAAAAAAGTTGTTTTAAGCTCTTATAATGCAATGAAGAAGCCTATTTAATGCTTGGAAACTAAAATTATAAATTATGAGTCATGATGAGTCTACAAGTCCAAGTAGTATGTTTGTTATGGTGAAGAATGCCATAGAGGTTGAAGAGTGCCAAGAGAACTCATTATTTTATAATGTTGTGAATGAAGAGACCAAGCTCAAGGAGAATACCAAGGTCCTAGTTGAGGCTAGTTCTGATGTGTGTATGGATTCAAATGAGCATCTTGCTATTATTAAGAAATTCTAATGTCAATAACATCAATTGTCAATGCTTAGTGATGAAGTTCTTTATTTAATTTAAAAGGTATGTCATGAATCTATGTTTTCTCTATGTGTTGTCAATTAAATCTTATAAGAAAAGGAGAATGTTGTAGTGGATGAGCAATTTGTTTCTCTTAATCTTAGAAATAAGAAGAAGAACAATCATTCCTATAGCTACAAGAGGATCAAGTAAGTAATAGAGGACATGTAGACAACTCCTAATTTCATATTGTTCTAGGACATTGTGGTTAGGATGTATCTATCTATGATTCTTAGGAGATATATTTAATTTTGAGAAGAAAGCATGTGTTCTCAAAATGGGTTCAAGGATTTTTTCCCTGAAGGTAAAATGTTGTCAGATTCTGTTGCTCAGATTGGTTAGTTGAATGATGAAGACTAAAGGTAATGTTGATTTGGATTATGAGGAATATGTGTATAAGTTTACTCCATAAGGTTTCATATGATAGTTAATTCAAAGGATTTTGAGCTCAAAATTTGGTTTAGAAGTGTGTATTGGTGACCTTCAGGTGTGAGAGAAGTCTTAAGTGTTGGCATTGACTAGAAGATGGTGAGATGACTAAGTTTCATTTGAAAACATACTATTTTTTTATCATGATGGTTAGGTGACTTCCAAAGAGATTTGAGGTATAAGGATAATTAATAGATTTAAATTTCCAAAATTTTTGTCAAGAGATGATTCCCAGTCATCTACAAGAGTGTGGTGTTTTTCATGGATGAGGATTTATGCAAATGGAGGGCTAATTATCTAGCAGGTTTATGAAGGAGCTATGGTGTAAAAGTAGAGTTGGATTATTATTTTTGTCATGGATGAGGGGGTATATTATCTTACTTTATATATGAAATTTCACATCTTTAAAGTATCTACATAGATATTTATGGGTGTTGCAGTGTTCAGGTAGGGCTATTAGGCCTCTAAGTAAGGCTAGTGAAGAGAAGAGTGTTTCTTTTTCATTTTATACAAATGAAAAAGGTATGGTTTTTCCTAAATGAGTTTTTTATATTTTATATTCATATTTCCTATTTGAATATTGGCTTGTTCATCTTTTGGTGATCATGGAGGTAGCTTGAGAGAAAATGTATCAAGGTAATTATGTTGTTTCTTCATTGTTTGTGGTGCTCTAAAGGTTATCAAATGGTTCTTAAGCCCAAGTGACTTAGGGGGAGTCCCTCTTAATGTTTTTAAGGTTATTTCAAGTAGTTTATGGTGTTCATGTGTGTTTGGTATTCATAGATCTATTTATGGTCAAGAAGAGCGTTGTGTTTGAAGCATGTTTGAGAAGATAAAGGTAATAATAGGTATGCATAATGTTAGGTGGATTTTATATCATCTCTCAGATGTGGTCATTTTTTATTGTTGGTCTTTGAAGTATTTTTATGTCCTCAATATTAGAAGAAGAGCCCATTTTTTCAATGTTAAAGTGGGAGAAAGTGATTAAAGAGAAGAAATAGTTTAAGCATAATATTTTTTATTGGTGTTGATATGAATAACAAAGGGGGAGATTGTTATATTATTATCAATGATGTCTCCATGGTGGGTAAGGTTGTTTATGTGGTGTTATGTGTGTTAGTATGATAATTAAAAAGTGTGTTTCAATGTGATTAAGTATTATTACATGGTTCTTCAGTATGTGCTTGGATAGGTAGGTTTATGGATGTTATTGATGGTTTCATAATGTTTTAGAGACCTTATGGGTTGTTATGAATGCTTATAAAAGTGAAATGAATTCAGTAGAGTAGGTATATGAATTTCTAGGTTCTCCTAGTCATCTTTGAAGATAAGGCTAAGTGCGTAGATTGATGACATCAAGATTTAGAAATATGGTAGTGTCAAAAGGAAATTGTAACATGGTGGTGTTCAATTTTGATCCTAGTTTCTATGTTTCATGTTTCATGTCATAAAGTTGTGTGTATCTAAATATATAAGTGTGCAAAGTTACTCTCCCAAGAAGATTTCACTAGTTTCCATACATAGCCAAATTTGAAATATCAAGTGACCATTATACAGGGCTGCCAAGTATCAAAAACTTACTAAATCACATCAAGGATCAAAGGTGAATGCAGGATTACCAAATGTCTTAACCTCACTCAATCAGATCAAGGATCTAATGGTGAGCGTTCAATCGTGAAGATGGAGATCTAGTAAAAAGTGTGTAATCATTTAAATGGAGATATAATGGCAAGAATGAGGTCAGTAAGTTAAAGGATCTTGAGACCAAACATGATGATGGAATGTATAAAAATCATGGTGTATTGGTAATAGATCAATGGCGCATGTTTGATCTATGTTTAATAGATCAATGGCATACATTTGATCTTGCAGATTAAATATCAATAACACACATTAAAATATGTAGATTGATATAAATGGTGTGAATAGATTAAATAATTCAATAATATCATATTGAAAATAGGGTTTCCAAGTGGAATAAAAGCATTAACTATATGGAGACTAATAATAGGATACACAGAAGGTATGCAGGGTTGTCAAATATCATAATCTTGGAAGCCCATATCAAAGATCAACAAGCATTAAAAGTTAAATATAAGAAAATCCAAAGGAGATATATGGATTTAATTTGATAAACCTTCCAAAGGGAATGATATGAAGACACATGTTTAAATATTTTACACTAAATAATGACTATTGGAATTTGAAAATTGAAATTAACAAAGGAAAACTAGTCTATATTGTTTGATTCATATCTTGAGAATATTTCAAAATTTATTGATGGAGTAAAAAGGAAGTTGTAAAGTACCACAAGGTATATATATAAAAATTGATTATAAGGTTTGAATATCTTTACAATTATAGTTATTAAGCTTTAAAGTTGACTATGTCTCACTTTATTATGTTAAGAACCCAAGAAGGATGTTTGAGTTTGTTTTAATGGTTTATGGATGTTTCTTGGTGAATTTTATTTTGGATAGTGATTTATACTCACTAAGGACCATCTGTATGGTTTTTTGAGGTTTGATTGATCCACATTTAGTATGAATAGATTCTTATAATTTGACTATTTTTAAATTCATGGTGTTCTTGTATACAAGACTAATGTTTGAGTCGATTATGCATATGTAGTGGAGTGTAATGATGGATGTAATCATTTGAAGGTGTCTTGTCGATCATGTGGAGTGAAACTATGAATTTTAAGTGATCTTGTGTTCCTAATTATATTAATGAAATGATAAAGGGGTAAATAGGTCATCATGAAGCCTATAAGGTCTACTAAGGCCTAATTATAAGGTGTAGCTACTTAAGGGTCACCCATGGATGCTATGGTGAACCGATGAGGGTGGTATTTAGTTATTTATTAGTGATAGAAGCCTTAAGGGTTAAGTCATGTCTAATTTTTTACCAAGAAGATGATATTCATGAAGGATCTATAAAAAGTGAAATCAAAGGTAAAGGTTTCTAGAGTTGAAAACTGAAGGATAAAAGAGACTCAGTGTGCCTAGTGGATGCATTGATGAATAGAGAAATTTGAGGGTTGTGTGTATGACATATAGCTAATAATTATGATTTCATAATATTGATCACATAGGTTTGAATATTGATGATAAGAGAAGAGGTCTAGGTTGATCTAAAAGTCTATTTTTGGATGTTTTGAGTGTGAGTAAAAGATAGATGATGTTTGTGTGAGATTGGAAGATGAATTGAGAGGTAGATCAGAGTGTATACTAGGTGTATGACCCCAAGTTCACTATTTTGATGTTTTGGATGTGTAATTTTATTTTTTTGGTGGTTTATGAGTGAATAATCCTAAAGTGTTCCAAAAGGTGGTTTTAGATCCATTACTTGTATATGAGGGTTTGAGTGAGTGTAAAGGGGAAAGAGTGATAACAAAAGATATCATAAATTGAAGATTAAAAACAAGTATTCATGGTGATATAAGTTTTAATGTATTTGAGTGGATGCTTGGTTGCATAGGGGGTTGGTTCCTCCTCGCAAGGTGAAGCTTATAAAAGTTTAGTTGTGTGGATTCTCATCTAGATAGGGGTTATAGCTCTTTGTGGGATGGTTGTCTCAATAAATTTGGTATTTTTATTATAAGATAGTAGTTTAATTTTAGGTTCTAGTGGGTTTTCTCCCCCAAGAGGGTCACATATGTCATGTGTTATATGTCTGATCTTACTTTATCTTCCTTACTCATTAAAATGGCTAGTTTGTATGATTCATGATTGTATGTGTTGAATCTTTAAGGGTTTGATATTGGAATTGGATTATCTTGAATCAATGATTCACCCATAAACCTCAGTGATTGTATGTCTAAAAAAGTTTTGTACAACTCAAGAAGAATTTAATATAAGGTGAGAGAGAATTTATTATGATCATTATAAGTGAACTTTTTAATATTTAGAAATTCATTTTTTTTACCAAATGTCTCACCATGCCATCTCAAACAAGGGAAAAATGTACATGTCTAATTCTTATCATTATCATGCCAAAATTTCAAATGTAAAAGAATTTTGACAATAATGCACAAACTAGGCTAAAATCACTAAAACACTCTAAAATGTCTACACATGTCATGTGTAAGGTGATGATTCTCATTCATGCATCCCTGATTGGGGAATTCATTTTATATAATGTTTATCTTTTCATAATTCACTTAGAGTCAAATTATGGACAAGAAAAATGATGTTTTAGACAATGGAAATTCTCTAATTCATCAACACACATCATGTGTGCATGTTCTAATTCACACATATACTACCCTAATTTGGTTATTACCCTATACAAAATCATCACCTTCCTATAATTCACTTCTATTCAAATTAAAACTAAGTAAATTGGCATTTTTGACCAATCTAATTAAATAAGTGACTAATTTCTAAAGAATTTCAAAAAACTAAGTAAAATCATTTAAGTGAATCAAATCAGATTAGGAGCTTAAGTGACCAATCCATGGAAAGTTATTTAATATATATTATTGGAAATTAATAATTCCAAATATATTATTTATGACATGAACAGGGTGGCATCCATTTAGCATTAATGGATATAAATATCAAGATTAAGGCTACCCATGTCTTATCAATGCTCCATTCCTATAAAACATTTAGTACTTATCCCTCTAAAATTAAATGGATTTGTAACCCTCCATATTGATCTTTATATGAAGGGCCATATATCAGTTAGCTCATTTTTTAAAAACTATAAGTAGCCAAGATCACACCATGTTTCAAGAATCTTTCTTTGTGTAAGGTTATTATGCAGGAATAACTTAAAGAGGATCTTTTTGGTGTAGAAAAACTATGTAAAAATATCTATAGAGAGCTTCGCCCGTCCATCCAAATTGATCAAAGAAATAGCCAAAACCATTAGTGCAAGGAGAGATGTTTGGATGTACTTATGCTATCATATTGATAAGCACTTTGAGAACTAAATCCAGACACAAACATGGTTAATGGATTGATATTATAGGGGGGTACTTGTGAAAGGCTTTATCCATGTTTTATTGTCTATGTCTCTTGAATTCATTTATCCACATCCCTCGATGGAGTGGTCTTAGCACATTTTTTATATATACGTATTATTGGTTTTCTTTACTAATGTATGAATTAAATTTCTTTGTAATCCTAATATGCAATGCCCACTCCACAAATTGTTAGGAATAATTGATTAATTATGCATGCAACATAGAATTCATTCCTCTAAATCATAACAATAAATACATATGGAAGAAAATTTAGATCTAAGCAAATATACACATAAAATTGATATAACTTGCTTCACCTAATGTGGGATACATATACCAAGAGGATATTATAATATTATAAATAAGAATATTAAAAAAATATAAAATAAACTCTTATAAAGATAACTTTCTCCAACTTGAAATCACACTAGAATTCTTGAGATGTTAAGTTACACCTCAAACCCGATCACACCGACTAAAGAGAGAAGTACAGAGCTCAAAAGGAGATGAAAAATGAAATGAATAATGTGTTACCCCTCATCCCTATTTATAGTTTAAAAACCCCTTGAAAAATGCACCACATCTTGGAGCTAAGCATATCCCCACCAAAATGGCAAAAAATAAGGGAGGTTACGACCACCTAGGATAAAGATAATCCCCTGATTCTCTCACATTATCATAAATAATACCCACTCCCCATAAAACATGACAAAAATGTGGGAAGTGGTTGACATACTAAAAAATTCGTACCAACATTGTAAAAGGTAAAAATTACATGTTAAAAATTCCTTGATAACCTTATTTTAACCTTAGGGTTGAAACAAACTCCTTATTCGGTAATCTTCGACTTGGAGTTCATTTCCCCTTGAAAAAAATTTAACATTCCTCCATGATCTTCATGAATATCAAGCAAAGATAAACATAACCTCAAATCATCCATTATGACTGCCTTGGTTATCATATTCATATTATTCTGGCTTGTATGTATTTTATCTAGCTTTGTCATGTTTTCCTCCAAATCTATCTTGATGAAATGAGAACACAACTGTATATGCTTCATCCTTGAGTGGAAAGTAGAGTTCTTGGCTAAGTTTATAGATCTCTGACTATCACTTTGCAATCCCCCAACTTCCTACTTATGCTGCAACTCATTAAGTGACTATTGTAACCAAATCATCTCTTTGCTAGCCTCTATAGTAGTAACATATTCAACCTCTATGGTTGATAAAGCCATAACCTTCTGTATCTAGAAAATTCAACTAACCATTGTATCCTTGATATTAAATACACAACTTTTTTTACTCCTCCTACTATTAACATTCCCATCCATATATGAGTCCACATAACCACACAAAGTGGTGTCTCATCTACCAAAACATAATGATATACCCATGGTTCCTCTCAAATATCAAATAATCCACTTCACTACTTACAAGTGCTCATAGCCTAGATTACTCATATACCTACTTACTACTCCCACTACATGGGCAATATTTGGCCTAGTACAAACTATAACATACATCATGCTACTAATCACTGATGAGTAGTGTACCTTGGAAATATTTATCTTTTATTCTTCTATCTTGGGGTACTACTCATTTGATAATTTAAAATGGCCTACCAAAGGAGTCCCAAACAACTTGGCATATTTCATACTAAACCTCTCTAGAACTTTATTCACATATTATTCCTCATATAATATAAACTTCCTCTCCTTTCTATCTCATGTTATCATCATACCAAGTATTTACTTCCCTATACCCAAATCCTTCATATAAAAGGAATCACCAAGTTATTTCTGGAGTACTTGAATCTATTGCATGTTCTTTCCTACAACCAACATGTCATCTACATAAAATCATAGGAAAATATAATTACCATACTCAAATCTCCTAACATACACATAATGGTTAGAATGACACTTAGAATAACCTTGTTCCAACATAAAACTGACAAACTTGTTATACCATTATTTTGGAACTTGTTTCAGGGCATTCAAGTTCTTCTTCAGTCTACACACCAATTTCTCCTTTCCTTCAACCTCATAACCATGTGTCTTATCCATTTATAATTCCTCCTCTAAATCACCATGAATGAATGCAATCTTCACATATAACTATTCTATGTTCAAAACCTCTATTAAAACTATACCAAGCACAATTCTAATAGAAGTCATTTTAACAATAGGAGAAAAAATCTCATCAAAATCAATACCTTTCTTAAATGCAAACCCTTTTACCACCAATTAGGACTTATACCTTTTCCTTCCTCCATCTTCTTCTTTTATTTTTTATACCCACTTGTCTTGCAATTCTCTCTTACCCTTGGGTAGCTTCACCAAATCTAACATTTGGTTCTCCATGAGAGGACTATGTTACTCTTCCGTGGCTTTCTCCCACTTCTTCCTAGCATTTGCCTACATTACTTCCTCAAAACATTCTGGTTATCCACTATCAGTAATTATTAAATAACTCAAAGATGGGTAAACATTTTCAAGATTTTTTTTACCCTAGAAGACCTTCTTACTATATGTAGGTTCTTATGTAGGAGGTTCCTAAAATCTCCTTGGATATCTTACCATTCATAATATCATCCAACATTGTGTACTCCTATTGTTCCTATTCTTGAAACTGATCCTTAGACATGACTTTTTATTTAAAGACAACATCCCTAAACTAGAATATTTTCTTGTCTCTAAGACTCTAAACTTGGAAACCAAAGTCATCCTCACCATAACAAATAAAGGTGCATCTCTCACACTTAGCTTCTAACTTGATCCTATCTTTCTTGGTAACATGAACTAATGCCTCTCATCTAAAGACCCTAAGAAAAGAATAATTAAATTTATTACTAGAATAAGATTCATTAGGTATGGATCCATCCAAAGGTACTTAAGGTCCTCTATTAATCATATATTCCACTGTGCTAACCACCTATGCCTAAAATATTAGGAGCAACATTACATGCAACCTCATGCTCCTAAAATTCTCCCTGATTATCATTTTCATCCTCTCTAATAATATATTCTCTTGTGGTTTCCCTATAACCATCCTTTGACTATGAATTCCATTCTATGAATAATAATCATCAAACACTTTGATACAATACTCACCTCCATTGTTTGACCTGAGAGATTTTAACTTTAGACCTATTTCATTCTCAACTAAAGTTTTATATCTTTTGAATGTTTAAAATACATTATATTTTTTCTTAATTCAATAAAACCAAACTTTCCTACTTGTATCATTAATAAATGTAACATAATAATTTTAAATTCCAATAAAAGATACCTAAGCTGGCCCCCATACATCTAAATGAACCAACTCCAATTTATTCTCCTTCTTTATAGGTCCAACCCTCAATAACTTAACTCATTTCCAATTCGATTACACAAAATCATCATAGAAGTCAAAAATAACCTATTTTAGTTTAGGTAACTTATCTTTGGAGATCTCTATGCCCTTTCAACTCATATGAATGAGCCTATTATCCCACATAGTTGCATCTCCATCTATAATAACTAAATTATAGTACTCAAAATTATTATTCAAATATAAATTTATAAATTTCTTACCTCTTAAAACCACAAGAGCACCCTTGGTAATTTTCCAAGAGTCTATTGTAAACAACATCGAACAACCCTCACTATCTAACTACCCCATTGATATTAAATTTTACCTTAATTGTGGAACATGTTTGACATCCTTTAGTATCCATGTGTTCCTATTTTTCATATTCACTTGAACACAACCTTTCCCTACTATATTTCATGGTTCATCATCACCAAGATAAACATGTCCAAAATATCTTTGAACATAATTAGTAAAATGATGTCTATGTGGGGTGGCCTGAAAAGAAGCCCCTAAATCTAATACCTAAGATTTAATAACATTATCCAAGGAAAGAATTAATGCACCCTAACTAACAATACCTATTGTCATATTTAACTCCTTAGTCTCCTCATGTTTGGTCTTCTTGTCTTGAAGTTCCCAACATTCCTTATTTTTATATTCACTTTTCCCATAGTGCCAACACACCATCTTGGCTTTAGATTTAGATCTTCCTCAACCATTTGAATTTCCATGGTTTCCTTAACTTCTATCTTTTTTTCTCCCTCTATTCTCCACCATCAAATCATTCCCTAAAGATGATTCATTGATGATATTCCTTCACACTTCCTCACTAATAATCACACCTATAACATACTCAAACATTAAACTTCCCTTAGTAGGGATTACATTACTCACAACCATAACCAGGCTATCCCAACTACTTATAAGGAGCACAAAATCAATAAATCCTTAACTTCATCTTCAAATTTAATACCAACAAAAGCTAGCATACTCACAACCATATTAAAATCATTCAAATGATTAGTTATAGAACCATTTTCAAACATTTTCATATTAAATAACCTTTTCATCAAAAATATTTTATTATAAGAAGAGGGTTTTTTATATAACTCCCCTAATTTCTTCATCAGAATAAATGTGGTTGTCTCCTCTAAAATATTGAAGGTAGTCTAAGATACAAGGCACAATTGTATGGATCCCAGTGATTTCTTATCAAGAAAATTATAATATTCTTGATTCAGACCTAAAGGTTGACATGTTTTCTCCATCAGAGGGAGATGAATATCTTTTTGAGACAAGTAATCTTCCATCAACATCTTTCATAATTTAAAATTTTGCCAATTGAATTTTTCAACTCTAGATCTGCCATTATCTACCATAGATCCCACTCAAGCTAATATATTTCCCTATGATTCACCACATTATCAAAACCACTAAAGATAAATCTAATACTAGTTTTTTTGAATAAGTGATTAATTATGCAATAAAATGCAACACAGGATTCATTCCTCAAAATCGTAGTAGTAGAAACATATGGAATAAAATTTAGATCTAAGCAAATATACACACAACACTGATATAAAGTGGTTTACCCAATATGGGATACATCCAACAAGAGGATCTTATAATATTATAAACAAGATTTAAAAACAAATATAAACAAAAAACCTCTCATAGAGATAACTTTATCCAACCTGAATTCACATCAAAATTATTGAAATGCTAAGCTACACTTCAAACCCGATCACACCATCTAAAGAAAGAATTATAGAGCTCAAAATGAGATGAAAAATGCAATTAATAATGTGTTACCATTCACCCCTATGTATAATTTTCAAAACCACTTAAAAAATGCACCATACCTTGGAGATAAGCATATCCCCATCAAAATGGCAAAAAATAAGGGAGGTTATAACCACCTGAGATAAAGACAATCCCATAATTCTCTCACAATATCTTGAATCATATCCAATCCCCATAAAATGTGCCACAGATGTGGGAATTGGTTGACACACTCAAAAATTCTTCCCACCATTTTAAAATTTTAAAATTACATGTTAAAAGTCCCCTGATAACTTTATTTTAACTTTAGGGTTGAAACGGACTCCATATTCAACACAAGCTACCTACATATTTGTGGTGATCCCTTCACATAAAAAATAAGGGCTAGTTGTATTTCACCTATTCCTAATGAGTGTTATATCATATGTGTAGGCATCTATCCTTCACAAAAAATTCACATGACCAAGCTAATGTATTTAACCTTTATGGGTAACATTACAGCCAATAATTGTCCCAAGTGTAGTTTGGCACTACCAAGGGATTATATTAAACATGTGGACATATGGAAAGTATACACATTTATAATTATATATCTAATCACAAATTGTGATATTGAGTTTAAAAGTATGCTATTATTCAAATTCCAAAAGGACCCATTTTTGACCTAACAAGATGTGACTAGGGCCTTAGATTAATAAAATGTTTATGGCTCAAAACTCAACCTAAGAAGATAACAATTATATGAGTATAATATCATTCATGAATGAATAACATTTATTTATAAATATAAAGACACACATAAACAAAGTTTCATGATAAATGGCACTCTCAAGTGCTACAAGACACACCAACTCCAAGTTAGATAAACCAAGTATATAAATTCCCTTGTTTTAATTTATAACAAAAAAAGTAATTTTTATAAGTATTAGAACCTATTCTCTAAGCTATAATTGGCATGTTTAAATAATAAGAATAGTTTTATTGTTAAAAAATTACAAATTTGTTTACTATTACAAAGTGAATTTATCTACTGAAAATTGTCTTATATTTTTTTAGTAAATCAGCTTTGGAATTAACTCACTAAAAATAGAGAATATTTTGATACAATTTATTTTATTATTATACAAAAAAAATTATGATATTATAAATTAATTACATCTTTTAATTTTGAAAATTTATATTTATTGATATTTATTTCACATTGATTCTAAATTGACTTTGGGAAAAAGAGGGAGATGAAAGGATTTTATTCCCACATCTGTCTCCTAAAATTGGTCAAAAATGGTGATTCTTGAAGGAAGTAAAAATTATCTGATTTATGATTCCATATCTCATATCGAAAAATGATTAATCCCAAGTCTCAGATTTTGAAAATTTTAAATTTAAGTATTTATTTCACACTAGATCTAAAATGACTTTAGAGGTGATAAAATTCATTGCAAATTTGCTCTTGTAAATGGCTTCTAGTATTCATTAAAAAAGTGGTACTTTATGAATGATTATAATTTTTTTATATTATTTGCCTATTCTATAGCCTGATAAAAGTAGTTTCAAGTCTTATTTTTGACAAATTTCAAGTTTATATGTTTATTTTCCTTTGATTCTAAAAGGTTTCAACTAGGTTAGGAAGACATTAGATTAAATTGATTTATTTATATTTTAAAATTTATTTATCAAAATTAGATTCCTTTATATCTTAAAAACATCCAAAATATTTTTTTTGGAACCAAACCTAATCATTTTAAAAAGGTTAATTAATTCATAGCTCAGTTAAATGTAATGCTTTGAGGAGTTTAATTATAACATGACTTAATAAAGGTGGGATAAGAGTTAATTTATTTAATAAAGTAATAAAAAATATCATAAAATTCCAACTTGACTGATGTGGTGGTGATTAAAATCCCTACAATTGGATTGAGCAAAAATTCACCACTGGATCTAGTGTTTCAAAAGCTTCCATAATCTTATTTATGGCAAGATAAAAATTCAACATTTATAATTTTTTCTCATTCCTCTTCTTATTATTTTATAGTTTTGGTGGAGGGTTTATAAAATAGGATCTCAAGAGGAAAAACACCAAAAATTTAAGAGATTATAAAATACTTATTTATAATATGTACACATCATATATGTTATATATTTTAGTATATTTGAAGGATATGTATTTATTTTATTTGATTGTGTGTGTGTGTGTGTGCGTGCGTGTGTGTGTGTGCGTGTACGTGTGCATGTGCGTGTGTGCGTGTGCGTGTGCGTGTGCATGTGCGTGTGTGTGTGCGTGTGCGTGTGCGTGTGTGTGTGCGTGTGTGTTTTAAAAAATAAAATATTATATTATATTCATATAAACCCTACCAAAATATTTAAAACCATATATTTTTTTGTTTTATTTATTTATTATTTATTCATTAATGGTTATTCTACATAAGTCAAAACATAGGCCATAACCTAAGGACCAATCAAGATGATATTCTTCATGGTATATTTTGTTCATAAGAAGATGGAGTGGGGTGGGGTGGAATGGTTGGCCAGATCCCTTACCCTTAATTTAATGGAATTGGGTTGGGTTTAGCATAACTACCACCCTTGTCCCATTGTTGTTTTTAATATTTTTTATTATAAATGAATACCATGTTTTAACTATATATGTATGTATGTATGTACATATATATGTATATATAAATATATATTTATATACATATTTATGTATATACATATGTATGTATACACATGTGTTTGTGTGTGTGTACACACACACACAAGTTTAAAATATCATAAATTTATTTAATAATAATTTGTTTGTGTATATGAGTTTACTTATATATTTAATTATAAAATCATTTCCACAATAGGATCAAACCTAATAATATTGACAATTCAATTTACAACACAAAATCTACACAAACTAGCTTTATTATATATATTTTTTCTTTTGTAATGTATAACTTCACAAAAAACCTTCCTATTTAGTTCATTTTTATATTCAATTCATTCAAAAATTAAAATAATGTATTGGAGGATATTAGAGGAGAGAGGGGGGAAGAGAGTTCACTTTTCCAAAAATCAACATACAATAAAAATAACAATCTCTATTTGCAATCTCAATTTCTCTAATATTCAATGGAAAGAATAATATGCACTTTATTTTCCTTTTCATAGTATGAGATATATATTGGTAAATATTTAAGGAGAGAGGGTGAGAGAGATATCATTTATTAAATAATCATTATACAACTAATAAATTGCCAAATTTACATTTGCAATTATAATACATTTAAGATTTAAGAAGGAAAAGTATTATGGAATTTATTTTTCTTTTCAAAACTACATTACCCATTTACATTCAACAATATTTGAACAACCTATGAGGAACCAATATAAAGGTAAATATATTTTTAATCATCAACTTATTTCTAAAAATATAAACCATTGTACATATGAAAGAGACAAACAAGAGAGGAGAGAAAAGTACTTTATTTTCTATATTTTAACACAAGAAGATATATTTTGATACTATGATAAATTATATTAAATTTTAATGGAGAGAGATGGGATAAAATAGATAGTTAAATCACATAAAAACCACTAATTATAATTTATCATTTTCAATATTTAATTAATTAACTTTTTATCCTACACAATATGTGTTGAAATAATACTTACCTCATCTCCTCCATTTTGCATGCATGGAACAAGCTCCAAATCTCCATGAATATATCCTCCTTCTAACAATCTCTTCCTCCCCAAACCAAAAGAATGAACCCCAAACATTGACAAAAAATTTGAAAAAAAAGAAGAGTCAAATTCCTCTTCCCTAAAAATCATTAAATGAATGTATGTGCTATCACTTACAAGTTTCCTTTCATATCATAAAAGGACCCATACATTTCTTACAAACTTTAGGATTCATTGTAAAAAGAACACCTTACACAATAATAAATTCACTTACATGCCTACATGGTAATATTTCACACATTTAATTATTATGACACAACTCTAAAATAATTAATCAAGTAGGTCAAGCCTATTAATTAGGCTATGACCCTAAGGATTGCAGGTTTCCTAGATAGGGTTCATAGCCTTCCTATGAGGCCTATGACACTTGTAAATCTATTTTTTAAAAATTATCAATTTAATTAAAAATGAAAATATATGTTTAATGTGTGAAATTTTTAATATAATTAATCCTTATTAAATTATTAGCAACATTAATCTATTAGCAACAAGGAAGGAAGACACAAATTCAAAAAAAATCTCCATCATGAGATAACACACTTTATGAATGCCTAAAATTGGTAAAGAAAGACGATTATTCACATTGTGTATTATAAAATCAAATAAATAAATGTCTACACCACCAACTATTTATATATATTTACTTAAAGTAAATCCTAAGATAGCAAATAAATTTCATAATACATTTGCATTATAGTTGGTATACCCTAAAATGATTGATGATAAAACTTGTCCATATATTTGTATATTATAATAATTTATAAATAATGGATCCCTCATAGAATATCTTGGGAAATATTAATATCCTCCTTACTTATATCTCAATAATAAGTTTCCTCATTCAACTGTCAACTAAACATATTTTGGAGAAATTGAAGACATTAATGAAAATGTTAGAGAAGAATGTCAAAATATAATTCCTAAAACACCATTTATGGAATAAAATCAACTCTTATTAATGATGATATAGTATAATATCATTACATAATGGATAAATATACACAAATAGTACTCCTTACAACATTATTAAATAAAGATTAATATAAAAATCTTCGGTAAGTTATACATGACAACTCATAATTATTCACATGGTATTATAAATATATGCATGGTATTGATTCTATAGTTATAATATATAATGTTGGTCCCCAAAAGTGTCAGTCATTTTTGGAATAACATATGACCTATTCTTGGACTTACAGGGCCAAAATTCCTCTCTTCTCCTTCTCAAAATTTATTTGAGGGCTTTCAAATTCCTCATTTTTACAAATCTTTTTCAGCAAAGGGATTAGCAGGTTCAAAGGTTCAACATCTTCAACAGGAGCTAGGTGCATTTGACAAAGCTTAAAGTTTAACCATTCCAAAGGTTCCACAACCTTGAGCATTTAACGAGTCTCAAAAGCTTAAACTATTGAACCTTGAACCATTTTGGTTCATCAGTTCAACGGGTTCAATGTTTAATTAGTTCAATGTGCTGGGTTCAAAGGTTCAAAGATGGCCTCAATTATGAAGAGAAATGCATGAAATAGAAAGAGTTAAGCAGATACTACCAAGTGTCACCAGCCAAGCCATTATACCTTGTTCCTAAGAAGTAGAGGAAGCCACCACATGTCAACATCCACATTTCCTTCCTTCCATTCCACTATATTAAGTAAAGACCATGGTGGGCCTAGGGGCGAGTTACTAAATGAAGCTGAGGCTACCACGTGTCTACATCTACATGACTATTATAGGGTCTCTTTTGATAAAGCTTCTACTAAAACTCTGTGGAGGGTGATAAGTGGCAACTGTAGAAGGTTTTACTTTGTTTTCTTAAGAGCAGCAGATCATGCCACGTGTCCCATGTAGAGAGTGGTAGAGGCTAACAAGTGTCATTGTTCATGGGAGCCCAACCAAGCCCCAAACATTTTTGTGATGTCACAAAGGCTTGAGAAGGTGGATGATGCCATGTGTCCCTGGTAAGATTCAATGGAAGATGCCACATATAACTTGTTTGAAGTGGCAAAAGGTGCCACATGTCAAAGGATGGAGCACCTCAAAATGTAAAGGCACGCATGAAGCCAAGGAAAGGATTTCCTTCAGACAAATTATCTAAAGGAATTTCTTCAGACATTTTGTTCAAAGGAAATAAAGGACCAATAGGCCTATGGGCATCAAATTTGGAGTGACTGGTTAGCTGTTAACCTTCAATAGAGGAAAGACATGTGAATGCCAAATTGGCTGCATTTAAGTGTTTGTTGATTCTAGCAGACTCAAGGTGTAGACCATAATGCATTCAAAGAGCTTAAGGCTAGACCCAAGAGGAGGAAGAGACAAAGAGGGAAACTCAGTAGGAGTTATTTCTAGAGGGTGAAATAGTTTGCTAGGTAGATATTTGGGGCCTACCAATATTGAAAGCGCAGCTTGTTTGTCCCGTTTAAGATAAAGGAAAAATAGACAGTTGCGTAGCTAGGTAGGTGATGGAATGAGAGATTCAGACTTGAGAGGAGGCACTAGAGATGAATCAATGTGTCATAGTTAAGGCAGCTGCCCTGCTCTAGTGTGGTCCTTCCTAACAAGACCAAGAATCCATCCAAGGCATTGAATGCATCAAATGGGTCACTTTATGGGACAAAGTGCAAGGCCTCCCTCAAGCCTATATATAATGTAATCTCTTATACCATTTTAAGGGGATCTTCCTCTTACTAGAAGTGAAACTCTACCTAAATTGAAAGGCATTACTGAGACTTTAATCTTAGATTGTAATTCATATTTCTTTGATTGAATGAGAAAGTAAGTTACTTGCAAACTTTGTGCTGTTATAGCTTGTGCTACTTTAGGAGATTGTTCTTATGTCTATCTTCTGAAAGCATTCTTATTTATTTGATTTAACAAGGAGGACTAGTGGAGGTGATAGGGAAGGTGTCCTGAAGCCAACTACTTTAAGAATTTGTGCTGTCATAATTGTCTTCAGTGTGTGTTTATTTTTTGTTTCTATGTAAAGGACCTTGGGACAACTTTATGCCCCCATTATTCTTCATATTTCACTCTTGGGTAGTCAAGGTGGAGACTTTGTGCTACATTTCGGGCTACTAGTTACTTTGCACCTTTGGTTACCAGTTACTTACTGTTGACCCAATTTTGCCCCTCAGGCAAAATCTCGGTCACCTCCTACACCTGCTTCACAGGGCCAGTCATTTCAGGTTGGAAGGTCCACTTTTAGGTTTCGACAGTGCCGTTGCAGAGAATAGGCAGCGAAAGATAGAATCTCTGAACGTTCATGCAAGGAGAGAAGAAGAGAAAAAATGGAGTGTTTCAACACTTAGGCAAAAAAGAGGGCAGACAAAATGCAGAGGGCGGCAAAATCGCCACCCACTACAAGGGCGGGTAAAATGAGCCCACTTACAAACATGCAGAGGGTGGCAAATTCACCGCCCACAACAACAAGAAAGGAAAAGATGTCTGTCGACGTCAGCAATACTGCCGTCATCGGCACCTTACAGAGACCGACATCGGCAGAACCACCGACGTCAGCAGCACAACAGCAGATGCAAGAAGGGGAAAAAGCCCCACCCTCAGGTGGCGAATCAGAAAAGCCCACCCTATGGCGGTGAATCAAAAAAGCCTACCCATGGCAGAAAATTGAAAAACCTCACCCTAAGGCGCTGAAATGGAGAACCCCGCCCATGGCAGGGAAGGAGAAATTGCCGCGCAGAGTACTATTCTACCGACGTCGGCAGCTTACTTTGACTGACGTCGGCAATATTGCCGCCGTTGGCATCTTATCGGTCGACGTCGGCAGATATTCCTACATAAAGTTCATGTAAAGGATGGCAAAATCGCCGCCCACTACAAGGGCAGCAAAATTCACCTACAGTGCACAAGAAAAAACCTACCCAGCGGCTGGAGGAGAAGACCAGCACGTAAAATGAAGCAACAAGCATGGTCTTGGCAGACTTGTGATGTCATCAATAGTGTTTTTCATGCTTTTCAATGAGACTTCTCTTGGCTCTTCTGCTATAAATACAAGGACTTAGTCAGTTTCTAGCTCTCTCTCACACTTTTGTAAAGAGCATTGCTCTCCAAATTTTCCACCTGAATCAATAAAAGACAGTTTTTACCTCTATTTGGATGGATCTTTCAGTGTATGCATTGAATGTTAACCTGTGTCTAGTCATTGTCTCTTGATGCTCTCACAGGTTCAACACCAGCAAACCTGTGATCTACAAATCGCCACTGTCTGCTGCTACCAGGAGTAGAGTTTTGTTTAGGAGGTATAAAATAGGTGAGGTCACTTATAGTGTGTGTTTCTCAGCACCTTGGTGAGTCCCTATTTCTTGTGCTTTCCATAAGAACCTCCCTATCATCCCAGAGGCCTGGTCTTTTCTGCCAGATCTGAGTGTATGTATGTTTTTGTCTGATCCTGAGAGTGGATGTGGGAAGGTCATCTATTTTTGGTGTATCACCTCTTTTAGAGTAGGCTATTTGTTTTCATGATTTTTTCTCTCTCTTTTCATCCCCCCAGTATATACCTATATACCTATATTTTGCATTATCTGAAATAAACAAGATACATCAGAGGGAACTAGCCCATATCTAGAGACTCCCCTCTCCTGCTTCATCGTCCCACAGGCGAGAGAGGGGTTTCCATGTTGCGGGGAGAGGGCAGGAATCCGTGTTCCTGCCGCTGGGTGCACTTTCCAGCGTCAACAGTTCTAGCACGCCCGGTGGGACCACAAGTTTTTAATCAGAAAAGTTGCAGGGTTACTCGTTGATCTTGTTATAGCAAAGGAACCACCAATACAGCACTGTGTGCGTCAACAGTTCTGGCACGCTCGGTGGGACTCATAATTTTAACAAGTTTTCTAACGCAGTAAGATTTTATGACTAATGCTGGTCCTGTTACAACAAATCAAGTTTCTTCAGCATCTGGTGACTCTGAAGTAAATTCGCTGGTTAAGCAGGCTGGTGCCACCAAAAATCATCTATTTCTTGTATGTATTCTTCTTTTGAAAAAAATCATGGATTTTGTTCTCCTTCATATAATATCGATCAGACTTTAGATATTTATGCAATCCCCTCAAGTAGCTCTCCTAGTTGCCCTGCAATTATAAGGGAGATGGCATTGGATTTTGAGAGGCAGACAATAGAAATCGATAGGCTGGAAGAGCAACACAAGTATCAGCAGGAGCTGATGTATAAAGAGGAGTGCTTGTCTAGGCAAGCACAAACCTTACGGTCCATGAAGGAGGAGGTAAGAAAATGGAGAAATACATCTTTTCAAGGCAGTCAGCCGTGCATACCCCCTCCTAACCTAAAGAAAACCCCCTTTTTTGCACCAAATCCATTTTACCAAATTGCACTTGCTCAGTCCAGCTCATCAAGTACCGCTGCTCCCAATCCTGTATGCCTGGCCTTACAACACCAAAGGGTATCAGAACAACCTCCCATGGAGATCAATCTTTTCAACTCCTTACATCAGGGTTCTTCCATCAAAAATAATACCACCAGCCGACACGTCCCTCTTCTAGAGGCTCCTCCAACGCACCAACAGTGTTTTCCTTGCATTCCTCAACCTCCCCAAGTTTTCCAGCATGATGTGCAAATTCCAAGTTGGAGGAAAGAATGTCAAGGACCAACCCAGAGCTTTGAAGAGGATCATGCTAGCCACCTCCGGGAAAGACTCTTCCAGGAAAACCTAGCCAGATAGATTGAAAACTTAGAGGCTAGGATGAAGCTACTCCTTGAAAGGGAGTTAATTTTTTCAGACCTTGCGGAAGAACCTCAGGACCTCATGGAGAAAAAATTTGCTGCCTGTTCATAGGAGCAAGATTTAAATTTAGGGATCTTGAATTGGGGGAAGATAGTGGAATCACGGGGCAGCAAAGAAAAAGAAGAAAAGCAAGGTTTTTCTCAAAACCTTGAAGAAGCTAAAGCTGTGCCTGCCTATGATGATACTGGCAGCCTCCAAGAAAAGCTTTTCTAAGAAGATCTGGGTAAGAGAATAGTAGATTTAGAATTTAGAGAGTTTTCCCTCAGTCAATGTGTGGTGGACGGTTCAGACCAAACATCACATTTCATGCCTGAACACACCCCACCTACACATTTCCAAGAGAGTCATCAGGCTGTGCCTGATATAGATGAAGTGCTAATCAAGTGGAGGGAGGAGAATCATTCGATTCTGGCTCAAGGGCTGCCCCCTCTCTCACATGTTTTCTCCACTTCGTCCCTTCTCGAAGAAGAACCTGTTTTTCAAGAGGAAGGTGAGGAACAAAAGATCCAATCTGCAGTCCTTCAGGAGGCTGTTGTGAGCAACAACGAAGAAGAAATTGTCATTGATGCTCCTTGTGAAGACCTTATCAGTAGTGGAGGAGATTCAGGCCTTGCGTATATGAAGATGTTCCAGCAATTCGAGGAAGAACAAATGCATGGTAATCTCTCTTCTCCCCTGTTTGATGAACTTTCTTGTTGTATTGATGAGGATGACTACATGGAAGAACTTGAGAAAGAGGAAGATCAGGAGAATATTTTTGAAAATCTAACAAACCTGATCAGCAAAGAGGAAAAGGAGAAGTCTATCTTCGTGGAGGAATGCCTTGAAGAACTGAGCTTCAAACAAGAAAGTGAAGTCTTGTGGGATGAACAACCATTTTGTAAACCCCTTTTAGACATCACCACATTCGCCCTTCTTCAAGAAGGCCAAGAGGAAGTAGAGGATGAGTCTGACAGAGTTTTCAGCGAGGCAGAAGGAAACGAATCAGACCATGATATATTGCAGAAGAATTGTGCAGATCAGAAGGCTTACGGTGATGAACCAGCAGCCATTGATTTCTTGGTGGAGAGCACCAATATCAGAGACCAGCATCCAACAGGCCTCCCAGAACAATCAGAGTACGTATATATTGGAGGCATGTTCGATTTTGATCCCCTCAATTTCTAGCCAACTCAGGTGATAGGTAGGAAGAGCAAGTCACCATCTCTCTTTTTCTTTCAGCTACTCGCCTACCACAATAAGTCTCTTCACTAGGAAGGGGACTTGAGAAATTTTCCTTTTGATCCAGGAGGGATGTGAACATTCCTGGTTAGTTGTATATAATAGTTTTCTTTCAGTTGTTTCCCTATTTTTCCTAAGTGCAGTTGCACAGGTAGTTGTTTTTAGCTTTGTGTGTTTCCCTTTGTCTGGGGGTAAATTCTATGTATTTTGATTTTGGAATCTTCAAAGCTATTGTGAACTCGCTTCAAAGTCACCATCCAACTCCGCACCCAATGGATATGCAAGGCAACTGGGTTCTAAGCATAGCAGGCACGCTTCCCCCGTGAGTCGCCAATTTGTTGACCCAATTTTGCCCCTCAAGCAAAATCCCGGTCACCTCCTACACCTGCTTCGCAGGGCCAGTCATTTCAGGTTGCAAGGTCCACTTTCAAGTTTTGACAGCACCGTTGAAGAGAATAGGTAGCGAAAGATAGAATCTCTGAACGTTCACGCAAGGAGAGAAGAAGAGAAAAAATGGAGCGTTTCCACACTTAGGCAAAAAAGAGGGTAGACAAAATGCAGAGGGCGGCAAAATCGCCACCCACTACAAGGGCGGGTAAAATGAGCCCACTTACAAACATGTAGAGGGTAGAAAATTCACCGCCCACAACAACAAGAAAGGAAAAGACGTCTGTCGATGTTGGCAATACTGCCGTCATTGGCACCTTACAAAGATCGACGTCGGCAGAACCGCTGACGTCAGCAGCACAACAGCAGACGTAAGAAGGGGAAAAATCCCCACCCTCAGGCAGTGAATCAGAAAAGCTCGCCCTATGGTGGTGAATCAAAAAAGCCCGCCCATGGCGGCAAATTAAAAAACCCCGCCCTAAGGCAGTGAAATGGAGAACCTCGCCCATGGTGGGGAAGGAGAAATTGCCGTGCAGAGTACTATTCTACCGATGTCAGCAGCTTACTTTGACTGATGTCAGCAATATTGCTACCGTCGGCATCTTATCGGCTGACATCGGTAGATATTCCTACATGAAGTTCATGCAAAGGGTGGCAAAATCACCGCCCACTACAAGGGTAGCAAAATTCACCTGCAGTGCACAAGAAAAAACCCGCCCAACGGCCGGAGGAGAAGACCAGCATGCAAAACGAGGCAACAAGCATGGTCTTGGCAGACTTGTGATGTCATCAATAGTGTTTTTCTTGTTTTTCAATGAGACTTCTCTTGGCTCTTCTGCTATAAATACAAGGACTTAATCAGTTTCTAGCTCTCTCACACACTTTTGTAAAGAGCATTGCTCTCCAAATTTTCCACCTGAATCAATAAAAGATAGTTTTTACCTCTATTTGGATGGATCTTTCAGTGTATGCATTGAATGTTAACCTGTGTCCAGTCATTGTCTCTTGATGCTCTCACAGGTTCAACACCATCAAACCTGTGATCTACAAATCACCACTATTTGTTGCTGCCAGGAGTAGAGTTCTGTTTAGGAGGTATAAAATAGGTGAGGTCACTTACAGTGTGTGTTTCTCAGCACCTTGGTGAGTCCCTATTTCTTGTGTTTTCCATAAGAACCTCCCTGTCATCCAAGAGGCCTAGTCTTTTCTGCCAGATCTGAGTGTATGTATGTTTTTGTCTGATCCTGAGAGTGGATGTGGGAAGGTCATCTATTTTTGGTGTATCACCTCTTTTAGAGTAGGCTGTTTGTTTTCATACTTTTTTCTCTCTCTTTTCATCCCCTCAGTATATACCTATATACCTATATTTTGTATTACCTGAAACAAACAAGATACATCAGAGGGAACTAGCCCATATCTAGAGACTCCCCTCTCCTGCTTCGCCGTCCCACAGGTGAGAGAGGGGTTTCCATGTTGTGAGGGGAGGGCGGGAATCCGTGTTCCTGCCGCTAGGTGCACTTTCCAACATCAACACTTACCAAAAAGATTCCTATTGTTTGCAAGAATAAGCACTTTTGAAAGAAGAAAAGTGCCTTTTGTCAGTTCATCAAGATTTCTACTATCCAAGAAGGGATCTGGCTCTTGGCTGAATGTTACTTCTGAAAGAAAATAAGTATCTTCACCAATAACCTAGGATTTCTCCTCTATTTTTTAGCATCATCTCTATAAAAAGAGAGATGGATGGTTTATCCCACCCCTGTGTCTTACTTTTTGCTTATATATATAGTATATAGACTCCATATATTTAATAGGGAACCTCCCCTTGATGACAGGAGAGATTTATCCCCTTTGGATGTGGTAAACTTGCAACATTTGATGACTAATCTCTCTATGTTGTGGCGATAGGAAGTATTTTTGTCACCAGTTAGCTGGCTAACAAAATATTCACCCAATAGTTTTTGGTGACTCTATTGGGGACACAATAATTTTGTACAATTTAGAACCTCAAGTTTTAGATTGAAACATCACTTGTGTCTTACCCATAATCATTATAACTCTTATCCATTATAGACTCTAGTGACTCCATTCTATGTCTTACTCATTATCATTATAGCCTTACCATCTTCATCCACTTCTGTTATTTTATCTAGTCTACAAAACCAGAGCTATTGGGAAAGAGTGCATAGTTTGAAGCCTCAAGCCTCAAGCTAAAGTAGGGCCAGTTCTTTTTCCATTTTTGTTCTACAATCTAGCCACTCCACTTAAATTTGTTATCCCTATTTTTCATAATTAAATCATGGTAGTTTGAGGCCCTTGGGGTAACTCTTTTGGCCCACTCAACTTGACTCCACCTCTACAAGAACTCCCACATAGTTCAAGAAAGAATTTTCCCAAATTCTTTGGTGATGTGATAGTTCACCTTGATGAACACATTTTAGCCTTCAGCATAGCCTATGGTGTGATAGGGGTGGAATTTGAAGATGTGGCAGTCTGGATTTTTGTGGAGACACTACAAGGTTCTACTATAGACTGGTTCTACCATCTGCAAGCTAGATAGTAGCTGACTGGGATACTCTTAAACCCAAATTTGAAGTTAGGTTCAAGCCTACAGAGGATGTGCATGCTTTGATAGCCTATCTCACTCAGATGAAGAAGGAACTTTATGAGCCTATGATGGATTTTATTTCCAAGTTTAATAAGTTGAGGCATAGGATTCCCATGATCACCTAGCTAACACCTCAAAATCTCAAGTGTTTCTTCATCAACTCACAGCTACCTAAAGTGAGTTTATTGCTGAGATAGGCTAGATGCATAGACCTTGAGGCTACTCAAGACTTGGCTATTAAGCTAGAAGATGACCTTATCTTGGTAGGAAAGATAAGGAGAGATCCTAACAGAGGTATATCCTCTTCATCTTCTGAGTATCCACCTTCAGCCACCACTGATCAAATGGTGCAAAAGCTAGAAAATGAACTGCTAGACTTGAAAAGGCAAATGGCCCAAAGTATGTCTTCTCCTCCTAATCAAGATATGCCAAGGAGGACATTCCCCAATCAGCCATATCAAGGCAATGTTGCCAGAAGTCAAGGGCAACCAAATTGTCTTCCTCCCCCATAGAGGAACCTTGCCCTTGAAACACTTCCAACCAACTCAGTAGTTAGATATCTAGAAACAAAACATGTTTCCTACTTTCATCCAAAGTTTAAGCAACAAAATGGCATTGATATCTTTAGGTAGGATCTAGAAGAATCAGCTAGTGACTCCCACATTGGTTTCTTGAATTTCCAAGATGAACCCAGAAGTGAAGGTGAAGCAGTCAAAGGATCATACACAGTATTCACCAGGTCTAAGAATCAATCATCCCAACAAGCTGACAAAGAGAAGATAGAGGAGTGACCCCAGCCAATAATTTCAATTGTTGAGTAGAGAACCCCTCTTCCTTTCTAGTTAAAGGACTCAGTGATTTCCAAAGAAGTAAGTACATCAAATATCTATGCACCTTCTACTTCAAATTCATAGATCATTCCTCCCCTTCCCAAAAACTAGAAGGATGAACTCCCATCCTCTCTTCAAAGTCCATCTCAGTCATTTGCCATGATTGATCATGTCAATAAATCCAAAATTCAAATGACTGAGTTTGAATCCCTGTAAGCCAATCTTGAGTAATCAAACATTGGTGGAGAACTAGGTACAGACCTATCTGAGGCAAAGATTGTGGCTACCCAAACATCAACCCCTACTGCTCAAATTCTATTTGAGCCTTCATGTAGGGGTACTTACTTCTTAACCATAGAGGATGCTCATGTCCCAGCTGATAAAAGTCTTATAGCTGGGAATCCAAGATTTCATCCAAATAAGGCATCAAAAAAATTGGTAGGGTGTAGTACAAATCAAGAAGGATCTTCCTTCTCCCATGAAGAGAAATTTGATAGAAGATTAGATTCTGATGATGCTTAGATCTTGGAATCTAATGGCAGAAATTCTTCCACTAAAGCTAGAATTGAGAATGTGTTTATATCTCCTCAAGGAGATATTTTTCCTTCATGCAAGTTATAGTTTAGCAACACCAACAACACAGCTAGATGTGAATCTCTATTGCTCAAATTGAAGACTACTTAGGATGAAGATATGAAACTCCTTCAAACCAAAGGAGATGCTGAGCTAATGGTTTGTCAGGAGTTTGATGCTGACAATCAGAGCATGCGATGGACTTGACTAGCAAAATAGCAAGCTATGGTGGTGGACCATACTGCTTTACTCCAAAGTGAGAAAAAGGAACTCTTCACCAAGAGAGCATGGAGTTATGGTTTTTAGTTTGAAGACCACATCCTGCCATGGGGCAAGAAGAAGAAAGAGCCAAGAGGAAGACACAAAAAATTGGTTTCCTGGTGGAGAGTTCCATTCACCTGTCACCATTTCTAGGGACAAAATGGTTTCTTACTAGTTTATTAGGATGGCACACCATTTTCACTATCTCACAGTGGGTGGCATCTGAAGCACTTCAAATCTTAAGGCATTAGATAAGATCATTTGTACATATGTATATCTATATAGTCTTTAGTTATATTTTGTGCTTTTTATTTTCATTTTTTGGAGCCTTTATTTTTGGGTAGCATGACTCTATAGCCCAATGGCACACTTCAAGGCACCAGAGATTTTGGTGTCTACTCCCCTTATCTATTCCAAGTTTTCATCTAAAGGAAGTTCCCTAACTAGAGCCAACTGTTGGTCCCCAAAAGTGTCAGTCATTTCTAGAATAACATATGAGTTATTCTTAGACCTGTAGGGCCAATATTCCTCTCTTCCCCTTCTCAAAATTTATTCAGGGGCTTTCAAATTCCTCATTTTTTCAAAGCTTTTTCAATAAAGGGATTAGTAGGTTCAAAGGTTCAACATCTTCAATAGGAGCTAGGTGCATTTGACAAAGTTCAAAGTTTAACCATTCCAAAGGTCTCGCAGCCCCAAACATTTAACGAGTCTCAAAAGGTTAAACCTTGAACCATTCTTGTTCATCAGTTTAATGGGTTCAATGTTTAATCAATTTAATGCATTGGGTTCAAAGGTTTAAAGATGGCCTCAGTTATGAAGAGAAATGCATGCAATAGAAAGAGTCAAGTGAATATTACCAAGTGTCACCGACTGAGCCATTATGCCTTGTTCCCAAGAAGTTACAAAAGCTTCCACTTGTGAACATCCACATTTCCTTCCTTCCATTACACTGTATTGAGTAAAGACCATGGTGGGCCTAGGGGTGAGTGACTAAATGAAGTGGTGTCTACATTTGCATGATTGTTATAGGGTCTCTTTCGATTAAGCTTCTACCAGAACTCTATGGAGGGTGATAAGTGACAATCGCAAAAGGTTTTACTTTGTTTTCCCAAGAGCAGTAGACCATGCCATGTGTCCCATGTAGAGAGCAGTGGAGGCTGACAAGTGTCATTTTCTAAAAGAGCTTAACTGAGCCCTAAACATTTATGCAAAATCACAAAGGCCTGAGAAGGTGGATGATACCATGTGTCCCTAGTAAGATTTAATAAAAGATGCCACATATCACTTGTTTGACATGGTGGAAGGTGCCACATGTCAAAGAATGGAGCACCTCACAATGCAAAGGCATGCATGAAGCCAAGGAAAGGATTTCCTTTGAATGTTTTGTCTAAAGGAAATAAAGGACCAACAAGCCTATGAGCATCAAATTTGGAGTGACTAGCTAGTTGTTAACCTTCAATAGAGTAAAGATACATGAATGCCAAATCAGCTGCATTTAAGTATCTGTTGATTTTAGCAGACTCAAGGCACAGACCTAAATGCATTCAAAGATCCTAAGGCTAGACTCAAGAGGAGGAAGAGACAGAGAGGGAAACTTAGTAGGATTTATTTCTAGTGGGTGAAATAGTTCATTGGGTAGATATTTGGGGCCTGCCAACATTGAAAGTGTAGCCTATTTGTCCCCTTTAAGATAAAGGTAGAATAGATAGCTACACAGCTAGGCAGGTGATGGAATGAGAGATTCAGACTCAAGAAGAGGCACTAGAGATGAACTGATTTGTCACAGTTAAGGTAGTTGCCCTACTCTAGCATGGCCCTTCTTGACAAGACCAAGAATGTGTTTAAGGCATTGAATGCATTGAATGGGTCACTCTATAGGACAAAGTGCCAAGCCTCCCTCAAGCCTCTATATAATTTAATCTCTTATACCATTTGAAGGGGATATTCCCCTTACCAAAAGTGAAACTCTACCTAAATTGAAAGGAATTACTGAGACTTTGAGCTCAGATTATAATTCATATTTCTTTGATTGAATGAGAAAGCAAGTTACTTGCAGACTTTGTGTTGTTATAGCTTGTGCTACTTTAGGAGATTGTTCTTATGTCTATCCTCTGAAATCATTCTTATTTATTTGATTTAACAAGTAGGACTAGTGGAGGTGATAAGGAAGGTGTCCTGAAGCCAACTACTTTCAGACTTTGTGCTATCATAGTTGTCTTCAGTGTGTGTTTATTTTCTATTTCTGTGTAAAGGACCTAGGGATGACTTTATACCCCCATTATTCTTCATATTTCACTCTTGGCAAGTCAAGGTGGAGACTTTGTGCTACATTTTAGGCCGCTAGTTACTCTGCACCTTTGGTTACCAGTTACTTACTAGGAAGATTCCTATTGTTTTTAAGAACAAGTACTTCTGAAATAAGAGAAGTGCCTTTTGTCATTTCATCAGGATTTCTACTATCCAGGAGGGATCTAGCTCTTGGCTAAATGTTACTTCTAAAAGAAGAGAAGTATCTTCACCAATAACCTAGGATTTCTCCTATGTTTGTTAATATCATCTATAAAAAAAGAGAGATGGATGGTTTATCCCACCCCTGTGTCTTACTTTCTACTTATATATATATAGTATATAGCCTCCATATATTTAATAGGGAACCTCCCCTTGATGAGAGGAGATATTTTTCCCCTTTGGATGTGGTAAACCTACAACATTGGATGACCAATCTCCCTATGCTGTGGTGATAGGAACTATTTTGGTCACTAGTTAGCTGGCTGATAAAATATTCACCCAACACATAACATAGTGTTATACCATAGATGCAAATAAATTCAATCAAAAATAATAAAAATTCATCCAAAAGTAGCCTTTGTGGTCATATAAGAAATTGAAAGGCTTTTGGATGCATGTTTTATTCCAGTTATTTATTATCTTAAGTGGGTCTATAACATAGTGTAGACACTTGAACTTGGTCATGAATACTTGAAAATGTAATTTTTTTCATACATATATTTTAATTGACTTGATCCATTAAATTGGTCTTATTTCATCTCACTCCAGCCTAAACACTTGTATGAAATGATACCTTCTAAGTTTTTTTTTAAACGGACAAAATTTCTATTAATTGTTATAAACCTCTCTGAGAGTATTTCCAAATATCCTAAATCCTTAATATCATGTAAGAATTATATATTAAAATCAAACTATAGAATTCGGATCACAATTTTATCTGTACCTCTATGGGTTAATGTTGTCCCTTTCTAGTAACAATTATTTTTAAAATTAAAACCCTCGCCTACATGTTGGTCCATATTTTTACAATAGTTAAATGATTTTTCACCTATTTGGATTGTTATAAATACAATTCTAAGCCTCTTATTCTACTTATTAATTTTAATATTAAGGCACATTAATACTTTTTCACACTAAGCAAAAACTTCCTTATTATTTCCTAATATAATTTTATTCACTTGAATAAATATTTGGCCAAGTCACGAGCCTATTTTATAAAAGTAAAGAAAATAATCATCAAGTATTTAATCCATCTCTAAATTCATACCTATGGTAGAAGGAACACTATATCTCTAATCACTCTAGTTAGGAAAACTAAATGGGCTTGATTTCCCTCCTTAGGGTATTGGATATGTAGGAAATGGTCAATCATCACAAAGGTGATTGGAGTTAGATCATCCCACTACACTCCCATATTTATTTGTATATGTTTTAATCTATTTTAATCTATATTATGGTTTCAAATTTTAATAAGTCATTTTCAATTCATATATGCATAACTAATGTCCAAATTTCTATATATAGTGATATTTCAAGTAGGCACATGTTACTATGCCCTTAATTTTCTATTTTCTCATAGAGGTCAAGATTGAACCATAGAGAATAGTAACAAAAATTGATCTTAATTTACTCTAGTTAGTTATACCCTTGAATAATGATTTTTCTTATTTTAATTTCATGTGCATAAGTAGGTATGTCTTAATCATTCAAGTTAACTTTCAATTATACACAATCAACATATAGGAAAAATATAAGTTGACTTGTTTGTGCTTTTCATAGTTAGTTACTTTCATTCATTCGAGTTTTATCTATCTCATTACTTTACTTTCACTATCATAGTTCGAGGTTATTTAAGCATTTTTAACATTTCAATTCATTTTATCTTAATTAGAGTTAATACACAAATTAATTCTATTTTTTCATAAAATACATTGGTGAATCTGAACCTTTATTTTTTAGGCTTTCCTTTATGATTTTATATTAGGTTTTTTATTTTATTTACTTATTTTTTGGATTAAAATGGGTATATTTTTTAAAATATAAAAGTTTTTTATTATTTATATTGAAAGAATAAAAATCTATTTTATTTTGTCAAAATACTTTATGGATTTGTTTTAATTTTAATTTACTAATTTAGGCATAGAGGATGTAAGGTGTGACTATTGTAAAATAATTTTTTGATTTCATATATCTACTAATTCCAATAAAAACCCTCTCTTATATTTAAAATAAACCTAATGAATATCTTGATGTGGTCAGTTATTTATTGTGCATATCATATAAAGGTTATACAAGTTATTATTGGTGTATACTTTTTAATTCAATTAATTATTGTTCTATTTTCATATAATTGGCTATAAATATTCAATATATTTCATAATCATGAAATATATTGTGGAACACTAATATACAATAATTTCAATATTGCAATCATCCATAATACATCTTCTATGTCTATGGAATCCCAAGTGCTCACCATATACTTCAAAATAAAATCAACTAATATGACCTTCATAAATCCCCTCCACATCTCACACATATTATTAATTCTTTTTGTATGCATATTCAACTATAAATACCTAAGGCTTGTGCTTTTTAATGCCTTCAAGATCAAATGATCACTATGAAAACATCCATAGAAGAGTTTCAAAATTAGATTTAATATTTCAATTCAAGGATCACATCAATTGAAAATAATATAACATACACAAATAATCTAGAGAATGATAATTTTAATCATATATGCAAAATTCCATCCAAATATTATGTTCCTAAGAAGACTCTGTGTCAAGATTGGAAGCCAAACAAGACATATATATATATATATATATATATATATATATATATATATATATATATAATATATATATATATATATATATATATATATATATATCCAATGATTTAAAAAGTGTATATAAGGAAAATAAGAGTCCAAGTGAGATTCTAAGGGAAATGTTTTGAAAAAACTTTAGCACATTACCTTTTATTCATCCTATAATAATATAAAAATACTATTACGCATATCATATAATGCATGGGCATCATAGAAATAGATGTTATGATTTTAAGAACAAAATACAAAATATCATTGATAATGGTGATCTTATAATAGATAACTCAATCAGGAAATCTACTCACACTATGATTGTATCTCCTAAGGAACAAGTGTAATTATAATAAAAATAAAATTTGGAACAATAACTCTTGCATAAAATACATCAAGATAATTTATTCAAATATCAGTTTCTAGAATAAGAGTTGAAAAAAAATCATGAAAGAAATCATCCTTAAGAGAGGGTTTCTCATAAAGGAAGTTCAAAATAGATATGTTATTAAACATAATAATGATAAAAATTAGGTTTATAAGTATTAAAAATCATATCTACTTCATGTATAGAGGAATAAAATAAGGCCAAAGTTATTATGTTTTTCAATCAAGAAGTTAAAAAAAAATCCATTTCTCTTCCCAAAATCTAAACAATGATACCTAATTCTTCTCTAGTTCAGAATGAGATGAAAGTTCCTAAAAATTATGAACATACTCAATATCAATATCAATATAATAAAATAATTCCAATATATGGTGTATTTTTTTTTTTCAATTATAGTGCACAAGATGATCAAAGTGGAATATCAAAATTTAAAGACCAAGAGGATGACTGATTCTAAGTATACTAATCTTGAATATTATTACTATAGTGATGAAGTTAAAATCAATCAAATTAATGATTTTAAAATAATAGTAAAGATAATTATTTAGTATATGATGGACATTAGTGGTGACATACCTCTACTTTCTCACAAAAATTGGTCAATCAATTATTTTATATGGTATTTACATATCAGCATCCCCCTTTAATTAGTGGGTTAACATCGAATTCAATTACTCATAACGGTCCATATTATTCACATTAGTTAATTTCAACTAATTGGAGTGTTATGAATGAAATTGAATTCTAATAAAACAATAACTTGAAGAATTTATAGTAAGAAACATCACAAGTTTAAAATATGATATGTAATTAGTAAGGCAAATCATAGCTATTTAGAATAAAACATGCTAGTATAATAGAAAGTTCTTGGATAACTAGGCAAGGGAAAACTAGAAACTAGCATAAATAAATAATGTGGGATAATTACTCACATAAGACAGTGGGAAAAATATGAAATACCTAGTTATATCCTAGCAAACATGAGAAATACATACTCTAATACCCCCCTAAAGTGAAGCTAGGGGATAACAATAAACAAAAAAGACATAGTGTCATATCCATAATATGAGTCTCGACAACTAGGCCTAATAAGGTGCTTGTTAACAACCTAATTTTTACCCTACTAAAGTTAGATTTCTCAAATTTCATTCAAACCTAGACGAAAATTTGAATGATCTAAGGTATATGACACTAGTACTTAGACCAGACCTCTAGATTATGAGGTTATCTCCTCTGCTATATCACCTTTGCTCTATTTACAATAACATACTAATATTTTTTTGGAGTAAAAAGGGGAAGAAGGATACTAAAAGGGAAATATAATTCTGCTATTGGTGATACACTTGTATTATTGGTTCATCCACTCATTTGAGCTCATAAAAAATTGATAAGACAATGAAAATTAAAGAATCTACAACTCTAAAAGACTCATATGCAACCGTATTTCATACAAATGTTCATCAAATGATAAAAACATGAGGGAAATGATGGAATAGTCTTCATTTAAGGTATTACCCATTCAATCTATCCATTATTACCTCAGTCAAATTACATCAAACATTGCATATGACCCGCATAAGATAACATATTAGTAGCTAGGTGATATCAAGCCCTGACAAGGGATAAAATACTACCACATGTGGAAATAAAACCAATATAACACACTATATTAGAATAATGGAATATTAAAATATTCATCTTATTCATCTCAAAAGGTTACAAAACTCAATGTTGGTAGAGTTTCCTCATGCCCCTAGAGAGGGATTCTAAAAATTGGTTTGAAAGCCTGATTATATAGAACATCATAATAGATAAGGCCAAGAGATTGGCATAGGATAGAAAAGATAATGTAAACTCAGCATTCAATTTGAGTCTAAATCAACTACAAATTTCATCAAATAGTTACCAAGATTCCATTTGTGTCTAAAATCTTTCATGATCTCCTTGGGCATTAAATCGAGGTGGTGGGCCCCTTTGTTTTGCTCAAACTCTTTATGCAACATGCTACTCCATCATTTGGTGTGTTAACTCCTCTTGAAGTGAGATAAATTTAATTTAATCTATTCCCTTTCATGAGACTTAAAATAATCATTTAGTTAAGTGTTAGTTAACTCAAGATGTACACTTAAGGCTAGCTAACTCTTCTCGAATTCCTCTTTTACATGAATTGGAACTTGAAGACTAAAAGTTCATGATTAATCCTTGAAACGTATAGATATTTGGCATGGGTATCTTTCATTAACTCCTTTATTATTCCTTCAACACAAATTTCCCTTTGTTTGATTACTCAAATAAGCCTACCAGGACAAATAAGCCTACTAGCCTAACTTTTTACACTTGAATACCATGACAACCTACATAGAAACACTATAACATATAAACATGGTGATATTATACCTGAAACAAGTCCTCATATCATGAAATAACTCCTTTTGATGAAGAAATAGATATAACTTAGTCAAACAAGTTAACTAGGACAAAATGTCTGAATTTCTTATAGAGTGGTTGTTTTGGATGAGTTTTTAAGGACACTTCTATGAAAAATTTCGACCATATGATGATTTGGAGATGAATAAAAAGTCTCAATATTTACCCTCCATATATTTTTTTCATGGGACTACCCTATAGCTCTTCATTTATGCCTTTTTTATTAAAAACCCCTATTTTTGACCTAATCTATATAATTCCATACAACAAAGTACCATTTATATCACCCTATATTATATTAGTTGATGTTTTAATAGATTTGATGATCATACATGAGGTTTTTATTTCAATAAAGTTGACTTTTCTCCAAATTGGTCCTTATGAGGGTTTGGAATGGTTTTGAAATTGAACCTTCTTCACGATGGTTCATAAAGCACATACCTAAAAATACAAACTTATTTCCATTAATTTTTAATATATATACCCACTAAACTTCCATAATAATATTGGGCTCCCGTTCAAAAGATATAAAAATATACCTATGTAAAGAAATTTGCCTGTAGGGTTTGCAAGCATTTTGGACATGCTTATGCTCTTAGTGATTATTCATAAAGCACAAAAAAAAAAAAAAAAATTGTTGATTAATTCTAAGTGTATAGGTGTAATCAATATATTCTAATATAATTTGGCCAAACTCTTCATGTTGTAAAATATACAAGCACTTGATCAGGTTGCTTGAATGGGTATCTTGACTATAAGATTTGAATTTCCTCCAAATAACCAATTTTGAACTTTATATATATTATATATTATTTATATAATATTAATTTCTCCTAAAACATCTCATTATATAATTATCAAAGTGTCATCTTGATCTGTAGGGCTACAAGTGTCTTTCGGTGTTATAGGCATGCTTACTTGTTTTAGCCCTCAAAAGCATGGTTTGCATAGAAAGATAGTGTTATAACTTATAAAAAGGATTTTTGAAGATTTAAAAATAGTATCTTATGTTTATAAAATATTCAAAATGAGTTATAAACCCCTACCACACTTGTATGCACCTTAATAGCACTACCTGGGCCAATGGTGACTATGAAAAGACATGCAAGGGACTATGTAAGACTAGTGAGCATATACACCCATAAGTTGAATTAAAAAATATTATTTATAGGTATATTATGTCATTATGAGTATATCCACATATTTTTATGTAAATATCATGCATATTTTGGCTTATAAACCCTTTTTTACTGAAAGCAAGATTGAGTTGTCTGCTAGTATAGTGAGAATAGGCATATGACTATATTTTCCTTTATTTTCAAATTTTTTTTGAGATTTTATATGATTAATATTATTTTTATATTTTATTAAATTATTCCTTAAAATATTATCATCCTCCATTATAAACAATTTTGACATTATGTCACCTCCCTTAGACCTTATCTTCTCAAAATAGTCAAAATGATTGTATGCCAATAGTATTATAGGTGGTGTTTTTAAAGTATAAGAGTTATTGGTTGTCAATTAAATATAAATTTATTATTTAAAGTAACATTAATCCATTTAAAACCCAATTTTCATAGTACTTTTAGCATTTTGATCTTAAAAAATAGTGTTTTCAAGGCCTACACATTCTTAATCCTTACAACATGCCAATGTAGTACCTTTAAGGATTGATAGTACTATGCATGATATTGGTACAATGTTTAGAGTTATACATTTTAATCTTTACTTTAATAATATAACTCATAATTTTACTCCTTGACTTTAAATATATCTTTTATGCATCTTGCTTATGATTGCGAGAGGATAATGCCATCTATTGGTTCTAGGTGTCTATGTGTTAACTTTGACTATAGTATCTTAGTGTTAATCCTCTCATAATGTTAATATCTTGGTGATTATTATATTCTTGAGTCAAAATCTTGAATTGTATATGAAACTCCTTAATAGCTCTACCTTTCAACTTGTGTACTAGCTTGAATGGAAGGATTTTATCCCTATAATGGTTGTAGATGTGCTCTATGAGAGTTTGGAATGATTGAGCTAAGTAATTTAGCATAACCTTCATCCTCTCTATCATTATTATATCATAATGTTTATATGACCTTATTTTGATATGAATATCCACCATAGACGTTTACCTCATTAATACCTTCAAGAGAATGAACTATATAATTGTGTACTATACAATATCCCTTGATTTGACTATAAATTATTCTTGAGGTGAAAATATGACTATATATAATGTATTTGATAATTATACTCCTCCTATTTAATATGTTTCATAATTTAATTCTCATGAAGTATCTCATGAACCCAAAGCCTCATCATAAGACCATGCACTCATTCCCCATTGACCACTTGATGTTAACTATATACTAGCTAAAGAAAAGCCAATAGATGGTTGTTGGTGTGTATTTATTAGGTTTATGACATGAAAACAACATGGTTATATTTGAATTATCATACTATTTTACCAATTATATGAATTATATTTTATAATACCTTATATTCTTTCACACCATACCACCATCATCATGAAAATAGACTTTCTCTTCCTATGCTTGATCGTATGTGAGCCATTTAGTCCTTATACAAACTATAGTTGAGATTGAGGCATTAGAGGGTTTGAAATAGGTGAAAATGGTGTGAATATGTCATTAAATTTTCAAATTATCTATAAACAACCTCAATGACATCCTTGAAATGTTTTATACCCCTTATGTCTTCATTAAGCATGGTTCACCTACTTGGTTGTAGGTCATAAATTTGGGCTGGGTGTAGCTTCTATTTCCTCCTCTTAAGGCCTATTTAAATCTTGAAATGCCTTATTTTTAGCTATCCTCTTGAGTTAAAAAATCTTCAAAACATATATGAACTTTTCAAGGTTTAGGCCTCTTCATCAACTTGATAGGTATCTTGATTTTCAAAACCCTTATCAATTGTAGGTTGACATTAAGAGAAGGCATGTAGGTGCATTTTTTTTCTTCTTGAGCCATTAAAGACCTTAATATTGTCTTTATCCTAGGACACTTCTCTGAGGTATATAATTCAATTATTTATTTATTCATGAGAATGAATAAACTATCCTCCATAACCTAGGAAAATATAAAGACTTGTCAACTCATAGGGTTGTTGTAGGATATTTCCCTAATTCAAGCATATAGGTGCTAAAATATCCTTGATTAAATATATATGAGTGTCTCTTAAGGGTTTATGACTTTAATGAAGGTCTTACTTAGATGAAGAAACTTACATTGGCTTCTCATCTTTACCACACACTCAAGTTATGAACAAACCTTCACAATGATCATGGCCTTTCATAGACTGTAGAATGACTGTACGATGGTCCATTGTATAGAAAAAGATGAGGACTGACCTTGAGAAGTTCACCACTCATGAACATGATATTAGTCCTTTAATCACTACAAATTGTGATAAGTATTCAATCTCCTTCATTTTATAACCCTAAATTTAGGGTTTTGGACAAAATCTTTATGAAACATATATTTAATATAGGTGTACTGGTTGTAGATAACTATTTCATCATAATTTAGAAAGATTTCATGGTTTTCATACCTCTTTGACTGACCATGACAACACTTAGTGTTATTGACTCCTCCTCATGGTGGATTGGTGAGATGGAAATGAGTGAAAGGGGTAGGTATGGATGAGAGATGGAAAAACCACAAATGAAAGGTGAATAAAGTATGAACATTATGATAAATGGCTAAGTATGATAGTGTATATGGAGTGGAGTAAGATGGAGGTGGTTAGGAGCACTAGGAAAATGTCAAGTCCATATTAAATAGTCATATGCAAACATAAGCATACCCTACACCACATATATAAATTTTCATGCCATTAGAGGAGGATAAAAAGGTCAAAATGAAACCTAGGAGTATGTTATGAACCTTAAATAATGCAAAAAACCTTAACTTTTGCTAAACAAGGACTTATTGAGAACTCTTGAGAACATAATTATGGGTTATGCCATGAATCCTTGGATAAATTATTGATAAAAAATGTTTATAATCATAATAATATTAATGAAATCCATGCCATGGAGGAAAACAAGAAATCTTGAATCCTTTCTTTCTTTCATAAACTATACAATTCCTCTTTAGAAGCATGCCAAACTACAAATTGTACTCATTATATTACTGAGTGTTACATATGTTAAATTGACCTATATAATTTTATATAAGGTATATTATGTTATTTATAAGCCCCACAAATTTTAATTATCTTGATATAATGTCCTGGTGAGAAAAAATTATAGAAAATTGACTGCTTTCCTAGATGCAAGACTATTTTTTCATACCTTCACTTTAAAAGGATGGTTCATGAAGGAGATATGACCAATTTGAGAATTTTTTGATCCATATTGAATATTTTTTATTCTAGTATCTCTATCTGAAAATTAAGACCTGGATTCTCTTTCTAATGGTCATACCATCTACAAACTTGAAGGGCACTCCTTGTGTGTAAACTTGAAAGGTGAATAAAAGTGACCATTTTAAAGCCTATTTGGAGTCAAATTTACATGAAAATAATCATTAGTACTTGTTATCTCATCTTCCTCATTTTCATAGCCTCATATGTATGGAATTTTGCATATAAATATATACAAGTTCATGAAAAAGCCTATTTTTGCCATTTATTCACACTTGAGTTTTACACCACTAAAAATAGTGCATGAATAGGATTTAAATGAGTATTTTTCATGATAAAACAAATATTTATACATTTAAAACACTTTTGTGGGGGAATTTGGCATGCGAGAGTAAAAAATAGGCCTTTTTGGCTTAAAACTTTCATGAAAACACCTTTTAACTCATGAAATTTTTTATAAATCCTAATTTCATATATATGAATCTAGTAAAACATATTTTGACTAGTTTTATGACGTTTTGACACCATTTTTATCATTTATTGTCTAAAAAATCTCCCTTTTAGGCCAAAATACACTAGTTTAGACCACTTTGAAAGGGCTTATAATAGTACCAAGATTTTTTTTAAATTGTATTGGTTGGTATTTGGCCTTGGAAAGAGAAATTACCAACATTTTTGCTAACTCACAGGGTTTGACCTGCCTACTAGTCAAGAAAACTCACTAGATTTCATGTGACAATGAAAATATGAAGCGTGAAAACATGGCTTGATGACTCTGATGGACTGTCAATTAGAATTTTAAACCTTGGAATGCTTCGTACTAACTATAATAATAACAAGACTAAAATGAAACAAAAACTAAACTAATAAATAAGAATAAATAACCTAATTAAAATAGGAAAAGAAGATAAACATAATAAAAGTGAAGTGGACTACTACTTATTCTAATCACTTATTGAAACAAGATAACCAAAAATAACTAACTCAAAGTCACAAGTTTTCCTCAAGGGTAAAATGGGAAGTTTTATTTTACACCATAGAACCTTGGCACATAATTTCCATCTCTTGGTAGTGTTTTCTTGAATATAATATGATTTACATGTTTATGGATTCTTAATGATGTAGTTGGGCCTTATACCTCTGTTTTTAGGTGCATGGATTAAAGATGTCGATCTAAGACCCAATCATCCTCTTTCCAAATTCTTCTTCTTTGAAAGAATAATGAAAATTATTCTTCATTCATGAATGATCTAACATGTCTTGGTTAATACATTCACTCTACTCCACAGAGACAAGTGACTTGTCATTATCTTCATGATTAACATCTTGTATCTCTTCAGGCATGCTAAAAGACAACATATAGATTCATTTGATTTGTGTTTAGGAATAATGATTTGAGGTACTACTTCAAACAAAACTTATTCATTCTTCTCATCACCATGAACTTGCTCTTCTTGTGGGCCAAACTTGATAGGTTCAACAACTAATTAGTCCTTAGTATCTTTAATAGGAAGTGTGAGACCCTAAATAGATTGATATTCATTAAAAATATCCATATATTTCTACCAAAAGACATCATCCTTACGTTGAATTTTATCTTCTTTTGCTAGACTACACTTAATAATGGTAACTTTTACAAGTTATTTAGAAACATATTTATGTGGGAAAACTACTTTTTGATCAAGAGGCTTTTGAGAAACAACCCCTTATCGTACATCTAAAACCTCTTCTTCCTAGATTTCATCTTCCACTTGTAGCTCATCTTGTAACTCATCTTCTTTTACATTTTTAAAAACTAAGTCATGGTTATCCTTACCTACAAGTGTGTGAATGGAGATGTCCTTTTTATCTTGTTCACTCAAGACTCTCTCATCTTCATTCATCTTAACTACAACTTCTTTCACCTTACACAGTAGAGGCTCAATAGATGATTGATTCTACTCTTAGAGATGCTCAACTTGAGTCACCTTCACCTTCTCTCTCTACTCTAAGTTCTCTTCAATATTTTTCCATGAAGGAAATGTCTTAGGATTTTGAGGAGGGAGTAATATAGGTTGAATGATCTCAAGCTTGCTCTTGAATTCAATAGCTTGATTTATGCCAAAATGCTCTTATTTATCCCTTTATTATTTTATCTATTTCCAAGTCATGAGCTTAGGTTAAATAACATCTTTAATTACACTTGTTGCATCCATGGATGTGAATAAAATAATTTGTTGTTGTGTTTCCTTTGTATCACCATTGAATACTAAAGATGTTTATTTTCAAGCTCAACTTGCTTGGATAGATGAGCCTCAAAATCATGAATCAACTGATTATAGATATCTCCATATAAAAATGAAGATGAAGGATCTTGTATGATCTTAAATGAAACATGAAGATTAGCCTCTTCAAAAAATACTTCTTTAGCATTTTGAGGTCTATCTTGTATTGATTTCCAAGTAGGAAAGCTTGGAAAAGATTGGATGGAATCTTGGGGGCTATCATAAACATTTGCTTACTTATCATAAAAATAAAATGGGAGCTCAATGGGAAAATATTTTTGATTATGTTGACCTTGGTGTTTCTCATGGACTACCATACTCTCTTTAATGCCTACAATTAGACCACCTGTCTAGAATATCAACATTAAACTTTAAATGGCCTTGCTTTATGAAAGATGCACATACCTCTTTAGCTTGTTCCAAATTAGCTCTCATGTTCTAAATTTCATGCTTGGAGATCTCTTGTCCATATCTCTTTTGAGTATCTATGCTTACCATCTATTTTTATATCCAAATAATGTTTGTTTGAAGATAGAAATTGATTATTTTGGGATATGATTGAGTTAATCATAAGGATAACAAGGTTGATGAGCGATAGCATAGGATTGATATGATTCACCATATTACTAGTAAGGCTCTGTATATGGTTGGTAAGGCTCATCATAAGATTAATATTAATCATGGTAGGGGTGATATGGGTATGAATGACAAAATTTATCCATAGGCTATCATAGCCCCAATGGTTGGATCTATTTCCTATTGGGCATCCTAAAACTATTAGCAACCAAGTTGTACCCTATTAAAGACAAATTACTCAAATATCATTCAAACCTAGATTAAAATTGAAATGGTCTAAGGTGTGTGACCCTTGTACTTAGACCAGACCTATAAATTATGAGATTATATCCTCTGATATATCACCTTTACTATGTTTACTAAAACATATTGATATTTTTTGGGGGGTAAAAATGGGAAAAAAGATACTAAAAGGGAAATATAATTCTACTATTGGTGATACACCTATATTTCTGGTTCATCCACTCATTTAAGTTCATACAACATTGATAAAAGAATGGAAATTATTTAGTCTACAACTCCAAAAGACTCTTATGTAATAGTATTTCATATAAAGGTTCATCAAATGATAAAAACATGAGGGTAATGATGGAATACGCTTGATTCAAGGCACTAATTAGTCAATTTATCCATTGTTAGCTTAGTAAAATGACATAAAACACTATATATGACCTCCATAAGATAACATACTAGTAACTAGGTGAGATTAGGATATGCCAAGGGAGAATATACTACCACATGTGAAAATCAAACCAATATAACACACTATATTAGAATACTGGAATCTGAAAATAGTCATTTTATGCATCTCAAAAGGTTACAAAGCTCAGCCATGGTAGAGTTTCCTCATGCCCCTAGAAAGGGATCCTAAAATTTGGCTTGAAACCCTTAATATATAAAACATTAGAATAGAGAAGGATAAGACATTGGCATAAGATAGAGAAGAGAAGGTCAACTCGACCTTTCTTTCTAGTTTAAAGTAGATACAACTTGAAATAAATAGTTACCAAGAATCCCTTTGTGTCTAAAAGCTTGCATGATCTCATTTGGCATTAAAGCTAAGGTGGTGGGACCCTTTGTCTTGATCAAAATCTTTCTCCAATAAGCTATGCCATCCTTTGTTGTGTTAAATCCTCTTGAATTGAGATAAATATAATTTAATGTCTTCCCTTGCATGAGACTTGAAATAAGCATTTAGTTAAGTGTTAGTTAATTCAAGATGTGCACTTAAGGATATCTAACTCATCTTGAAGTCCTCCTTTGCATGAATTTTCACTTAAAGACTAAAAGTGTATGATAACTCCATGAAAAATCTAGAAACATGGCATGGTTATATTTCATTAACTCGTTTATTAATCCTTCAATGCCAATTTCCCTTTTCTTTATTACTCAAATAGGTGTAATAGGCTACATAGGCCTAGTAGCCTAATGTTTTGCACTTGAATACAATGATGACTTGCATGGAAACACTATAACCTAAAAATATGGTGATATTAGACTTGAAACAATCTTCATATAATGAAATACCTCCTTTTGATGATGAAACACCTATAACTTGGTCACACTAGTTGACTAGGTCAAACTACCTAAATTTCCTACAAAGTGTCTATTTTAGATGAGTTTTTAAGGAAACCTCTAGGAAATTTTATTATCATTTGATGATATGGGGATGAATAGAAAGTCTTAGGATTCACCCTCTATAGATTGTTTTTCATTATACTACTTTGTAGCTTTTCTTTTATGCATTTTTCTTTGAAAAAACCTATTTTCTACCTAGATCCATACAATTAAGTAGAGCAAAGTACTATTTATGGCATCTTCAATAAGTTTAATTTATGTTTGAATATTTTTTATGTTTATCCATGAGGTTTTGATTGCAATAAAGTTGACTTTTCTTGAAAATGGTCCTTATGAGGGTTTAAGAGGGTTTTGGAGGTGAACCTTTTTAACAATGGTTCATAAAACACAGACATAAAAACCCAAATTTATTATCATGAATGTTTATTAAACAAACCCCCTCAGATTTCATAATAATATTGGGTTCCCATACAAAAGGTATGAAAAGATACCTATGTAAGGAAATTTTCTTGTAAGGTTTGCAAGCATTCTAGACATGCTTATGCTCATATAGATTGTTTATAAAGAAAAAAATCTCAAGCAAAATAAAATTTTCATTAATTATAATTTAATATGGGTCCTAAAAATATTATAAGATAATTTGGATAAAATCTTCATGTAGTGAAAGATACGAGCACTTGATCAGGTGGCTCGAATGGATGTCTTGACTGTAGAATGCAAATTTCCTCCAAAGAACCAATGTTGACCTTTAAATATATTATATATAATTTAAATAATATATATTTCACTTGAAACATATCATTATATCATTCTCAAAGTATCATCTTGCACTGTAGGGCTACAAGGGCCTTTTGGTGCTATAGGCCCGCTTGTTTGTTTTAGCACTCAAGGACATGGTTTACATATAAATATAGTGTGATCACTTATTAAAATATTTTTTTCAGATTTAAAATTAGTATATAATGATTATAAAATACTCAAAATTATTTCCAACCCCATACCATACCTATATGCACCTCAAGAACACTGCCTACTCCAATGTTGATTGTCAAAAGACATGCAAGGGACTATGTAAAATAGGGAGAATATACACCCATAAAGTTACATAAAAATGATTATGTATAGGTATATTATGCAATTATTAGTATATACACCAATTTTTAATACAATATAATTCATATTTTGGCCTATAAACCCTTTTTACTAAAAGCTAATTTGAGTTGCATGTTAGTCTAGTGAGATTAGGCATATGATTATGTTTTCCTTATTTTCCACCTTCGTTTGAGATTTAATATGGATAATATTATTTTTATATCTTATGAAATTCCTAATTTAAATATTCTCATCCTCCATTACAACCAATTTTGACCTTATGTCACCTCTCGCATACCTTATCTTCTTAAAACACTCAAAATGGCTAGATGCCAATAATATTATAGGTGTTGTTTCTAAAGTATAAGAGTTATTTATGGTAATATAAATATTATATTATTATTTAAAGGACTATTAATCCATTTTAAATATTCCCCTCATGTTCCTTTTATAATTTTGGCCTTAAGAACAGTATTTTCTAGGCCTACACAGTCTTACTCTGTATAATAGGGTTGTGTAGTGCCTTCATGAATTGATAATACTATTTATGACCTTCGTAAAATGTTTTAAGGTGACCATTTTAATCTTAAATTCAATAAAATACCTCATATTTTTACTCTTTGACTTCAAAGATATCTTGTCTATATTTTTTTCATGACTATGAGAGGATAATGCCATCTATTAGCTGTAGGTGTCTATGTTGACTTTGACTATAATATCTTAGTGTTAACCCTATAAAAATGTTAATATTTTGATTATAATTGTATTCTTTAATCATTATATTTAATTGGATAGGAAAATACTTAAGAACTCTATCTCTCAACTTGTTACTAGCTTGAATGGAACGCTTTTATGATGGTTATAGGTGTGATCTATGAGAGTTTGGGTTGACTAAGTTGAGTCCATTAGCATTACCTTTACCCTATATGGAATGATTATATAACCATGTTTTTATAACTTTATTTGGATATGAATATCCACCATATACATTTCCCTCATTAATACCTTCAAGATAATGAACTATATGACCGTGTATTGTACTAACAACCCTTACTTTGACTATAAGTTGTTCTTGAGGTGGAAACCTAACTATGTATAGTGTGTTTGAGAATTATCCTCCTCCTCTGAATATGTTTCATCATTTAAATATTATGAAGTATCTCTTTAATCCAAAACCTTGTCATAAAACTATGCACTCACTCTCCATTGACCACTTGATGCTAACTACATACTAGCTAAAAGAAAGCCTGTAGATGGTTATAGCTGTGTATTTATTAGGTTTATGACATGAAAAAAAAATGGTTATATTTGAATTACCATACTATTTCATCACTTATATTCATTGTATTCTATAATACCATATCTTATTTCACACCACACCACCATCATCATGAAAAAAGACATTCTCTTCCCGTGTTTGACCATATGTGAGCCATTTGGTTATTATAGAGGTTGTAGCTGAGTTTGAGGAATTATAGGGTTTGAAATAGGTTACAAGTAGTTTTAATATATCATTATCTTGTAAAATGATATCAAAAAAATCTTAGTGACCTCTTTGAAATGTTTTATACCCCTGAATTCTTGACTAAGCATGGTTCACCTACTTGGTTGTAGGTCATCAATTTGGGTTGTGTGTAGCTTATATTTCCTCCTCTTAAGGCATATTTAAGGCTTGACATGTCTTTTCTTAAGGTCTCCTCTTTATTTTAAAAATACTCATAACATATATTAACTTGTTAGGGTTTAGGCTTCTTTATCATCTTGATAGGTTTCTTTATTTTCAAAACCCCTATCAACTATAGGTTGTGACCTTAATAGTAGGCATGTAGGTCTATTTTTATGCTTCCTGAACCATTAAAAACCTTAATATTTTATTATTCCAAGGACACTTCACTAAGGTATCCACTAATTTTTTTTATTCATGCATGAGATTGATTAAACTATACTCCAAAACATAGGAAAATATAGAGACCTATCAAGTCATAGGTCTACTAGAGGATATTATCCTCTTTCAAGCCTGTAGGTGCTAAAAGACCCTTGATTATAGACATATGAATGTTTATTAAGGGTTTATGACCTAAATTAAGGTCTTATTTGATCAAAAAATTTACATTAACTACTCTTATTTACTAGACACTCATTTTATGAACAAACCTTCACAATGATCATGTCCTTTCTTAGACTGTAGGATGACTATACTATGATCCATTGTACAGATAGAGATTGGGATTGATCTTGAGAAGGTCAACACACATGAAAATTCTATTAGTCCTTTCATTATTAAAAAATCATATAATTATTTAATATCTTTCATGCGATAACCTTGACTTGAGGGTTCTCAAGGCAACATCTTTATTAAACATATCTTGAATATAGATGTATTAGTTGTAGCTAAATATTTCATCATAATTTGGCAAGCTTAAATGCTTTACATACCTCTTTGACTGACCATGATGGAACTTAGTGTTCTTGACTCCTCTACATGGTAGATTGGCGATATGGAGATGGGTGGAAGGGCTGTTGATGGAGTAGATATGGAAAAACCATGAATGTAGGGTGAATAAAGTATGAACACTATGAGAAATGGTTGAGTATGACAATGTATATGGAGGTGATTAAGAGCACTAGAAACATGTTAAAACCATTTTGAATATTAATATGAAATCATAAACATACACTCCACCACATATATAATTTTATATTCCATGGAAGGAGGATAAGGAGGTGAAAATTAAACCTAAGAGTATGATAGGAACTTTAAACAATGTAAAAAACCTTAACTTTTGCTAAACAAGGATTTATTAATAAATATTAAGAATATGATAATGGGATATACCATGAATCATAGGATAAATTATTGATAAAAATTATTTGGAAACATGATAACATGAAATAACTCCATGCCAGGAGGAAAACAAGAAATATTGAAACCTTTCTCTCTCTCCTAAACCATATAATTCCTCTTTAGAAGCATGCTAAACTAAAAATTTTACTCCTTGTATTATTAAGATTTTTTAACCTTAAAACATGTGAAAATGACCTATATAATGTCATTTATATGTAAATTAGATTCCTTATAATCCCCAAAATTTTAAATTATCCTAATATGACATCCTAGTGAGGAGAAATTATAGAAAATTGATTGTTTTTCTAGATGCAAGACTATTGAAGCATACCTTGAATTCAAATAGATGGTTCATGAAGGATAAATGTCCAATTTGAGAAAATATTGATCCATATATAATATCTCTAAGTCTATTATCTTTATATAAATAATCAGACCTAGATTCTGTCCAATGGCCATACAACGTACAAACCTGAAGGGCACTCCTTGTGTGCAAATTTGTAAGGTGAAGGAAAGAGACTAGTTTTGAGCCTATTTGGAATTTAATTTACATGAAATTAATCATGAATACCTATTAGGTCCTCTTCATCATGTTAACATCCTCATATGTACATAATTAGCCATATAAATCCATATAAGTGCATGAAATTACATGAAAAAATCTCTTTTTACACTTTATTCACACTTGAATCTTCCACCACCAAAAATAGTGCATGAAGAGGATATAAAAAAGTCATTTTCATGATAAATAAATTATTTAGACATTTAACATGATTTTAGGGGGAAAATTTGGCATGTGGGAGTAAAAAATGGGCCCTTTTAGCTTAAAACTTTCATGAAAACACCTTTTTAACTTTTGAAAATTTGGATAAAGCCTAATGTCATATATATGAATGTGATCAAAGTTATTATGACTAATTTTATGAACTTTTTGAAAGGTATTATAATAACATGAGGAAAGGTTTTGAATTATATGGGTTGTTATTTAGCCTTGACAAGATAAATTACCTATATTACTCATATAAAATATTTATCCATGAATAATAAGGAATATTTCCTCACAAATACCCCATAAGTATAACTTCTGAAACCCCAAGCATGTCATGTAACTCAAGTAAATGAGGTGATGCAAAAGGCTTCATGAAGATGTCTAAAACCTATTGCTAGCTTGTAATGTACCCCAAGATAATAACTACATCCTGAATGTTTTAAATAATGAAGTACATATGTACCTCAATGTGCTTGGTCTACTAGTGCCCAACTAGGTTATTGGATATGTGAATTACACTTAGGTTGTCACACCAAAGTATAATTGGTGAATCGTACATGAAGTCAAATTATGTTAATAATTGATGAAGCCAAATATATTGGTGACTCAATGTACCTGATACCTTTTACTTAGCTTCTATAGATGAAAATGAAATAACCTTCTACTTCTTGCATACCCAATCAATAGGTGAATAATCAAGATAATATATATAGCCATAGGTGGAACATCTATTATCAATAAAACCTACCCAATTTAAATTAGTGTACCAAACCAAAAAATTAGAACCCTTGGTGTAGTGTAATCCAAAATGAGTAGTGCCTCATAGATACTATAGAATCTTTTTGGTAGCCTACCAATGACTGACATGAGGGGCATGTGAAAACCTAGATACAATCCCAACTATAAATGAAATATTCAGGTAAGTATGGGTCAAATACATAAGAAACTAAACCATATACCCATATAATGTACGATCCTAAAGAGGAGTAGTGCAAGTTGTAATGAGATTCACTACAAAATGAAAAGATAAGGACTTGACTTGAAATCAACCATGCCAAAATACTAAAGAAGATCAAGGGTGTGTTTTTTCTAACTCAAACAAATCCATGAATATAACTATGAAATTTTTAAATAGAGGAATAAGTAAAAAACACCAAGATCTATGATATCAAACTGTGATGAAATTTCTTGCTAAATAACCTTGTTTTTAGAAGATGAGATACATATGAGAAGTATATCATCAACATAAAAGAGTATAACAATGTCATCCCCAATACATTAGATATATACTATAGGATCTAATCATTAGAAAATAAATCTAGTAGAGAGAAGAAAAGAATCCTTCTTCTCATACCAAGCCTAAGGGGCTTATTTAAGACCATAAAGAGACTTACAAAGTTGAAAAACAAGATAAGAATCATGAACAAACCTAACAAGTTGATCCATATAGATTTAATCATGTTTGTCTCCATGTAAGAAGGAAATCTTCATGACCATATAATACACCATCCAACCATGTGATGTAGTAATATAAAGTTTAAGGCATACATAATCCATCTTAGCAATAGGTTCAAAATGTATAGAGTAGTTGACACCTTTGACTTGCAATAAACCCTTTACTAGAAGATGGGCCTTATAATTATAAATGGACCCATCAGATGTATAATTGGTGTGGTATATCCACTTTTACCTAGCCAAATTTATTCCATTAGGAAGAGAGACCAAATCACAAGTATGATTATTCATCAAATAGTAATACTCATCTATCATTACATCAACCCACTCCTGTATCCCATGAGCTTATGAAAAAGAATGGGTCCCTAGAGAATACCTAACATACAAGTATAGTACCTTAGAATTTTCATGATGATGTCAAGTGGGTGGAAGATCTTATTTGAAAGGTGCTACCTCAAAAAACATTTGTGTGAAACTACATAGGCATAGTGATAACATCAGTTAGAGTAGGATCCTCAACATATATAACTTCTTTAGAGACCTCCTTAATTAGATCCTCAAGGAATGAACCCTCAAGAGGAGATGATGAATCATCCAAATAATAATAAGGCATGAAAGAAGATGAAGAATCATTAGATGTGAAGTGCTCATCAATCTATACAAGTTTTAAAAAATGAACATCATGATTATCAGGATATAAAAGATAATAAGCTCTCATATCCTCTTAATACCCTAAAAAATCAAAGTTTTACCCTTTTTATCCCATGATTTTATTTACTTATTTGGAACAAATTCCCAATCATGGCTTGTAAATACATAAGAAAATGAGACATCAAAATTAGTACCAGACCAAGTCTCTTCCATAGTCAAATGCTCAAGTGTTCTATGGGGTATATGATTCTGAATATAATTAACATTATTTTATGCCTTTATCCAATAGATAGGAGGTAAATATTGTGAATGCATCATGTAGTTAGCCATCTCCTTAAAATTTTGGTTCTTTCATTATTCTAATCCATTTTGTTGTAGAGTATGTGAAATATAATGTTTTTGAATAATACCATGAGCTACCAAAAAATTAGATAAATCTTGACTGAAGTACTCACCCTATTATCTATATGAATATTCTAGATGCAACTAGAAGATTATTTCTCAACCAAAGCCTTAAATACTTTACAGTGATCAAAATCATCACTCTTTTACTTGATAAAAAACCAAAGTATGTGTCAATAAATTATAAATAAAGGTAAGTAATACTTAACACAATTGAAATAAGGAGTAGGAAAGACCATCAAATCATTGTGCACAAGCTCAAGTGGTGAAGAATTTCTCTTGAACATGCCTTAGTAAATATATCTTGGTGTTGTTTCCCTAATGCAAAATGAGGGAAAATTCCACCAAGACATGAAAATATAAGAAGACCAACTACCATATTGTGAGTGCTTAACTCCTTCAAATATCTATAATTGAGATGTCCAGATCTCTCATGCTAAATCCAACTCTTAGATTCTACATGAGAAACCAAACACATCCCTAGAGGAGGAATATCATAAAAAACCTAAAAGTAATAAAATCAATAATTATGATAAATAATAAAATGTGAAATAAGTGTATGATGATCTATTAAATCTCAAACTTCAGCAAAAATGGTGTGAAAGTGATTATCTTTTCCTGATTAGAATGGTAAATCTGATTAACTAAAAGTAGGTTGATCATGTTGTTTGGAACATATAGTACATCATTGATGTAACCACCATCTATATATATGTCACCATCTTCCTTAATATAAATTAATTAATAATGTCTAAATTTAATTTTATAAGTGTAACTCAAACCAAGTGATACTAAGGACTCCTTAGAATAAGTCATATGATAAGAAACACTAGAATCTAAGACCCAACTATCTGAAATAGGTGACTGTGATCTCCCAACAACATTAAGTTAATTTTCATGATCATGATATGGAGTGGAGATATAAATATTGTGTTTCTATAATACATCTTTTAGTGCTTACATTCTATTAAAACACCTAGACTCTTCATGACCAGTCCCCCCACAATAGGAGAAATAAAGGATAGACTTATTATTGGATTTGGAAGATGATGTGGGTTTAGATGTATTGGTGTTAGGATTAGGTGCACTTTGATATGGAGGAGGAATGTTATTCTCTTTACTATTTTTTCCCCTTGCTCTTAGGATATGATGCTACTAATTCTTTGTGAAAGATGGAAGGCTCAAAGTGAGATAATTTGGATTACTCCCTATTAAGTATCTCATAAAATAAATCTAAATCAGGCATTTCAAATGCAACACCTAAGGCATCCATGTTAGATAAAAATGTATAATTAACGATTTGTAATGGACCACTCAACATGGATAGAATTAGGTACACACATTCTTAATCTTTCTTATTTTATACATTCCTATTCAACTATGTCAACAAATGCTTAAACTTAGTGGGGTAGTGTATAATAGAGGGAAATTCCTTGAGATTGAGTGAAGTAAGCTCCACTTAAAGTTGTATTTCTATCAAGTGATCTACTTTCCCAAATAAACCATTTAGTTTATCCCATGTCTTAAATGGAGTATCACACCCATATAAATGAAATAATAAACTATCACTCACATAGGTCCCTATCAAGTCCATACACTCAATAAACTTGCATTGGTGATGAAAATTTTCATATTCTCTTATGAATTATGGTTTATTTTCAATCATTAGGGATCATAATCCTTTAAGTTTAATAATTTTTTCCATTCTAGGTCTCCATGTATGGTAATTTTATGTAGTCAAAGTATCGTATTGATCTATACTAGAATTACAAGCCATGCTAGTGAATCACCAAAAAAAATCAAAATGGTGCACAAATCAACACCAAGACAACCACCAAAGGAGTGTATTAAGGACCACCCCCCTTAATTTTGGCACTTTATATAAGTAGTGCATTTTTACATAGTGATAACACCAATGGATAGATAATTTAAAACCATAAACTTTTGAAATTACATAACTCAATTTTGAGTTACAATTCAAAATATATAGGTTTTATAAATTCTTGTAAATGGGTTAAAAGCATTAAAATTTACACTATAAGCTAATTTTAGTGATGAAATTCAAAATAAATACAGCCTCACAACCACTTGTTTAAGCCAAAATCAAATAGCAAACATTCTCAAGCCAACCAAAAGTCAGCAAAATCATGTCGGTGACCTTTATGCATGTGCAAGTGGATTATACTTCCTCTTAAAGTGATAATTACAACTTATTAAATAAATAATAATAAAATGTTGATTTAAGAGGATAATTAATAGATGATTGGTATTTTTCACCTAGAAAAAGGAAATAAATTGGGATACCACCAGGATAGAATAATGTCAATGCTATTTAGCTACCTCAACACAAATCAACACTCCACTCCACCTATAATGCACTCAATTCCAATCACCTATGCTTGAAACTTTCAAATGTAGTTCTAACCTAAACAATAAGAAGGAAAAAAAGAGATAAAAAGAAACATAATCCTTAGATGAAGACAAAAATTTCACATAGTTATTCTCTAAAGCATATATTTCCTCAAAGTAGGACACTCTCCTTCTAATTATCCTATTCTCCTATGTCATCCTTAAGCACCTATGCACTAGTTCCAACACCTAGCAGAAACAAGGTGTTCTAATGTAGAGATCTGATTGATCTTCTTCAATGCTTGATCCTCCACATAGTAGTTCACCTATCTACTAGCACACTTAGACATATGAAAATCAAAATATAAAACTTTGTTCCATCTTTGAAGAGGAGAGCTATGGGCTTGGGAAAGTGATAATTGTATTCCAAATAATGGAAAGACATAGTATTCATCCTTAGAAATTCCTAAAAAACCAATTAAAACTTTAATGAATCTAGAAATTTGTTATCCTCCATTCTCTCTAACAAAAATAAAAAATGATGCATGGCTGAGTTCTAATTCCTCTTTTTATATCCCTACCCATTATCTCCAACAAGAGAAAGGCTATCAATTTAGACTTTCATATGCCCCTCCAATGTTGTCCTCCTTTCACAAAGGAAATAACATAGTCTTTCTAATGCTATAAGCTTCAACACATAATCCAACCTATGAAAATGAGGAATGACACACTGATGATGACCTGGGGATGGTAGAATAAGGAGAAAAAATATTAAAAACAAATAAAATTATCTAAAAACTTGCAAAAACAAAGGATGGTTGAAACCCTTAAACGCTCTGGTACCATGTTAGAAATGAGAAGGCATTCCAATAACCCAATAATATGAAGATTTTACAATAATAACCATCATAAGGAACATAAAAATATGATATGTAAGTAATAATTCACATTATATGTTATTTAGAATAAAGCATGAGAGTACAATAGAAATACCTTGCTGAAGTAGGCATTGTAAAATTAGAAACTAACCCAACTAAGCAGTGTGGGATAAATCCTCTCATAAGACAAACTAAGAAAAAATATAAAATAACTAGCTATAAACTAGCAAAGATAATAAATATATACTCTAACATGGATTAATTCCTTGTATTAGTTCCCCATGCAAATTTTATTCCACATATCTCCTTGAATGATTGAGCCTTCTTTTATTATAAATTTTTACATTTTGATTGATTCGATTAATATTATAACCCTTGGTTCTTTGTGTCTTTTTAGCATTTTGATTCTTATTTTCCACTTTCCTGATATAAACAGTCCAAAAACATTATCTAATATTATTATATTGTGATATTTAACATGTTATTTTCATAATATTTTTAGTAAAAACTATACTTTGCATCAAAAACATTATCAACTAGAAACAATTAAGATCAATTGTCACTACTCTCTTAATCTTTTTGATACTGACCTATAATATTTTTTCATAGTCAAATAAAAAAACATAAAATAGATCCTTCATACATCTAATTTTTTAATACTATGCTTAGTTTTAGTTTACAAAAATATATTATTTCTTTCACAATACTTATCCATTCATTACTCATTAATGCATGTCATATACATTTAAAAGTGTAAATTTGTTTAGAGAAGGATTTAAAATCATTCATATAAATTCCTTATTTTATCTTCCGACGCATTTATCCTAAAATTAACATATACAATTGGGACATATTTCTCATGTATTTCCATGTCATCATATTTAGTGCTTAATTTATATTGACACATGTTTAAGATTATTCAAATTCCTTCCTTTTCTTATTATTTTGAAGCATTTATTCAATTTTTCAAAATTAAACAAAAAAATTTAAAAAGAAATACAAAAACAATCAAAATATTCTAAAAATAAAAATATGACCTAAACATGAAAAGATCTCTATTTCACATCATTTTCATATGTTATTTATCTCATGATTTGTATATGACATAATATGTTTCTATAATGGATGCATTTCACCAGTATATATGACTATTAAGTAGGACAAACAGATATTGCATGGACTTGGATGTTGGACTTGCCTTTACCCAATGGATATGCTATTTTTGGGGCATATTATCTAAAGATTAAAGTATAAACAGGTGTTACCATTATATAATTATTATACTATATTAATATATATAATCTTTACAAATGTCTTGTTTAGATATTTATCTTACATTTTATTTACATGGATATGTTATTTTCTAGGATATGCCAATTATATATATATATATATATATATATATATATATATGGTGTAGACTATATTTATAGTTATATGCTCCATTTATGTTATGATTTTTTCATAATATAATAGAATTTGATTTTCTATTGTTTGTGGCCCTTGGACCTTTTATTTTGTGTGAATTTAAATGTTTCCTTTATATGTGACATTATTAAGTCCTTTCCATGTTTACCTTTTCCCTTGGAATGACATTGTAGTTGTTGTGTCTATGTTCTTGTTGAGCTTGTTGAGTTTAATGAGTGCCATAATCCATATTATGTACTAAATATTACACATGTTTATTATATTACAACTTCTACTATGATATTCATTGATAAATTTATCTAGGTTTGACATTTTAGGCCTATCTTATATGTTACATGCATGCTTTTCATGATAGATATTTTACTATGATCACATATATTTTCAGATATGTTATGATGTTTGACGATTATATATTGATACACATGAAATAGTTAAATTTTATATTGATATGAGTGAATTTTAAAAAGGGGTAATTTAAATGGGTTTTCATATAATTATAAGCCTATATAAGAAAAAATTAGTTTTGAGTACATAATATAATTTCAAAGATTTTAAAAATGGTTCAAAAATTTAATCATTGGTACAAATTATGTGGCCCTATGCTATTCATATGTTTTCACATTACATGAACATATTAAAAATTCATACATTTTGGGTTCATATGCACACAAGCTTCAAATATTAATTACAAAATTTGCATCTACATAAAGTTAGCTATATTACATTTATCACATGGGAGAATGAAATAGATTCATTCACATTATAATTTTTTTTTCAAATTCAGGGAGTATAGTACAAAGTCATAAAATACTTTCAATACTACTTGATATCTATTGTCATGGTATGATAATGGATATTAACCATTATATTTTAATCATGCATATTTGATCTAAGTAAAAAAGTGAAAATTGAATCTATATTTAGTTTATAGTGGTTGATTTAGTTAAAGGGTACAATGCATAATTGGAGATTCAACACCTTTTAGCATAATTGCCTATGAATCCATTGTGGATTTTGACATGTTTTCATATTGGGGTTGTAAATAAAAATAACAAAAATTGAGGTTTTTCATCCCTCAATGGGTTCTATATATAGGTTTAATTCAAATCAGGGCTTGATCACCCTCATTTTTCCAAGGTTCAACAAAGGAACCAATCCCTCCAAGTTTTTCAAGGGAAGCACAAATTCACCATCACTTCAAGGAAATACCACTTCAAGACAAAATTACAAGACAAACATTGGTTTCACATATATAGGTGTACTCTCTTTTTTCTCTTTTCAAATTTTAAAATTTTCAAAGTTTAAGCCTTTTCAAACTTCAAATGAATGAAATGACTACTTCATGATTTGTTGTAGGGTTTGGTAAGTAAAAGTGCCTACATAAGTGAAGTATTTATTCAAAGGTCAAGTGTGTTGTACACACTCATGTATATATTTAATTTTACTCTAATAATTCCATTTATATATTAAATTAATGGAAAACTAATGCACTTTAATTTTCTCATGAATACTTGATAATGTCACTTTTATCCTAAATTTACTTTAATTGTCTTAGGCCCTTAAATTATTCCTATTTCACTACCTCTCTCTATCCTAAACACTTGTATATACCCATCCATTCTAAGTGCTTATTTTACACCTATATAAATGTTATTAATTACTATAAATCTCTTTAAACATCTATATCAACATTACAAAACCTTGAGATTAAGCATTAGTATTTTAGGTTGACTCGAATAGGCCAAGATCACTAGTAGATCTTAACCTCTATGGGTATATATTGGCTATTTTAGGAAATGGTTATTTTTTAAATTTAAATGAGCATTTTTCTTATTATTTAGGTTTGGAATTGTTTTTGTCATTTATGTCAAAGGTTATTGATAAAGTTGATATCATTGTTTTTGTCATTGATTATCTTTGTTGTCCCAGAGGTACTCTTATGAAAAAGGTGCTTATGAAGGATGATGTCAGTTGGCATGATCATGATGTTAAAGATCTTTATGGGGTCATTTAATAATGTATATATGAGATAGAATATTGAACTATGATGTAGTGATTTTGAGAGTGAAATTTATGAGAAGCAAGCATTGAAGGTATTTGTTATCAAAGTTGTCAAGTGATTAAACTTAATAGTGTCTTCAGAAGATATGTGTATAGGATGCCTAGTCTTTTACATGAAGAGGCATTGTGATATGGATGTTCATAGTCTTATGAAGGTTGTATAAGATTGATATCAAGTGTATTTGAGGATAAGGTGTCTTGTGAATCTTAGGTGTAGGATGAAGAGTCCTTGTGAGAATATATGAGTATGGTGACTTATTAAGATGGATGCAAAGAGGCATGAGATGTTTTTAAGGATATATGATCATGAGTATGAGGTGTGAATTTACTCAAAAGTGTTTGAAAGTGAGCCTATAGAGGTAGAAACTTTAGTCTAGATCTACATATAAACCTCTCTTAAACCCTACCTAGCCTAATGAGGATAAAATATCAGTTTTAAAAGCAACTTCTCATATGTAATCATGGACAAATGTATTTTATGTCAAGTGCTTAAGTATCCTAAGCCTAGTCATGACATGAAAAGACCTTGTGTGAAGACATAATATTGGTTATAAGATGAGATAAGGTTATATAAGGATTTTTCACATTGTTTGAACAAATGAGATGTTGTGTGAGTTTTATTATTGAAGTATTGGGGGATTGTAAAAATTATTGAAAAATAGTTTAAAGCATAATGAGGTGTAAAGCCTCAAGTGAATAAAGTAAGGTGGTTAGAGCATGGCCTAATGGGATATGAATTAATGTTTAAAAGGTAATTATGGACATGTAAGTGTTTTTAAAATTATTTCATGTTTTTTAAAGTATTTTTAATAAGTTTTAGGTCATGGTTTGAAGGATAAATCATGAAAATATGTTTTTAGGTCTCTCGAGTGCATATAATGATGGGTTATCAACCCAAAAAGGATTTTATTAGGCTTTTTATCTCATAAAAAATCTTCATGGGAACTTAATATATTAATGGTAGACGGGTAAGCATCCTAGATCAAAATTATATGCAATAGTTTTTTATTTGAGGGGCTTTTCTTTATGAATAATTTTTAATAGTGGAAGTGTGTTTAAACCCTCTTAAAACCCTAATAGTGACTAAATGTTGAATATATGGTTAAAAAGTGATCAAAATGGTTTGGAATGATAAAATAAGTGTTTTTATATTATATTTAACTCTCTATGGTACCTCGAGGTGGTGGTGGTTAGAGAGAGGAGAGAGAAAATGAGAAGATACAAACTTATTTTTGAAGAAGTTATTATAGCTATAAAAATTTGTATTTAAAAAGTTTAAAAACTAAAGAAGGTTAAATCTTGAGAATAATATTTTATGTCCTATTTGGTTTTTTTATTATTTATAGTGCTTAATTATTCCTAGTTTATGATCCAATTTGGCTAGTCACCAACAGACCTAGTAAAGAATAACAATGCAAAACCTAGGTAACTTTAGAAGTTGGTTTGTGGTATGATTTAATGAAAGAATGATGAATTGGATGGAATGGTATTATTTTTTGGGAATCTCATGTATTATTAATACTTTATATGGATCTTTTAAGTTAGGTATAGTGGTGAAAATATTGAAGGCAAAATGGCTTATCTAGTTCTAGTGAGACTATGAGGAGAAAGGTCTAGAGATTGGTCTATATGTATAATATGTGACATTAGGAATTTTTTTTGTTTTAATTTTATATAAATATATCTAAGGATAATTTTTATGCATAATAATTAATTTAATATGTCTATATAGGTGTTTAAGGTCTAAGTCACTATGACTGTTCTTTATAGTAAATTGGTAGATCTATGTAAGAAAGTTACAAGTGATGAAAATTTGGATTTGAGTGTAAGAGTGATTAAAAATAGTACAAGTAGTTTTTATTAATTAATTTTAATTAATTATCATGATTTTTATAATTTTTTTAGGTTAGTATAAGTGAATAAAATGGCTTATTTGTTAAGGATTGGACTATGTGCTTTTAAGTCAAGAAATTGGTTTGTAAGACCAATATTCGACATTAAACCTGGTGATTTTTTAATTTTATAGTTGTATAAAGATGTAAAATAATATTATAAAATTACCATTATTAATAATAAGTTTTATTTTAAGTTTTTATGATCAAGTTATTCATGACTAGTTTTTTAGTGTTCTAACAGTTTTGAGTGGGCTATTTGCAAATAAGTGTTTAAGTTATTTTTCTTGATTTTTGAAGTATAAATCACATGGTGATTTTTTTAATTTCATGGAGTTTATGTTAATTTAATTTTTTTTCAATGGTTATGTTAATAAATTTATTTACATGCTTTAGTTTTATTTGGTAGACTTTATGTAAGTTCATAGGCTTAATTGTGAACAATGCTACAAGGAGTGATCATAAAGGGATTGTTAATAAAAAGTGTTATGGACATTATATGTTTATTTTGGTATATTTTATAATTATATGAAAGTTTATATTTTTTAAATTAATTTAAATTTATTCAATAAGAACATAAGGTATCATGTTGGTAAGAAGGCCTAATCAAATTAGGTCTCCATAAGGCCTAAAGAAGGATAAAGGGTAATGAAAGTGTGACCAACCTATTGTAATGATTTTTTAATATATGAAACGTGTTATAGGACCTATTTAAATGGTAATAAAATTATTAAATAATGTATGGTGAACCAAAAAGGATATGATAAAGAGGAATGGTAAAAATACAAGGCACTTTTAGGCCTACTTGTGTGTGTAAAGGAGATATGAATGATATAACACTTGGTAAGTATAAGAAGGTATTATAGACCACATGAACGATATGTATAGATTATTGTGAAGATTTTATAGAGATTTTTTGTATGAAAAATAAGATCATATGACCTAATCAAGTCAATAAGAGGGATAGTTGAGCGAAGAAAGATAGAAAGTTTGAGAAGAGTAGAAGAGAGAGAAGAGCTGAAGAAGGTGATCGTCATCTATTATATGAGGAAAAAGTGTTATTAATATGATAAAATAAATCATGTGATTGATTTTTTGTTGATTCATCTAGGGTTTTTGTTCCTCCTTTCATGATGGTGCTTTCTAAAGCCTAAGTGAGTTGGTGCTTAGTTAGTTGGGGTAAGTGTTCCATGTAATGTTGGTTCTTCACTAATTTTGATATTTTGACTTACAAGAATGTAGTCCATTTTTAGGGATTTTTTTTTCTTCCCCTTGGTGTGTTCCCAAGTATATGATGTGTTATCTTGTGTAATCTTTTTTCATGCTTGAATGGATGATTTCTTGTGCATCACTTGATCTATATATGCTAAGGAGGAATTGAAAGAATGTTTTTAAGACACTGATTCACACCCCATCTTAGTGATTGTGCTTCAAATCCTAGTCCTTTAAATCAGGCTTAACATCTTGAATTTGATCCTAAGAATACAAATATTTCTAATGATAAAGAAGACAACATATTTTTTGAAAAAGTCTACCATGATAGTGAATAAGGAGAATTTGATGTAGACCTTGAAGTCGAGTTCATATGATCCCAAGATGACTTGAAGCATTAAAAAAAGAGCATCAAGGATCTTAGGAATTAGTTATAAGGTGTTAATACAAAGTTTATATCAAAATAAATTGAGTATTATTAGTTGAATACAAATATATATTGTTTGAAGGTTGAGCATGAGTAGTTTAAAGACAAGATGAACAAGATGAAAAACTATGAGAAGTTTGAAAAGAGCATTGAGGCTCTAGATGACATTTTGATTATTAATAACTCTACTAATGATAATTCAGGTCTTGGTTTCAAAATAAATCAAAATGAGAACAAGGATAATGATAATGTGAACAATAAGGTCAACCTCAAGAATAAAATGGAGATAAATTCTATTAGAAAACCTAATGCCATGAGCTATTTCAATTATTTTAGTGGTTATTAGTTTTCTTGTCATAACTTTGGTCATAGAGAAATTTATTATAGTATGATTTAAAGGATTGAATTATCATTGTATCATGGTAAAAGGAGTGATAAATTAATAGATTGTAAAGAAATATTGTTTTCTATAATTATCACAATATGGGACACATTGAATTTTTTTGTCTTAATGGAATTATAAGGCCCGTAAGACTTAACAAGTTATACAGAACTCCTAAAGTGTATGAGAATACTCAAACATTGGTATGAAATACAAATAAATTCAAGATTGGTCATATTGATTTCAGTGGTCAAAATGGATTATTTTCTAAGATAGAACAAGGATCAAAAGTGCAAGAATGTCAAGAACACTTATTATCTGCTTATGTTGACAAGGTAGTCAAAGAGAAGAAGAAGGATAACAAGGTGGATGAATTGAAGGTTTCAATCAAGCCTAAATGGATTATAAGGAGGGACTATCACTCTCATGATTTCAAGATAGATGTGGAAAGTGATTTGGAGATTTGGGAATCTCCTGAGTTCTTGAATTTTTAATAATTTTTTGGAAAGGGATGAATCCATTAGGCCTCATGGAGACACTCATCTATTTATAGAAGCATGATTTTAAAGTGAAAGAAGAATTCCAAGTTACTTAGTAGATCTGAGATGGATTGAGAGTTATAATGACTCAAGTGATGAACACTAGATATAAGGATAAAGGGGTATCTAGCCAAATAATTATTGAGCTTCAAGAGTAGGTGTGTAGTAAAGAGAAGGTATGCATAATCATGAAGAAAAGTTAGATGCTTATGAATCTTAAACATAAAAATGAAGATGGATATCATTCATCTCTATGACATAAATTTACATAAAGGAAGGTAAGTAGTTTTGTATATCTGAGTTAATTTGAAGAAGATCTATGTCAGATAAGAACAAGTGGGATATCTTATCAAGCTTGAGTCATATCAGCCATGTCAAGGATAAGATGTGTGGTCCTATGATAAGAGATAATTTGAAGGAGGTATGCATGGAATAAGGGGGATTATGTTACTATAATTCTTCATATTATGTGTGTTGATCCTTTATTTAAAGAATATCTAAGGATTAGATGATAGTTTATGAAAGACCCTTTATCATTTGTGTCAAAGGGGGAGAAAGACCAAAATAGGGGAGATGAGAATGATTAGTTTGTATTGTGTTTTGAAATCAATGATAAAGGGGGAGATTATTGATCATTATTACTATTATTGAGGTTTGACATTGATTTTATCATTGATATCAAAGGTTGTTGATAACGTTAATATCATTGTTATTATCATTTGTTGTCTTTCTTATCCCATAGGTGATCTTGTGGCAAAGTTGCTTATGAAGGATGATGTTAGTTGGCATGATCATGAATTCATAGATCTTTATGAGGTCATTAAATAATGTATCTATGAGAGATAATATTGATATGTGTTTTAGTAATTATAAGAGTTAAAGATATGAGAAGGAAGAATGGAAGGTCATTTTAGTCAAAGTTATTAAGCCTAATACTATCTTTAGAAGGTATATGTATAGGATTCCTAGTCTTGTGAATGGAGAGGCATGGTGGCATGGTGATATGGATGCTCTCAGGATTGTAAAGGTTTTATAAGATTGATATAAAGTGTCTCTGAGGACAAGGTGTCTTTTGAAGCTTAGGTATGTCATGAAGAGTCCTTGTGAGAATGTATGAGTATGGTGACTTGGTAAGATGGATGAATAAATACATGAGAGGTTTTGAAAGTTGTATGAGCATGAGTATGAGGTGTGGATGTACTTAGAAGTGTTTCAAAGTGAGCCTATAAGGGTATAAACTTTAGTCTAGATATACATCTCAACCTATCTTAAACATTTATTGGCATAATGAGGCATGAAGATCATTTGTCAAGGCAAGTTTGCATATGTAAGCATGGACAAAGGTATTTTGGGTCAAGTACTTAAGTAGCCTAATCCTAGTCATGGCATGAAAAGAAATTGTGTGAAGACATAAAATTGGCTTCATGATGAGATACGTTTGTAGAAGGATGTTTTAAATTGTTTGCACATGTGACATGTTGTGTTAGAATGTGAATGAAGTATTGATAGCTTGTAAAGACGTTTGAAGGTCAATGCAATTCTTAATGAGGTTTAAAGACTCAGGAGAAGAAATCAAGGTGGTGATAGCATGGCCTAATTGGGTATGAGGTTATTACTACAACTAAATTATGGATAGGTGAGTGTTTTCATAAGTGTGTCATGTTGTTTCATGTATTTTGACCAAGTTTGGGGTCATGGTTTGAAGGATAAGGCATGAAAATATGTTCTAAGGTCTCTCAAGTGCATAGAATGAATGTCTCTCAACTTGAGAAGGATTTTATTATGAGTTTTATCTCTTAAAATATATGCATGGGAACATAATATATTCATGGTAGATTTGGAATGGTCCTAGATCAAAATTATAGGAATTAGTTTTTTATTTTAGGGGTTATGTATTATGAATAATCGCTAACATTGGAAGTGCATTTAAACCCTATTATAACCTAATAGTGACCTGATGTTGAAGATATGATTCAAAAGTGTTTATGATGGTTTTTAATTCTCAATTATGTGTTTGTATATTATAGTTAACTCTTTTAGGTACCTCTAGGTGGTGGTGGTTAGAGATAAGAGAGATAAAATAAGAGGATACAAACTTGTTTATGAAGAAGTTATTGTAGCTATAAAAAGTTGTATTGGAAAAAGTTTACAAATTGATGAATTTGAAGATTGAGACTAATATTTTATGTCTTTAATTATTTATATATTATTTATGTTTCTTAAGTGTTATAAATTTGTGATCCAAATTGGCCATTCGCTAACAAGCCTAATGAACAAGAATAATGTAAATCCTATGTAGTTTGAGAAGTTGGCTTTTAGTATGATTTCATGAAATAATGATGCATTTGAGATCATGATGTTATATTTTGGGAATTTTATTTCTTATTAACTATTTATATGCATATTTTAAGTTATGTATAGTGGTGAAAATATTTAATCCAGAATGGCTTATTTGGTTCTGGTGAGACTATGAGGAGAAAGGTCTAGAGATTGGTTTATATATCTAATCTATGACTTTAGACCTTAATTTTTCTATTTTTTTAAGTTTATATAAATGTATATAAGGTTAATTTGGATTAATTATAATTAATTTAATATTTATATATAGGTTTTTGAGTTTTGTGTTAGTATGACTGTTCTTTAGGGTAAACTAGCATTTTTATGTAAGAAAATTACAAGTGATGAAAAGCTGGATTTGAGTGTAAGAGTGATGTAAAAAAGTAAATGAACTCATTATTAATTAATTTTAAGTAATTATAATTATTTTTATAATTTTTTTATGTTATTATAAGTGAAGAAAATGTGTTCACAAAATGGTTTCTCTTTAGGATTGGACTGTCTGACTGTATGTCAAGAAACTGGTCTGTAAAACCAACATTTGACATCAAACCTAGTGTTTTTTGTATTTGAGAGTAGTATATATATGTAAAATGATTTTTTAAAAGTATAATTGGTCATAATAATTTTCCTTTTAGGTGTTTGATATCATGTTATTCATGACTAGTTTTTTTAAGTGTTTTTGCAGTTATGAGTGGTCTATTTGCAAAGGAGTGTTTGAGTTATTTTTCCCTAAATTGTGAATTATAAAAAACATGGTGATGTTTTTAAGGTCATGTATTTTATTTTAATGTTATTTTTTTCATGTTTTTTTAACTAAATTGTGTACATTATTTAGTCTAGTTTTGTATACTTTTTGTATGCTCACATGCCTAATTGTGAATAGTGCTACAAGGAGTGTTCACGAAGGGGTTGGTGATAAAAAGTCTTATGGAACTTATAAGATGTTTATTTTATAAAAATTATAATATGTTTATTTTGGTATATTTTATCATTTTATGAAAGTATATTATTTGTTAATTAATGTAAATTATTTCAATAAGAACATTAGGTAACATGTTACTAAGAAGGCCTAATTAAATCAGGTCTCCCTAAGGCCTAAAAATATAAGGGCTAGTGAATTATTACCAACCTATTGTAAGGATTTACTCATGTATGAAAATTTTTATAAGACCTATTTAGATTTTAATCCTATTATTCATGTATGTATGGATGACCAAGAATGGTATGAGCAAGAGGAATGGTATAAATGCAAGGAAGTTTTAGGTCTATTTGTGTGTGTATAAGATATGTGAATGATATAGAATTTGGTAAGTTTAATAAGCTATTATATACCATATAAATAGTGTATATAAATTTTTATGAATATTTTATAGAGGATTTGTGTATGAAAATTAAGGTCATATGACCTAATCAAGTCAAGAAGAGGGCTAGTTGAGCAAAGAAGGATATATGATAATTTGAGAAGAGTAGAAGAGAGAGAAGAGATAAGTAAGGTGATCATCATATATTCTATGAGAAAAAATAAATTCTAAACATGATCAAATAAATCATGTGGTTTATTTGGTTTTGATTCATCTAGGGTGTTTATGCCTCCTTACAACTTGGTGCTTGTCAAAGCCTAGCTGAGTTGGTGCTTAGTTAGTTGGGGTAAGTGCTCCAGGTAAATTTGGTTCTTCACTAAATATTTATATTTTGAGCTAGATTAATTTATTCCATTTTTATGGATCAATGGGTTTTCTTCCCCTTGATGGTTTCCCACATATATGATGTGTTGTCTTGTGTAATCTTATTTCATAATTAAATGAATGATTGATTATGCATTGCTTGATCTATATATGTTAAGGAGGAATTACAATAATTTTTTTAAGACACTAATTCATACCCACTCTTAGTGCATGCGCTTCCAAAAAAACCATCCATTACAAGTTGGTTAGTATGTTTAGGATATGTATTGTGAGTTTTCACCTATTTGGATTTCTATAAATACATCTCTAAGCCACTTATTATATTACTTGTAAATTTCAATATTGAGGCACACTTATACTATTTATAATTGAGCAAAATCTTATATATTATTTCTAAATATTATTATATTTAATTTAAACAATATTTATCCAAGTCAAAATTTTATTTTATCCAAGTCAAGCAAATCATTATCAATTATTCTATTGATCTCGAGATGTATGAATGTAGAAAATGGAGCACTATAACACTAAGCACTATAGGTGGGAGAACTAAGTGGGATTGATTTGCTTCCTTAAATTATTGGATACACAGTAAAATATAAATATTCATAGGGTTGATTAGTGTCATCTCAAACCATTATAGTCCCCCACTCAATTTTATAGGTTTTTAGCTATTGCAATCTCTATTATAGTTTCAATTTTGAAGAAGTCATTTTCAGGTCATCTGTGAATAGAAAATTCCAAATTATTCAATATATTAATATTTTGAGTAGGTGAATTTGATTATTCCCTTAATTTCCCATTTTACCATAGAAATTAAGGTCAACCCATAGAGTAAAATAATGTCTTTCAATCTTAACTAATTCTATTTGGTTATGTCCCATAATAGTGATGTTTCATATATTAGTTGCACATGCATAATTAGGTTTATGTTGATTATTCTAGTCATATTTTAGTCACACATAGTCAACCTAATATGAAAAAGAAGTCTTATTTTTTATATTTTTTGTTATTTTATTTCATTCATTCAAGTTTTGTTTATTTTATTACTTTATTTTCATTATGTTATTTCCAAGCTATTTACAACATTTCCTACCATTAAATTAATTTTATCTTAATTAGAGTTAATACACCATTTAATTCCAAATTTTGATAAAACACAGTACTAGTTACAAATCCTAATGGACACACTCAATGTTGTATATGCTATTGGGATTTAAACAATGCATACCCCAAGGATGATTTTCCATTACAAAACATTGACATGACTATCAATTCTACTACTAGTTGTGAAATGTTATCATCTATGGATAGTTTTTAAGGATACAACTAGATCAAGATTAACCCCATAGACCATGAAAAAAATTGTTTATCATACCATGGGGAACATTTTGTAATGTATTCATGTCATTCAGATAAAATAACACCAAGTCCACTTACCATATAACTATGACACACATATTTGATCACTATTTTCATAATATTGTCAAATATTACATATATATATATATATATATATATATATATATATATATATATATATAAATTGAAAAATAAAAATATCAACATGATCATGCTATAAATTTATATATCATATTGGAGAGATTAAAAAAACAATCTGTGTTTAAATTTAAAAAACGCATACTTGGAGTTACATCAATAAATTTATTCAGTTATATCACATCTCAAAGAGGCATTGAAGTAAATCCAAAAAAAAACAAAGTTATCATCAATATGCCTCTTGTAATAGGATTGAATAAATTAAAATCCTTAAAATGATAAATTCAATCAATGAGATTGTTTTTAGCTCAGTTGGATGGTAAGACACAACATTATATATGTATATTAAATAAATATAGAAATTTTTAATGGGATGCTACTTGTCAACATATTTTTCATGAAATTAATGAACATATACTCAATCCACCTATCTCCATGCTACTAATACTATACAAGTCTTTACTATTGTACATGATATCTATAGAGCACACCTTAGGAGATTTGATTGTATAATATGATTATGATCATAAAGATCTCTCCATTTAATACATAAACTTCAAATTAGTTGGTATTGATAAAAATTACAATACAATGAAAAAATTGTGTTTAGATCTTCTATTTATAACACAAAAATAATGGAATTATATGATTAATATTGAGAAACAATTTATCACAATGGTGGACCCACTTGTGTTTGTCATGTCCAAGTCAAAATTATTATGACACATTTCCAAATGGGTAATGTTACACCTGAAATGAAATTTAAATTTCATCTCTCATATATTAGTAAAAGGGAAAACTATTACAGATCATCTACCAAAAATTTGATTGTTGGATACATCACCAATTAATGATGATTTTGTGATGACTTCACTACATATCATATTGATAATGATAGATGGACCATGTACTTAGACACCTCAAAATTCACCACTAGTGCTAAAGAATAGATAATATTCATTACTCCTCAAGGTTAGCCATTTCCATTTGCCTTTTGCTTGGGACTTTAATGTAAAAACAATATAACAAAATATGAGGCTTTAATATTAGGCTTATCTATTGTACACACGCTACAAATCAAATGTATAAAAATGTATTGATATTTTTAGTTGATGTTTAATCATATTTTATATATTTATTAAAAATAAATTATAAAATTTAATCACATATAAATAAATGTCACAGTGATTAATGATGCACTTTGACATGTTTTCAATAGAAAAAATACCCCACAAGGAAAATAGGCATGTAAATGCAATCACCAGTGTTGCTTCCATGATTCCTATTTACATCAATTATGAGCATATGATTTTTAATATTCATCAACTAAGACACTCATTAGTCACTACACCAACCTTAGAGGCTTTTGAAACTTTTGTAGTTACAACATAGTAAATTCAGAAAGGTATAGTGATATATTCAATTTATTATACTAGCATTCTATCCAAAAAATGCTACATTAAATTATAAATACAAATTACAATGTCAAGTGATGCATTGTGTTTTAATTGGAATATTTTTTTAAAATATCATGTAGTGGGAATTTAATTTTTTATTTAAACTAAGAAGATAAATTATCATTGATGCACATGATAGTGAATATAGAGGTCATTTTAGAAACAAATATGTGTCTTATGAATTATTGTGAATGGGTTACTATTGACCTATGAGAAATGTCATTAATTTTGGATAATGAAAATTCAAAGGTTGAGATCACATTATACGAATCTTGTGCATACCACAATGTTGTTGAATTCAAATGAAATCACTCAAAGACAATATTGTAAGAGATAAAACATAAGTGAAAAAAACTCAATCTTTAATTAAGTTTTAAAGCTTTAAAATGAGATGAGTACATATATGAAAGTAATAAAGTAACTCATCCACAAAAGGTGGACAATAAAACCCTATAATAAATAAGTAAATCCTTAAAAACATATGGTCAACAGGGCCAAGAATAGATGAGTAACTCCCATAGGTAAAATAACTAGTCAAGGGAATTACTTCCTAGTCACTAGTTAATTTGCACATATAATCAAGCTTCTACATGAAAGTGTTAAAACTCTAAGTGAGGAGGAAAATCCTATAATAAATAAATATTGTAAAAATTAAAATCCCTACTCTAACACCTTACCCCCATAAACATAGTTTAGGTGGGTAGTGTAAAAAATAAATGGGTCCCAAAAACTAGGTCTAATGAGGCACCCATGTACAAAGTAATCTCTCATAAAGAAGAGAAAAGAAGAAAACTCATAGGAAAAAACTATTGCCCCCTTAAAATAAGCTAGAAAACACCCTCTAAATATGATGTTAATGTTGATGTAGACCACACCCAAAGAAGAGATTATAGATGAATGAACTTGCTCTTGATGAAGGGTTTGTTAAATATATTTGAAGCCTACTCTAAAGATTAGAGTAATATCAAGACAATTCCCTAGCCATGAATAAACTCCCAAATAAAATTCATGAATTATATTCTTACATATCTATATAGTAATCTACTTGTCATAATAAATGATGGTGGGATTCTTGAATAGAATGCTAAACTCAGATAGGATCCATTAAAGCCAAATAACCTCAGTAGTTGCATTAAAAACTCCCATATACACTACCTCTATGGATGATATAGAAATAACATTTTTCTTATTTATAGAGTAAATGATAAGACCAAAACCTAATGAAAAATTATAACCTGAAGTGGACTTATGATTTTGATTATCACCTACTCAATTTGAATATGTAAATCCAACCAAGTCAACCTTTGTCAAATATGTAATGAATCCAAAATTTGTAAGAGCCCTAAATTTAGTGAAAGATCTTATTGGCTACTTTTTAGTTCATCTCATGGGGTTATTTCATGAATTTTAAGACAAGTCCACTACATATGAAATATCAAGGTTGGTATGAGTCAAATAAATAAGGTTACCGACAAGCTATTTATAAGGAGTGGCATAAAAAAAAAGTGTGGAACAATCAACCTTAATCTTGACTCATGATAGAAATGGAGTTGAACATGGCTTACAATCAACCATGTGAAACTAAGATAAAATATTGAGAGTATACATGGGATGTGCAAGTGAAATACCTAAATTAGATTGTGAAATATTGATGCCAAAAAAATAATAAATAAGACCCAAGTCTATCATGTCAAATCTATATTCTAGAGCTATCTTAACCACTATAATAGATTATGATTAACTCTTGATGATCAAAATATCATCAACATAAAGGAGAAGTATCAATAAAGAATATTCCTATTATAAGAAGTATACATTAGGGTCCAAATGACACCTAGTTAAACTTGAAGGAAGAAGGAATCCATATTGGTGTACCAAGCCCAAGGGTCTTGTTTGAGGCCATATATGGATTTACTAAGTATGCAAACTAAAGATGAATCTTGAACAAACCTAGGTGGTTACTCCATGTAGATATCCTCCTCAAGGTCTCCATGAAGAAAGGCACTCTTCACATCCATATAATATACATCCCAATAATGTTTTGTAGCTATAACTAGTGTGAGTTAGATCAAAGTCATATTTACAACAAGTGCAAAGGTATCTTAGTAGTCAATGTAGGTTAATTATGAGAAAACCTTGGTGACTAATCACACCTTGTAACTATTGATAGAATCACCTACTATAAATCTGGTCTAATATATCCACCTACATCGAATCATCTTTCTTCACTTTATAAGTGAAGTGAAATCCCAAGTGTGATTTTTTATTAAGTAAGAAAATTCTTCTTGTATAGTAATGTATCGCTCAAGTATGCCTAAATCCTCTTAGAATGCATGTGGATATAAATTTGAATAAAATAAATCATGTGAGCCACTCTAATAATATTATAGAGTATATCTATCATCTTATGGATCCCCTACCCAAGTGCCTACACTCTAAAGTTTCTATCTATCCCAAAGGGGATTGTAAGTGGGTGAGTTAAGTGTTAACTCCTCATCCTTTAAAAATGACTAGAGGTGGATGTAGAATACTCCTCATCACTATCCTCACTATCAAAACTAGAATAAAAAGAAGACCCTATCTTAGGAACCTAATCTAGATGATCTGAGTTGGAATAAGAATCATCAAGTCTAGATTAATCTAATGAAAAACAAGTTTCAAGTGTTAAGTCTTTGGGACTCTCTTGAAATTGAAAATTTCTCTCTATGAAAAACTCATGTGTGTTCAACTATAAAAGGTGATATCCCTTAACAACATCTAGAAAATCTAAAAATATACAAGGCTTGGACTGAGATTACATATCTTTGCATTTATTCTTATTTGTACATGCAATAGTTGGAGATTTAAAAACCCTAAACTTCTAAACTTTAGGTTTCCTTACATGCCAAGATTCAAAGGATTTTATTCCTTTCAAAAATTTATGAAGAACCTTGTCCTAAATATAACAAGCAAAATTAATAATTTCAGCCTAATACTAAGGTTTCAATGACTTAGAGTGAATCATATAGCTAGCCATCTATTTCAATAATATGTTCTTTCGTTTTGTAATATCATTATGTGAAGGACTATAAGTAACTATCTACTACAAATCAATCCCATCTATGGTGAAAAACTACTCAAATATGTTTTTGACATATTCATCTCCATTTTTAGCTATAAGAACCTTGATGTATTTCTCATATTGTTTCTCAACAAGTGCCTTAAATTCTTGAAAATATTTAATAAATTTAGAATTTTACTTAAGAAAGTTAACTCATTTATACCTCAAGAAATCATAAATGAAAGTGAGAATATACTTAGCTCTTATAAAATATAGATTGGTAAAAATCCTAGATACATCATTGTGTACTAACTCTAGTGCTTGTGAATCCCTCTAAGCTTTGCCTTTGTTAAAGTTTTCTTCAAGTGATTTCTAAGAGAGAAACCCTCACAAAGTCCTTTAGAGAACTAGGCTTGAGGTAAGATTATGACCATGTCATTTTTGATACATTATTCAAGGTAGCAATAGTTATAGTGTACAAACCACTCATGCCATTATTTTATAACTCCTAAATAATTTAGCAAATATTTTGAGGAAGAATTGATTAAAAATGTGAGAATTTGTATAACCTATATTGGTGATCTGCCCTACTCATTTCCACTATAAAATCACTATGAAACTCACTGATGATAATTGAATATGGTAAAAACTTGACCCTCATGCCTTTGTTGATATGGATGTTTTGATACATTGATAGGAGACTAGTTGAAAGATAAGTAACACTTACAAATTATTTAATGTTCCTCCCTATATTTCAATATACCTTCTCCCTAAAACTAATATAGAAGTTTCATCACCCAAACTAATAGAAGACATGTAATAAAGTTATAAAGAAGAAAACTTAACTAGTGAAGAGCCCATATGGTGAAAATCACCTCAGTTAATAACCCATGAAGATGTTGAAGTTGCAACCACTAAATGAGTCTTTCCTTTTACTTCTTCTTTTCCCTTTCCATTTGCCTTATTACAATATCGGGGAGATGAATTTTTCTTGATGGATTCATTAACAACTATGTTTTTATTCTTTAGGAGATGAGTTATGTGATATATTTGATTCCTCATGTACTTGATTTCATCATCATTCCCATTTTTATTAAAGTATATAAAATTAACATTCCCTTTCTTAGGTTTGTCATTGGAAGAGGAGGATTCAGTGTTGGTTTTAGTAGAGGTTGATTCTTTCTTCTTATCTTGATCCTTATTCTTCTTATATTTATTTTAGTTCTTTGATTTCCCATTCCTAACAACTATGGATTGAGGTTTTTTGTAATTCAATGTGCCCATTTGGATCAAATTGTATTTCTCTCTAGTTAAGTCAAAAATGAAATAATCTAAAAGAGGCATTTTCCATGTAGAATTCAAAGCACTTTTAGCGTTATGGAAGGTAGAGACAAAGACTAAATAGTAAAGACCTAGTTTAGAGAGTATAAAATTAATAAATTGGTCATCTTATTTATTTATCCCACATTATTTCAACTACAATTTCAAGGACTTGAACTTAGTGAATAAATCTTAAATGGTGTCAAAGTTGTAAGGACTTAGGCTAATGAGTTCATTCTTAATATTATGACTTCTCATCACATATTGATCCCAAAATAGATTACCTATAATGGTCTATTCATCATGGGGTGATTTGGTATGGTCTAAGCGAAATAGGATATCAGGTAGGATAGAAAGACATAATACTCCATATGATTCATCACTATGGTTATACCACCTAACTTTATCTATAACTATTCTAGGATAAGTTTCATCACCCATGGTTATCCTATATAAACCTTTACTCCTTATAATTATGACCATATTTGTTTTTCATTAATGATAGTTAAAAGGAGTTAGTGGGTTGATTAAACTTAAATCCATTTTAGTTATGATTTGAGTTTGAGTAGTATTGTAAGTTATTGTTGTTGTAGAAATGAAAGTGCAAGTAACAAGAAAGAGTAACTAAAAATAAAGTTCACCCAAAAAAATGTTTTAAATCATGCACACTCAAAATAAATCAAGTAAAGTTGAGAATGTATTTAGAGAAAATGGTGTATATTTTTTTAAATATATTATTTTTAAGACTAGGTGAAGACATCGGTCTTAGGTGAAAATGCATCCAAGATGAGTACAAAAAGTGAGAAAGTGAAAATAAAAATAGTAATTCCTCTTTAAATATTCTACACAATATATCATTTTTATAAAAATAATCAAAAAATATCCATAAAAAATTTTAAACTTGAACAATCCTCTTATACATTACTTTTTCATTCAAAGAAAAGTAGAATATTTAACCTTGTTTTAAGTCAAGCTATTTAAAAAGGTGATTTAATATGCTAGATTTTTTTAAAAATTTAGGGAAAACATTGAATATAGTTAGCTTGTTTTGTAACAAACTATAAACCATTTTGAAAATGTAGGAGTCTTTTGTATTATTTCTTAAATAACTCACATGCATGGAATGGTGATTCTAACTAGGTAGAAAATAGAGTAGACTCAATAGGTGAAAATTCCATAAACAAGGTCCACCTAGAAGCAACATAGAACTAGGATTGGATAGTATTTTAAACACATAAAACTATTTGATGATGAGATGATGATAAATACATAGGTCAATACCAAACATAAGAAATAAAACCTAAAGTTATATGGAGGCATGCATGTCTTTTGTATAAAATGCACCAAGGCACATGAAACACAAAATAAAAAAGAAACCACAAAAGTGTTGTAATGGCTTCAAATGAACAAGATATACAAAAAATTGAATCCATTGAAGATGCAAAATCCCACAAATAAAATATATACCAAACTTTTTTTTGAAATAAAAATATTAATATTTAAAAACTTAGATTAACATAAATGAAAAAATCAGGGATACAATTACCATGGGTGGCTCTAATACCATATCAAATATGTCATTAGTTTTGGATAACGTGAATAAAAATTTAAAGATCACACAAGACAAAGCTTATGCATTCAAAAATGCTATTTAAGTAAAACTAAATCACTCAAATACAATATTTCAAGAGATAAAAATAAAGTGGAGAAGAACCCAATATTTTATTAACTTGAAAATCTCTCAAATGAGATGAGCACATATAAGAAAGTAAGGAAGTAAATCCTTCACAAAAGGTGGTCAATACACCCATGAAATGGACAAGTAACTCCTCCATAAAATGTGGTCAATAGGGAAAATTTTAGATGAGTAACTTCTATAATCAGAAATGTTAATAAAGGGAGTTACTTCCTAGTCACCCAATCAACTTTCACATATAAGCAAGCTTCTCCATGAAAGTAGGAAAAATCTTGGTGAGGGAAAAAATCTTATAATAAATAAATATGGAAAAAAATAAAACCCCCACTTTAAAATGACCTACAATAAAACAATAATGTCGTGAATATGTAAAATTATGCTCACAATGCTATAAGCATAGTAACTTAAATCATGATCCATCAATTTAATTGTATGCAATTGTTTTAACATGTCCATCTTTCATTTGGGGTTTTGACGATTGGAAATAATATGTATATATAGAGTCATTATATCATCACAAGATTATTATTATAGCCACATAATACTATACAAAATGTATTGAGGCCATAACTTGACAATCTACTATAGGATATGATATTTATCACTTCTTAATGACACATATTATTTCATGGGTTGGATGATCATCAACCATTTTAATAGATAACGTATCATCCTTAAAAAATAAAGTAGTTGACCAATTATTTTTTAAATTCAAGATTCATATACTAAAAAGGAAATGGGAAAGTAGAACCAATAAATAAGACAATTTTCAAAATCCTAAGCAAAAATATTTCAAAACATGGCACATATTGGCATAATCAAATTATCTATGCATTTTGGGCATATCACATAAGCATGCATACACTATTGAAGGATACACCACACTCAATCAATTATGGAGTAGAAGAGTTACTTTTTTTATAATTATAAATTACTTATTTGAGGGTATTTTTAAAATACATCATTAAAGACAATCAAAATTGGGAAAAATGGTTACATGGATTAGAAATACTAGAAGGAAAGCATATTAAAACTATTGAACATATCAAAGTATATAAATATTTCATCAAAATAGAATATGGAAAGAACACTGATAATAGAGATTTTTAAGTTGGGTATTTACTACTAAAATAAAATCATAAGAATACTAATGAAAATAAAGGTAAATTTAAGCCCAATTGGTTGGGTTTATTTTTAGTTACTAAAAAGGTTAGTACATGATCTTACCATATATATAAACTCAATGGGAAAACTATGAAGAAACATATAAATATCTTGCACTTATGAAAATACTATACATAAATTAATTTTATCTAAAAATATCAAAAAATACAAAAAATAAAATATTTCAAGAATAAAAAATGCAAAAACATTTAGAACATTTTCAAAAATATAGAATCGAGACCTAATCATGATAAGATGATATATTAATTACTTACATATGTTATTTATCACATATTTTTTAGATATATTGTTTGTTTTTAAACACATGTATTTCATGAGGTATATTAGTCTAGTGTAGTACGTACATTATATAGGGATTCTTAGATGTTGGATTCCTTTCTACCTAGTGGCCATGCCTATGTTGGGGAATATAATTCTAAGGTTAAATTATGATAATTCATATATTTATATGATGTAAATCTACATATCTAAAAATTGTCTTCTAATTGGCTAATATTTTACATTGTAATACACATACATGTTACTTTTCTCTAATATGACTTGGATACATATGATTGGAATATGATAGTTTTCACTAATATTATACTCCTTCAATGTTATTTAATTTATTGCATGATAGGATATACTATGTTTTAATTATTATGTGTAACCCTTCGCCCTTGTGTGAAAAATTATTTAACACGTATTTGATATTAGTGCTTGATATGTGTGACATTTGAACTTATCCATTGCTTATGGACCTTGGACATATGTGTGTGATATTTATTTGTTTGATATGTAAACGTGTCCCTTGTTTGAGAAATTCTTAATTTCCTTTGTATGCATCCCTTGGTATTTATTTTGAAACATATTCATTTCCATTGTGTATGGCCCTTGGCCTTAGTGTATACTATTGTGTGACATTGTGTGTGTTGTGTGTGTGTGTGTGTGTGTGTGTGTGTGTGTGTGTGTGTGTGTGTGTGTGTGTGTGTGTGTGTGTGTGTGTGTGTGTGTGTGTGTGTGTTTTCTAATTTTGATTATTGGTTCCATGACACATATCATGCACTTTTAATGTATAGTCTACTTAAAATATTGGTAATTTAATACATGCTTCATTTCTAAATCTATCTATACATTACATTTATATTTCTCACATTCAATATGTTACATACATGATTCAATGAAAAACACATTATTATGATGACATATTTTCCATATGTTAACATTATATACATGATTTTGTCTTTATCACATGATGCAATCAACTATTATTTTAAGATGAGTGACTTGCAAACTACATCCCTCATATCAAAATGGAGTAATCATATTAAGATTGTATTAGATATACACGACTCCATGAGTAGATAAAATTGAGATTTGGGATAGAGTATAATCTACAAATATACACACTATTTTTTTTAAAAGATCCAAACTAATGAAAAAATAAATTATATAATATATTTCAAGTTTTAAAATATTCAAATTAATGTAAATATCAAACATATGCCAAATATATGGCACATTGATAAAAATTATGGGGACATATGAAATTCATATTCACTCACTTTTTTAAAGACTCAAAACATATATTCATACACACTTAAATGTATATGCATGGACATGTGTAAAAAAATTAAAATATAAAATTTATAGGCTAAAAATACAATTACAATTGAGATTATATATGCTTAGCATTCTATATTATTTATAATATATTCATGGGACATGATGCCTATTCATGATCACATGCACATTTTAAAAGTTAAAATATTCAAAATAAAAAATTCAAATTAAAAATATTCATTTAAAATGAAAATCTAAGAGAAATTTAGTCATGATGGTGGGATAATATTCTATTTCGATCATGCAAAAATAATTTATATCTATTTACAACTATGTGATTTAAATCTATTTTGGGTAATTATAAGTTAAGGTTAAGTGAGAATAAATGGACATGACCTTTCTTATGGTGAGCCCATTGTGTGGCTCTATATTATGCTATAGGTGATGTACATTTGAGTCTAAAGACAATAGTCTTGGCTTCACTTATATCAAACCCATTATGGTTACACCTATTATTGCTTGAAAAACATGCCCCAATTGCAAACTAAAAAAGGGGACCCTCTTTTTGAAATTTTGAGGACCTAATTATTTGATATATTACCAATTTAATCATCTCCTAGATGAAGTGTTTCAAGTGTATAAAGGTATTATTTTTCACTAATTTTCCTATTTACATGTTTAATCTAAGCTCTCCATATGGAGGTTAAAACTAAATTGGTTGAATGTACCTAGATTGAAAGATTTGATCATGTGGAATTATGTTTTGAAGATGCTTGAAACCCACCCCATTTTTTAGGGAAGTCTACAAAAGTATTTTAGGAATTATCTACCTTTCATGAAGCCTTTATAGCTTTTATTCTAGAAGTTTAACCCAATTTCACTTTAAATCCAATAACATTGGCTGAGGGATTATGATATCCTTAGTTTTAACCTAGTTATTTTTAGAAAAATGGGCTTATACTTGCTAGGGTTCTCATGAAATTGGGAGTCTTTAATTATTTTGAATCTACCATCATTACACCTATTTCTACTCTGGAATTATTATAAATGGATTGTAATTTACTTGTGATCACTTTTTTCCTTAGTCAATTTCTTCAATTTGGTCAAAAATTCTAGTAAAGCTGCTTTATCTCCATTTTAATTGGCCTTATATCACTAATATTGTGTGTTCATGTTATTTTATTTAAATGACTTATCCAGTTTATTCAAAATGAAAGCCATTTTTACTCAAATTGACTTGGTTATTCATTTGATTTTAAATTAGGCTTTTTCACCTTTTTTCCTTTCTCACTTTTTGTTTGTGTCATTATTTAAGACTTATTTTGGCTTTGTAATTTTTCCCAATGAAGATTTTATCTTAGTGTATCTTGCCTCAAATTTATTACAGTTTTTGTTTGCATCATTTTCATGAATTTTCTTTTTACATCACATATTTTATTCATCATTCTCATGGTTTTTAATCATGTCTTTTGTCCCAATTTACCTAAGATAGCTGAGTTGTCATTTACACTTTGGACATTCTTATTCATTTATTTCAAATCAAGCCTTAATTTTTTTCTTCCTAAGCCTTTCCACATGACTTCTTTAGTTTTTTAGACTTTCAAGCTAATTACAAAATGTTTGTAAGTCTTTTAAAGAGTTTATAAGATCTGAACTATAGATATTTAGACCATTAGATCTAATGGTCTAATATCTCTGAAGTCCTTAATGCTCAAAGAAGCTATCAGGTAGTGACTTCTCATGAGTGTGAAACTCCAAAGGATCAAAAGGATTAGAATGATAAGCTAAAGTCTCAGAGTCATGAGTGGACACCATGTGACATCACTTTAAATACCCAAACTAAATATTCTACTAAACAAGAGGATTTTATGTAGCACTCTGATGACATCATCTATCCCTGAGCCTAAATTTGATGGGTGACTCCCCATCCTAAAACTATAAAACCATGACCTCTGGACCATGTAAAGTAGACCACATGCAACTCAAGGAAATTAAATTTGAATTTTGTCTTAAACATCACAACTATGAGAAACCAAGAATAATGTTGATCATTCTAATGTAGAGTTTCATTAAATAGGCAGGTTACATAAGAGCATTATTTCATGATTGGGCCAGGTTAAAATGATGTGAGCTCATACAAAATCTTATGTTTAAAATGAATATAACTCATGTGAGTGTTTATATAATTAGGATCTTTTATTTATCACATTATGGTCGAAATAGATTCTATATTTTTTTATTAATGATTATATTGTTATATGGTCTCATTTTATATTTTGTGTGAGGAATTTATATTTAACTAATTTTCATGATCTTGTAGGACTCATATTCCAATCCAAGGTGTTGACCCAGACATGTGTCCTCATAAAATGAGCTAAACTCTTAATCAAGCATAAATTAGAAGAGATAAAGTGGATTATTGCATCATAAAAGGGGGATATTGATGAATTACGAGGTGTATAAAAAAATGCTAGTCTAAGTCCATGTACTATAATGGAAATGATACACAAGATGGTCTCAAACCATTAAGAAGGTGATGTTTATAAAATATTGAATGGAATAGGTAATCTTGAGGTAGTTAGTGATAAAAGGTGATCATGTGACTTCTAATTAAAAAATGGATTTTTCTTCATCACTAAATAGAAATCAAAGCCACTTACAACAAATTTATCTAGTGGACATAGGGAGAAATAATTCAATATTAAAAATCAAGGAAATTAATTGTGCAAGGTGAGAACAACTAGAAATCATAATATGATCCCAATTATTTATGGTTTCTAACATTCAATCAAGGTATGGTGCTAATTGCATAGGGAATGATCATGAAAATGGGATTTCTAGAGTTCGAGCCACCTCCTCTAATTAATAATCAATATTTTTAACTACTTAGCTAGTGCGATGAGTTGGCAATTTTGGGAAGGACTTACTCTATATATTTATGATGCTTTGAAGGCCTTTCTTAGGGTTGGATTTTTATCTTTTGAGAAGAGAGACATAAATAACCAAACCTTTTATTATGATTTTTGAGATAATCTCTTCCCTTTTCATGAATTTTCCTTCTTATTACATTTATATTTTTTAGTCTTTCATGATTGTATGAATTCCAAGATATTGTTCATGAAAACAATATATCCTGATAATTGGAATATTTTTAAGATTGTGTGGTCATTTCTTTCACATTTTTATGGTAGTTATGTCCTTACTTATTTTAGTCACTATCCCTCCTAAACTCTTACACCATCTTTAGCTAGAGTTGTGTTAGGTATGGCTCAACTAAATACTAGTTTCACTAGATTCACTCAGTCAAATAGCTATGAATTAATTTGTGTTCATATTAGGTGTTTCATCTCTTTATCCCTAATCTTTTGATTTTTATTTATGATCAAGTTAGTATAGAAATATAGTGATATAAATTTAACTATTTATCTTGATTGGTTTTCATCATATATCAAATTTTATCATCATTATTGCATTATCACATCCATGAACATGATAAATTAATGAGAGAATTTAACTTGTTTTAGATGATAAATCTTAGAATCCTAATTTATATTAGAGATAGTAACCTACAAACTTATCCAAAGTGAAGTGTGTGGCCTCTTTTGTATCCCTTAGTCAAATTCAGCTATGCTTCAAATCATTAAAATAGCCCCCTTACATATAGTTCACAATATCCAACTAAGTGACAACAAGTATACCAAGACGTAGTAAATTTAGACCATGGGAAAGTATTTTCTTCATAATATCTCCTAATGGATTCACTCCCTTTGTTACATGTTCATCTTATCTATAAAGAGTATCTTGACTATTAAGAGGAAAGGATGAGTTTCAGTCTTATCCTTATAAAGACTAACATGTTCATGAGAAACACTAGTGGATTCACTCCCTTTGTTACCATAAAACTCTTTAAAAATTAATCCCCTTTAATTTAAATTATGAATCAACTCAAACATAGTTATATTTACTTTTTTTTATTAAGCTTTTCAATGATATCATAAATAAGTTTGGTATTCTCTAGTTTCTTATTATTTTGGGTATATGTAGTAGGATTTTGTGGTGGATAAGAGATTGGTGGTCCTTTGGGTGGAGGAAAATTATTACCTAGATTCACATCAAGTAGAACTCAAGTGTTATTCAAGGGAGTAGAGGTGGCTAATGTGTTGGGTAATTTACTCCTTAGTTGGTAGTTGTTCCCTCTTTGGAACTAAATGAAAGCATGAACCTCCTCTAGGTTGTCTTCAAGATCATTTTCATATTCGCATGGAAATTTGTAAGTATATAATATAAAGTTTATGTTTGGGTTCCCTATTTTATGGTTTTGATTATCATTAGGAGTAGGCACAACCTTAATATTATCCACCTTTCCTATAATATTTTTGAGGTATCTATGAATTCTATATAGCTTGTTTATTCATAGTGCATCGTATCATGAAATCTATACCAGGTGTTTAAGGCTAGGTTTGTGAAATTCATAGAATGGGGAGTGTTTTATCTCTATTTTCTAACATCAAAGGGACTGTGCACATTTCAATTATTAGGCTAGGAATTCCATTGCCGATTAGGTCTTTACAAATTAAAATTCCCACCCTAAGACTGGTTATTAATATTATAATTGGAATTTTGAGGTCCTTTCCTCTACATGTTAGTTAGATCATTAAATATATTCTAAAACAACTATTTTAGTTTATTCACTTCAATAGCTAGACTATCACTAGGTTGGCTTACTAATTGAGGTTATAGGCTAGTCTCAGGTGCATGGGTGTGAGTATTATTACCATATTCTTGTGAACTCAATTAGGATGGAATTGATCATTGAGTAATAATAGACATGACATACCCACTAATGTTTATCATAGTAATAGTGCTATTATATGCCATTAGTAACAAATTTTTATTATTCATTTGGGTGACTACATGGTTAGGTGGCACATAAGGTAAACTATTAGGTAGGTAGTTCATTGGTGTCAGGTTATAAACTAGATTATGGCTCACAAATAAATCTCCTTAGATAGGATTCATTAGAGGTGTGTGACATTATAGGTCCTATTTAATCATTGGTATTTATTTTTATACACTTGTTTGACCCAATGAAGGTAAAGGACCAATTTTATATCCTTGCATCATTATTTATTTCTAAATATTAACAAATTCATTATATTCCTAATATAACAATGCCAAATTTTTCGGGTTATCTTAAGGAATATATAAGTAATTGAATTTAAATCCCTGAGGTAGGTTTATATGAAAACTAGTTCAGTCTGAGAGTATGGGTATTTTAGATGATGGTAAAACTTGTGAAATCAAGCATTGAACATGTTCATATGATCATTTTATTCTTTCTTAACATCTATAAATTGGGGATATAATAATGTAAGGTCAACTAGGAGTCTAAAATCACTTAAAAATACTATTTCTAACATAACTTAGGTAGTAATAGACCTAATCAATAACCCAAGATACCAAGAATATGTTGCTTCCCCTAATGAGTAGGGAAATAACCTATAAACAACATTCTCATGTTAGATTTGGGTTCTGACCAAGAAATATTTAAAGGATTGGATGTGTTCTACAACTATTTGGACACCTCCCACTATGAACATGGAACATAACTTGTTCATATTTTGGTCAAATCATGAGCCATGACTAGGATAACCATAGGATAATAGCCTCCTTCTCAAGGTCATGCCATGTTGGCCATTGGTAAATTTTTATATTAGGGAGGTATTTTATTCATGGGATCTCCCTATTTTAAGTAGAGGTCAATGATTAACAAACCCTTCACTTAAATTATTAGTTGAATGTCAAAATGCATATCAAAATTGTTTTGTTACTAGGAGGAGGTCTTGAACCATGATTTGAATGCAAAAGTTGAATGTTTAAACTAAGTAATTTTAAAACCCTTCTATCACATTGAGCTAAACCTTCTCTTAAGATATAGAGTAGAAGGATTAATACCTGATATAAGTATGTTGGATTTTACTTGGATCTCTTAGAACTCACTAACTATATAATACCAAAATAAAAATCTAATAAAGGGAAAATAAGGATCAAACCCACCCAGTCAATTGGTAGTTCAATAATAACTACATTTGTCCCTTTTGTTAACCCATTCATCTTTACTCCAAGATAAATTGTAAAACATATTTCCTTCATAAGTTATAGCCTTACACAGATCTAAATTAATGCACGTAAATGAAAAGGAAATTAATCAATCACTTGATCACACATAGATGCTTTTGGTAGGATTATAGTTTAGTATGTCACTCATTACTATATACTTTAGTGCCTTTGAATTCTAGTTTATTCTGAGTTATAGCTTTCATATAATTATTTTTCATCTTGTGAAATTAGAGAGTTTATATCCTAAAAATACTCAAGAGTATCTCCTATTAGGAGTTTCCATTTGTTGTTACTTTCACAACATGCCCCATTTTCAAACTAAAAATAAGGATCCTATTTTTGAAAATTTAGGGATCTAATTATTTGATATTTTCCTAGTTTAATAATATCCTAAATGAGGAGTTTAAAGTGGTTGAAGGTATTATTTTCACTACTTTTCATATTTAGGTTCTTAGTCTAATCTCACCATATGGATGTTAAAATTAAATTTACTTAATGTACCTAGATTGAAATATTTGATCATGCAGACTCATGTTTTGAAGATGCCTGAAACCCACCCACTTATTGAGGGAATTCTAACAAAGTATCTGTATGAATTACCTAGATTTCATGAAGAATTTATAGCTTTTATCCTAATAATTTAACCCATTTTAACTTTAAATCTAGAAAAATTAATTCAGGGCTTATGCTAATTTTAATTTTAACTTAGTCACTTTCAAATAAATGAGATTATCCTTAATAAGGTTCTCATGAAATTGGGATTCTTTAATTATTATTAATCTAACCTTGTTCAACCAATTTCTAATATTTAATTATTATAAATGGAATATAATTTACTTATGCTCACTTTATAAATTGATTGATTTATTCAATTTGGTCAAAATTTCTAGTAAAGTTGCTTTGTCTCCATTTTTAATTCACCTTGTGTCACTAAGTTATGCATTTGTGTTGTTTTATTTGAATAGCTTAGCCATTTTTATTCAAAATAAATTAGTAATTTTTATTCAGATTTAATTATCCATTTGTTCTATTTGAAATCTATCCTTTTCACCTTTTTCTTGTGATCAAGGAATCCAAGAAGGGTGGTTGGATCATAGGTTAGCTTCATAATGAAAATGAAAACAAACACACTAACATGCATAACACTACATTGCCTAGATAAAGGGAGGATCATGGTGAATAAACATAAATGAACAAAGCATAACTAAAAATGGAAATAACTTATGCAAATTCGTTACCAATTCCTTGAATGCTTTAAAAGGTTCTTCATTTGGTTTGTTCAGATTATGCTCAAGAAGTCTTCATCACTGGAGTTTGGCTATATTTATCTCCTCTTGGCACCATGGTTGGTTTGTATTTTTGTTAGGTTTATATGGCTTGAAATGGATTAAAATGTCTTGGCTTGGAATTTTGGCATTACAACTCTATGTATTTTCTTTATGCCCTAAGTCTTGCATTGTAACTTTACTATGTTCCAAGCTCTCTAAATGAAGAGGTCTAAGATTGTATTTATATGTTTAAAAAAGGGAATTAAATGGGTTAAATCCTAAACTAGGTTTCATAAATTAACCTAAATAGAGATAAAAGGTGTCCAAACTTCATGATTAACATGGAATAGGTGTGTTTGAGATATTTTGGATTTTGGACAACTCACAAAAGCTAATGATCAAAACCTAGGATATTCTATGATTTTTGAATTTATTTTTTGAAAATTCATTTAATTAATCAAGGATGAATTAAATTAGGACTTTGATTAGTATTTAAATATTAATTAATTATTTCTAGGCATTTGAACATTTTACAAGTTTTGATTTAATTCAATGTGTGCATTTGCTCTATTTAATTGATTTTTTTTGCCAAATTGATTTAATTGCATGTTATAAATCCAAATTTTATATGTTTATAAATTATTAGGCAATATGATCAAATGTTTTTATGAATTACTCTAAAGTTGGGTGTAAATCCATTAGTGACCAATTTTAGATGTCTATAATTTACCCCTATTTAACAAGTCATTATAAGCCGTAAGCATAGTAACATCTTTTCAAAGAATAAAAATTTCTAGTGTGTATGAAATTAGAAATGCATCATGTATATAAATAAATCTTAAATTAGAGAATATATATCATACCATACACTTTTGATTGGAGATACATTTGTTAAGTGGGATCATGACCAATATGGAGACCTACTAGACTCTTTTAGGTGATCATTTATCACAATAAACCATGTTAAGAAGGGTTCAAAAGCCTCCAATATAACAAAATCATTTAATAAACCTAAGGTGGTCCTAGGTTTTGATATTTCATGGAAACTAATAAAAAATAAATTAAATCTAATCTAGTGTTCACCAAAGCTTATGGCACAAAGTCAGGGTTAGAAATAATAAAATGAAACATACATAGGAGACATATACTCATGTCAATGTATACAAAATCCTAATTCATGAAAGATAATCACAAATGTGTATCTATATAATATTACAAAGTAGAAATAAATTTAGGAATACTTACCTTTGAAGATGAACTTATCGAGCCTCAATCTCTCCCTTGGCCAAGGTGTTTCACAAGAGGTTGTGGTATGTAAGGATAACAAAGACAAATTATCTATATGATACATAACCTAGTAATGCATATAAAAGATTTTTCCAAAAGACAAGATCCATATCTCTAAACAAAGTATGAAATGCTAAGCTTTATTACTCAATTAGAATGGTCAATAAGTAGATATTTGTTCATTCTTCCTTCTTATTTCACTTCTTGATAAATGACGGAAATGAACTTGTATTTATAGGTAGATTTTACCCTTGAATCTTCTAAAAATCCTAACCAATAGGGTTGACCCAGTTGACCTAGCACAATTTTAGTGAATAATTCACTGGGTCTTGAGCTAGGTCAGCCAAAGGCTAACATAACTCCTAAGTGAAAATATCTTGAAATTGTATAGGGTCAACCCAGTCGACCTAATATAACTAACTAATAAAAAGGCATTTAAGTGAGAATAAGGAAGATAAAATGTAGAAAATGCCTAGAATGGGTACAAAAGAGAGGAAAAAGATTAGTGTTAATGTTATTAGAAGATAAGTGAGTAGATAATAAGTGGTAAAAGGGACAAAAATCTTGCAAATCAGCAATGGTCTACCCACCCCTTTCTTGGTGCACCCCTAAAGGAATGGACTTAGAAATATTGAGACACAATGGGTTCTTTCAAGATACAAAGTATTAGTAATTGATAAAAGTTTGAAAATATTATGAGTGTACATATTCCCCACTCAAACCTCATTACATGTAACATGAGTGTAACATGAGATGGTGCTTTGAGAAATAAAACATGATAACACATAATGCTGATGATAAGTAAAGTGCAATAAGAAAAAAATTAAATAAATGAAATGATAGAATTATAAAACACATACCTTTACTTATTTTAGTGATATAGATAAATAAGTAGAAAATAAGAGAATAAAAGGTGTCCAATGTGAAGAAAAATAGGTGGACCTATAGAATTTAGTGCAAAAAAAACCAAAAATCAATTTTTTTCCAAGAGAGGCATATGGTAGTGGAAAATATTCTCTAGGTCATCACGATTCTAGAACATTTTAGGATTTGAAAAATGGATAAGTAAAAATTATTGGTGCATTTATTTTCTTTATGGCAGATACTTTTATTTATTATTTAGATTGGTGCATTAATTATTTATTGTTATTAGTTTGTTATGTTTATTAAAAATTTGCACTAGATATGATAAGCTTGCTTAGTTAGTAGTTACCTTGAACACCTATCTTGTTACAGTAGAGTTCCACTTCGCTATTCAAGGTAAGATAGGATAAGATTAGTTAACTAGTAGTTAACTTGTGTTGATCATTTACACAAGTTGGACACCTATATTGTTAGTGTGAAGTTGCACTCCACTATTCTTATAGTCAGATATCAATTAAACTATACATGTTGTGTGAGCTCCCTAATCTTTATCTTGTATACCTTGATATATATAAACAACAGTTATTTTTTTATTCTATATTAGATTAATATTGAGTTATTAGAGTAATTCATCAGATTTGAGTTACTCATTTTTGTTACTATCTCAGATATATAGTTATTGTTTATTACTATTACTATTTTATCTCTTATTTATACTTTCTATTAGATTCATTAGATCATGTAGCTATTTTTTTCTCCTAGGTATAGTTGTATGGATTATATAGACTATGCAAACCATTTTTTTGGGTAGGACTCATGGATTAGTAGGTAGATTTGAAAGGGCAAATTTGGGAGCCTACCATTTAAACACCGAGAGGTGTTTTTGAGCTTTTCTTTTTGAAATAGCTTAAAACTTCATTATCTTCACTTTTATACTTTTTTTCTAGATTTTCCAAATTTTTCCATAATCCATATTTTTATATAATAGCTATTGCCCTTCCTCATTTTTTCAACTTTAGAGGCTCATAAATTTCACATACAACCTCATATTGACATCCCATTTTTTTAAAAGTTAATATTTTTTCAATAAAAAAACATTAGTGTAGAAATTTTTATAATAAAGTGCATATTTTTTTTACTTTTAAACTAGAGGACTTAATTGAGATTTTTGTAAACTAGAAAAATTATAATCAAGCCTTGTAATTGGAATCAATTAGAAAGTACCAACAAATACTAAATAGGTGGGATACAACTAAGTAATTTAGGATGGTTTTATGATGTTTTCTATACTTTGATTTTTTCTTTGTGATGATTTATTTCCAAACACATCATGGGAAATCCTATGTTCCCACTATTAATAACATATAACTACAACACATAGAAATAGAATGCTTGGAATGCACTAATGATGTTAGGATATACACCTTACATAAAAACTTTTCTTACTCCACCTACTGATGTAAAAGAGTTACAACACTTTCTCTTTGAAGCTACTAAGGTAATTAGATGCATTCGGTATTACATGTCTTTATATTTGAATTTACATCTTAAAAAATGTACAAATTCAAAAGAGGCATGAGATAAATTATCATCATTGTTTGGAAAAATAGATGAGGTTAGTGGTTACCAAATTGAAAATGAACTCATTAGTTTGAATCCTAAAAACTATGCTACAATACAAGACAACATCACTAAAGTCATAGATATTAGAGCACAACTTTCTGAATATAAAATTGATAAAAAGGATATTCGGTTGATTTTTAGTGCCTTACACAAATTAGGTCCTAATATTCATCCTTTGTCTCTAGATTTTAGATTCATAAGCTCACATTGGGCATATCTTATCAAATGACCACCTTTGATTTATTCTCTAAGATTCTAATGGTTGAAATAGAAAAGTTAATAGCTATGGGTTTAATCAAGTCATCCAAATCTCAAGTTCTAATTGCAAATCAACCTCATCATAATCAAGTTTCAACATCAACATAAAATATAGGTTCAATTAAAAAGAAGTAGAATAATCACAATAAGTCATAGAAATATAAGAATAAAGAGAAAAAATCTTCCTCACATGGAGATTACGAATCCACTAATAATAATTCCCAAAAAAGGACTGGCACTCCTTTTATTCATTACAAAAAGGGGTTTCATAGTGAACAATATTACTGGAAGAAAGAGATTGATGACCTTAAGGGTCTTTTCAAAAATAATAACATCAATTAATCCTCTTCAAAAGATTCTTCCACTCTTTCAAATTTATGGAAAGGAAAAGATACGACACTAGTTGCATTAGAAAATTCTCCCAAGTCATGGGCAATTGACTCAGGTCCTTCATACCATATGGGTTCTGATCAAGAATAATTTTTTGGATTAGAAACAAGTTCCTTGCCTCATATTATCATATGTGATGATTCTAAGGTAGATATTATATATAAATTTACAATTGATGTTGATAGTGGTGTATTTGAAGCTGTACTTTGTGTGATAGAGTTATCAAATAACCTTCTTTCTATCTACCAAATAACTCACTTTGATACTGGTAGGAAAGTTGAGTTGATAGATGATTTTGTATCAATAAGAAAACTGGAGGATAATGCCTTAGTTTTAATGGGATAAGTCAAAAATAATATTTGGCTTTATTCATTCTCCCATTTTGTACCTTAGTCTTTCTTTATAGATTTTCTCTCACACATTGATTTAGTGAGCAAACTATGGCAGGAGCAGTTTGGTCATTTGAACTACCACTATTTATAATAGCTTAGTCAATAGGAGATGGTTACAAGATTTCCATAGATTCAATTTTTAGGGGGTATATGTCATGGTTGTGACTTAGCCAAATGTCCAAAGGATAAGTTTGATAAAGGGAAGGATTGGAGGACTACACAAGTCCTTAAACTTGTTCATATTGATTTACTAAGTCCATTACCTACTTTATCTTTTAGTAAAACCCGTTATGTTCTCAAATTTATTGATGACTATTCCAGATATACTTGGGTTTATTTTTTGAAAATCAAGAGTGAAGTATTTGATATATTTCTAGAGTTCAAAGCTCTAGTAGATAAATAATTTAGGAATTACGTTAAGATCCTCTACATAGATAATGGGAGGGAATATGTGAATAAATTTTTTGAACAATTCTATACTCTTGAAGCAATTGATCTTCAGCATTCAGTTTCATACACATCTCAATATAATGGTGTAGTAGAGAGGAAGATTAGATTATTAAAAGAGATAACAAGTTGTATGATTCAAGAAAAATAATTAGTACCTAAGTATTATGCATAAGTGATTAATTGTGATTCATATATATAGAATAGAGTTCCTCACAAAGCTTTAAAGGGGATAACACCCCTTGAATCTTGGTGCAATAGGAAGATATATGTGCATCATTTCAAATTATTTGGTAGTCTAAAATGGGCTCACATACCTTTAAACAAGCACCACACTTTATAATAACAAATTCAAACTTACATATTTATACAATATCCTATGGTGTTAAGGGATATCAGCTCATTGATCCATATTCACATGATCTTATTATAGTGATAAGTATTTACTTTGAAGAAAGTCCTTCAGACTTGTCTTATAACATTTCTTATTCTTCTTCCTTAGAAAAATAAGATATCATTGATGATTATAATCTTTCTTCATCTACTCATAGGGATGATGCAGTAATACCTCCCCATCAAGGTTTAGTCGGTCATATTCCTCCTCTTCATCTAGATCCTCACTGATTGATGCCTTTGTGGGCTAGACAAATATTGGTTGATGCAAACCATCTTGTTAGGGATCCATCAGATAGAAAGAGAACAAGGTCACAACATGATCTTCTACATTCATACATTTTCATAGCTTTTAATCCACTATCTTTTCAAGAAGCCATAGGGATAATTGAGTGGGATTAAATAATGAAATAAGAGTATAACTCATTGATTATGAACAACACTTGGGATTTTTTTCCTCTTCCTAAGGGAATAAAATTATTATGATGTAGGTGGATATATCGGACTAAGTTTTCAACAGATGGAATTATTGACAAGTATAAAGCACACTTAGTGGCCAAAGGTTTTTCCATAGTGGAAGGCATTGACTATATAGAAAAATTTGCACCTATTTCTAAGATGAATTCCATTCACTTGATACTAGCTATTGGTGCAGCTCATGGTTGGGTTATACATCAGATATATGTAAAGAGCACATTTCTTCATGGGGATCTTCATGAGGAGATATATATGGAGTAGCCATAAGGTTTCATCAAATATTATTCATTGGTGTGTTGTTTGTATAAGTATCTCTATGGTGTGTTTCATTAAATATAGATAATTAGGTGCATTCATATAGAAAAAGAGAACAATTTCACATTAACACTATGTGAAATAAAGACATGTGGATTTATTTTCATCCTTATAGTATTATATATGTGGATATTGATTAAACAAGGCTGATTGGGGTTAGAATAGTCCATTACACTTTGAATTTTTTTTGTAAGTTTTACAAGCTCACAAGTGGACCTCAATTTTCAAATTAATCAGATGTATATTTATATGTTTTAGAATATGATCAATCCTTGATATATATATATATATATATATATACATATATATATATATATACATATATATATATATATACATATATATATATATATATACATATATATATATATATATATATACATATATATATATATACATATATATATATATATACATATATATATATATATATATATATATACATATATACATATATATATATATATATATATATATACATATATATATATATATATATATATATATATATATGTACCTATCAATATCAAAATAGAGAATAAAAATATATAAGGACAAAAATATCTATCTCATAACATAGTGGTAGTTGTTACTGATTTGAGTTTAACTTTACTATCTAAGTGTGTACAAATATCCATAATATATATAAATCAATTCACAATATTATTTCCATCCTACCTTAATACTTGTCACCTATTGTTTTCTTGCATATTAAAGAGAATCAATAAGTATCTCATCCTTTATTTTACTTTCTATATTTAACATCTATAATTATCAAATAAATTTTAGTATTATACATTGATATATATTATTGATTAATATAATTTATGATATTAATTATAAATAGTTTATATATTAAATGTTTTTATAATTAATCAAAATCAGGTTAAAATTTCACTTTCATATTACAATATTTTCTCTATAATTTTAGAAACTTAATCATTTGTGTAGATTCATATTTGTTTTCCTTCTTCTTGAAAACCTACCTCCACTTTTGAAATTTTCTTGTCTTATAAAAATGGCTTATAAAAATTGGTTATAGTACCCCAAAAACGAAAATTAATCAGATGTATATTTATATGTTTTAGAATATTTATATATATATGTACCTATCAATATCAAAATAGAGAATAAAAATATATAAGGACAAAACTATCTATCTCATAACATAGTGGTAGTTGTTACTGATTTGAGTCTAACTTTACTATCTAGGTGTGTACAAATATCCATAATATATATAAATCAATTCACAATATTATTTCCATCCTACCTTAATACTTGTCACCTATTGTTTTCTTGCATATTAAAGAGAATCAATAAGTATCTCATCCTTTATTTTACTTTCTATATTTAACATCTATAATTATCAAATAAATTTTAGTATTATACATTGATATATATTATTGATTAATATAATTTATGATATTAATTATAAATGTTTTATATATTAAATGTTTTTATAATTAATCAAAATTAGGTTAAAATTTCACTTTCATATTACAATATTTTCTCTATAATTTTAGAAACTTAATCATTTGTGTAGATTCATATTTGTTTTCCTTCTTCTTGAAAACCTACCTCCACTTTTGAAATTTTCTTGTCTTACAAAAATGGCTTATAAAAATTGGTTATACTACCCCAAAAACACATTATTATTTGGTTTAGTGTTACCTATGTTAAAATAAGTTAAAGTGAAATCAAACAACACAGCTTTCACACATATGTGTATGTGTGTTGCTCAATAATGATCTTATAGAATGCAATACTATGTTTTGGATTTTGACACTTAACAATGTTAAAATTTGGCCTTGATTTATATTTTAAAATTTAAATTTTTAAGGATAGTTCCTTAAATATGTGTAGACATATTCCTTAACCTACAAGTAGTTTTCTAAGTGAGCACTAAACAAGTTCTAAGTAGGAATATCCTTAGGCTTGATGTTTATATATGAATTACTATTTGGTTAATTTACATGAATAAACAATATATGAAATGTGCTTTATCACCCAAGGTAATGGTTTATTTTTTAAGAAATTCATTCTAAAAACCTAGGACATTACCAACAAAGGTAAACCCTACAAGTAACCTGTATCAATTAACTACTTCTAAAATTATCCAAGAATGGAGATAAATGATATATAATACAGTTATAGTATACTTATGATAATAGGACATTAATTAATATAATATGGAGATCCTTTATATGAATTATATGAATTTGGGAAGGCCAATTCTATATATATATATATATATGTGTGTGTGTGTGTGTGTGTGTGTGTGTGTGTGTGTGTGTGTGTGAATGGTTAGGAATTTTTTTGAGAAAGATTCAAATGTTTTGCACAAATCATTTATGTCAAGGATATGTCAAATCTAATGTTTACAAGTGTTTAATACCAGATTTATGTGTCTACACTCATAATCACACAATAATATAAAATTTGATTCAACTTTGACCTACCATGGATATGACATGGCCATGACATGGGCTAGAAGATCCTCTAACACAACTAACACTTAAATTGATAATAAATAGTCAATGTACCCATAAAAAATAGTTTAGGTAGTATAGAAACACAAAAAATATCAATCATTGTCATAAACATGATCATAAAATAAGCATGGAGAAATAAATTTTAGTCCACTTAATTGATTAATGTATATTATGGTAAAGTGAAATATCCATAAGAAGTAACACTCTAAGTAGGAACAAGAGCTAGTCATGTATAAATTTTTAATTACATCAACACGATCAATGGAATGGTATCAAAATATATAACTTGAAAATTTTATCAAGATTATCTTAGGATGGGCACGTCTCCAAATTTGGAAAGGTTTCATATGTGTCTAATAAATATCACACATCTATATGTCCATGTATTATATGTAACTTGCATGTTGTGCATCTAACTCATGTATATAGTGAAAATCATGTGCATATAAAATGGATATGTAATTGAAGATGTATATTAAAAATGACATTAAATAACTATGTTTAACAGAGAAAAAAGTTGTGTATAGATCTTAGATTTCTATTTTTTATTTTTTTTTCACTTTTAAAAATATTTTTAGAAAAAATCACTCAATAAATGAAGAAAGGTTGCAAACTATAAAATAATAAGGGATGCATACCATAAAAATCATATGTCAATATATATTTTTTTTACCAAATTTAGTATTAAAGTACCATCAATAAGTAAAATGATAAACATTCATTATATGGTAAAGTCATGTTAGAAATAAAGATGTAATATAACTTAGAATAAGTGCATGACACTAGTGAGAAAGAGTTAATGTGTGAATGTCATAAGGTATATACACATGTGTAGGAAATAAAATTATTCAATCATGTAATCTAAATTATACCATGACAAAATAAATCATAGATGTTCAATAAGGACACGTGGAAAGTATCATGTCTCATCAAAGTGTAACATGCCTCAAAGAAGTAGAAACTGATATTACATTATTTTACATGATGTATATGTATATGCCATCATAGGATAGGTAGTGTGAATATTATAGATCAAGATTAATCAATAGGGAAGTGGAAAAAATGATAATCAAGTGAAAATAAATGGATATAAAAATTATCAAAGAAAAAAATATGTACACATCCATATAGAAGAATGGATAAATGAATATGTCAAATTTTTAAAAAAATGATTAAGAAAGTTAAAAAAATTAAGATATGTATATTAAAATATGTTAGAAATAATCTAAGATCCCATCAATGGGATATCTAAGGAGAGGACATGTATCCATGTATTAAAATGTCACATGTCTAGGTATAACATGTTTATCACTATCAAGAATTTGAAAAAAAAATCATGAGTTTTAGAATATATGTAATAGTTAGTATAACTAAATTAATAATGTATGTAGTGTATAGGTATAATATTCAGATTAACTAATGAAATGTATTGTATGTTAGGATAATTAATTCGTGTTCTTTTTCGAACACTCTGACAAGTTTTGTGTAAGAATATCATAGTTTGTCATAGATTTATCAATGCAAGTGGAGTTTGGAAATAAATCACTATCCAATGATAAACCATTTGAGGGAATTATATTATTTTTGTATGTGGCATAAAATAATTTAATTGACATTAATAAACATATTGAATTTGTGCCCCCCCCCCCCCCCATGTGTTATATATTATTGACTAAATTCCATACATATTCTAGATAATCATCAACTAGACATTGTGATATGTGTGAATCATCTTGTAATTGATTCATGATATATTTAAAAAAAATTATTATCTTAATGATCTAATTATTAATTTATTCCTATAGTCTTAATCAACCACTTATTAACTTATTCTTATCTTGAAATGATAATGCAATAGGCCTCTAAATTATATTCATTTTGTGTTTATATTGTTGATCATGACCTATTAGATGATGTGCCATAGAGTATTTTTATTTATTTTTTATAATACCATTGTCATTTGTATCACTATATTGAATGGATATCTTACCATTTTTATGTTGGATAGATGTTGAGTATGAAGGCGACCTTGTAACTTATCAAATCTCACCATGTTCTAATTATCTTGTCATTCTCATAGTGAAATAGTCATAAACTTAAGATAAGATAATTATTTATCTATGTTTTAGGGGATGACATTTTAATTATCATTAACATTGTCATCCTCAATAATTATTAATTCTAAATTTTTTTAATTTATTATTAATTTCAATTTTAGTACTTCCTCATTTCTGTTTGAAAAATATGTGTGGGTCTTTCTATCCCAAGGAACAATAAACAATAATGATTTATTTTAATTACTTTTATTTTTTACCCTATCTCATATGCATGTATTCTCTCTACCAGTATGAACTGTAATGGAGGTATTATGGATGGTTAAGTAACATATAATTTTGGTATAAATATTTCAATTGGTTCCACTAAGTTACAATACTTGAAAGGTACGTTGTCTACATGAGATGATGCATATATACATTATTTAAACTTTAATCATTCATTTAGGGTGGATGTCACAACATACATAGATGAATACAAGGTCTACGAAGTAAAATATTATCATTCAAATGGTTCAACATTATTTAAATGTAGTGGTTAACATTTTAGGATCAATTATTACATTAAATGTAATTATTACAATTACTTGACAATGTTTGTTTAAAAAACCCTCGATGTTCATATCATATTTATGGATATAATCCTCTTTGATATTGAGTGTTTCAAAAAAATTGATGTTGAAAGTGTTTAGGCTCAATCCATTATCTATCCCTATCTTTTTAACCCCCTTATTTGATATGTTTACTTCAATATGTAGTGTTAGGTTTCGACCTTTAATCTGATTGGTGGTAAGATTTTATTTTCAAAATAAATGTATCTTCATAATCCTTTAATTTATTAATAATTAATTAAAAATAATTAGGGTTCTATATTTCTTTGTAAACTTTTCTCTTGTAATGCTATATAAATAATATCCTTATAAATAGTTTATTTCCTTACAAATTTTAATATATATATTTTTCATGACTATTCTTAAGTAGATATATGATTTTATAATCTCTAATTTTAGTATTTAATAATTTAGGTGGTGGATAAATATTAATGAGGATATTTTGATTACCCATACTTTAATCTATAGGTGTGTGTGTGTATCCTACATCTAACATTGTAAAAATAATGAGCTCTCTATTTAATAAAATTTAAGGTTAGATAATAGGTGATGGGTGTTGATTATTAAAAACGTAAAAAATATTAATAAATAAGGGTAAAATAATTCATGCATTACCACCCTCTTGGATTAGTAACCAAAATCATTTAATATTTTAAATTTATGAAAGATTTATTATCAATAGAAGTTAATAATTGTTCATGTATATCGACATCCCTAGATTTATTAAAAGTTGGTTCATCAATTTTATGTGTCTCAAATATGAATGCATCATAGAATGAATGAAGGAAATACACAATTGTCCACAAAATGGATATGAATACTAGATATAAAAAATTAACCCATGGGAAATCAAAAATTAAATATGAAATTAGACTTCAAAATGGGAGAAAATTAAAACCTTAGGAATCATTTTTAACCCTAATGTATAATGAGACCTAGGTTTTTTGTGTTTAAATCAATTATTGGGTTCACCAAGATGTATAACTTATTTTACACCCATAAGATATGAAATATGGAAATTATGAACTAATTTAGATTGTGTTAAATACAAAAATAAAGGAAATGATCTAAAATGAAATGGAATAATATATATTTCACTTAATTAATTTAGAAATGATAAATCAAGAGAGGGAGGATGTAGTTAACTAATTCTTTCTAGTGTTTACTCATATAATTCATCATAAATATAGAAAATATTTATATGTGCTTAATTAAAAACTCAAATAAGAAAGAATGGTTGAAAACCTAATTGGACATTATCAATAAATTCAAACACTTGAAGTAACAAGAACTATCTAGGCTTACTGATAATTTCACTTTGCACAATGGAGAACTAATATTTGTGGGATCCCTATTCCTATAATGTTATTTTATGTTTTCACCTCTTCGATCCTTCACATAAATGTATATTTTATCTCCTTCATCAAAATGCTAATTGTGATTTATTGAACATAATATACCCTTTTAAATGGGTTATTATTTTGGGTTGTATTGATCCTAACCATTCTCTTTTGAATGTCTAAGTGTTGCTTATGTTGAAATAATCCTAAGAGGGATCAAAATGATTGTATATCACCTAAAATTTATGTGTAACATATTTAAAAATATAAAATGTAATGCTATCTATATATATTTGATAGTTGGCACCATGTAACTTTGGCATCATGTATTTAGATTTTATTCTATGTACTACTCTATGTATTATGCTTTCATATTTAAAATGTGTTTATGCATGTTAGTGTAGTGAATTTTCCCATTGGGTTTTTCCTACATGATCATATGGCCATTATATGTTATTTAAGCTTCATTAGGTTAGTTATAAAGGGTCCATAGAATAATTATATTTTAATGTAATTGTTTATTTAGGAAAATTAGGGGCTTCCTCATGTTACCCTAATTTCCTCTATATGTACCTGACTTTTCTTTTTTTAGAAGGTTGATCAGTTAATGAAAACATTTTCCTTTTCTTGGAATCACATGTTTTTAGAGCTCTCACACTACCTCATAGGATTCAAAATTGATTACATGAAATATATTCAGAGATCTTGACACACTCTTTCATGGTATTAGAGCCTTCCTAATAGCTTCATGCATTAGAATCCCTATTAAGATATTCCTACATTCACCATTACTAGTTTTTATTCTATATTAGCCACCACTTTTTTACCTTGGAGGTGGTTTATTAATCTTACTTGAAACTCATGTCAAAATGCCCTTGATGAAAATTTTGTCTACATATATTTTATGGGTTTTTTGAGATCTAAAATGGGTTATTTTTAGATTTTTGAAAAAGTTCATGGATTTTTCTAGAAATAAATTTATTCCATATAGTAAAAAATTTGTATGGATGAAGTAAAAAAGCATATAAAACCCTAAAATATTTCCCATAGACCAAATCAAGTGTTTAAGTGGCCATTAATTGATTCTAGACCAAATCTAGTTTTCAAAGTGCTACAACTTTCTTGCAAGACCCATTCAGGCTTTCATCATTACTTTACTTCAAATTTATGAAGTTAAGTAAATTAGTTTGAAAAACCTAAATTACATTTAAAGAAGCAATTAGGTTTATCAATGTCGGTAAATGGGAAGTAATCGAGCTTCTTAACCCTAGAAAATTGCTTACAAACCAAATCGTGTTTTTGGCATTACTTTATTTCCAACTCATGAAGTTAAGTAAAGTAGTCTAAGAAACCCAAAATAAAATATAGGAAGTAATCAAGCTTCTCAACCTACACTAATTTAAATTAAATGGGCTCTAGAAGGGACACTACTGATCCTTGATAACAGTAACAAGTCAAGAAACTTGAAATGCACTAGGAAGACTTATTTAGGTTTTCTAGTTTCAATTAATTCTTACATGTTTAGCAAAGTAGTGCAATTGAAATAAGTTGAAATGAACTAGGAAGACCTATTTAGGTTTTCCAAGGGTGATTACTGACTACTCATTACTTATTTTAGTAAAGTAGTTTGGAAACCCTAAAGTTATAGTTGTTTAAAAGCCTGAAGTAGTAGCTAGTCTAAATCCCCATTTACACTGCAAGACTGATTTGGTTTTTCAAATGAGTCTTACTCCTCCAAGAGCCCAAAGTAAAGTAGTTGTAAGAACCTTAAGTAAAAAAACTACAAAACCCTAAGTGATGTTCAAGAGGGTGTCAAATTTAAGGTGAAAGGTAATGAAAAAAATAGAGTAAAGTTTTTGCCATTTTTGATTTTTTAGATTGAAAAAAAAATTACATTTTTGGAAAGGGTCTAAGAATATGTGAGAGTAAGAGATTGTAAGTGTTATAACTTTTAATCTATATATATTTTTTGGGTGCCATTTTTTTTGAAAGTGCATATTTTCTCTAGCTTTACACATTGCTGACATTATTATAGAACTTTTTTAACATTTATTTTTTACATGGTGGAATAGCTTAAAACTCTCTTCAAAACTTTGTACCTTTCCTCTTGGATGCATTATTGGTTGTGCCCAATTTCCCTCTCATACTTTCTCACACTGATTAATCATACATGCATTCTCAGCTAAGCTTGATGTCCAAGACTGAGTGTGTGTGTACTATAACTTTAGGGGGGTATTATTGATAGTTCAGGGGGTACTTGTACTATGTTCTTTCTTTTCTTTCTTTCTTTTTCAATTCTACAAATTTTTCTCATTCTAATCTAAACTAATGGATCTAAACATTGAACCACTCACACCATTTAATTATCTCAAATGGAAGTCTAAAATGCAGCTCACCTTAAGAGATAAAGGACTCTATTGTATCACTATAGGTGAGGAAACTGAGTTATCTATAGATGCAGAAAAAGTTAAGTGGTAAAAAAATGTGAAGAGGCCTATGGTTTCTTATGCCTGTTAATGTCTCCCAACCTTATATTTCATGTTGAATCTAAAAAAACTCTTAATGAAGTCTAGATCATTCTAGACAAGGTTTTTGGAGTGCAAGACATCATGAGGGGTCATGAGTAAGAGAACGAGCTCATCACATTGAGCCTAGGTGACTATGACACCCTAAAAGACTTCTTTAGAAATTTTAAATCATTGAGACTATATTTGAAACAACAGTGGCATTGATAAAATAGATGACCAGTTGATTCTATCTATGCTTGCAAAACTAGGTCATTACTATTCAATTTTTGTCTCTATATTTCATGCTACCAAATGTGCAATTAGATCTACTTAGAAAATTCCCTAATTTCATGATTGTTTTATTGATCTAACTTAGTATTGAGATAATTTGGTTCAAATGGGTGCATTAAAGTCTTCAAAATCACATGCCTTGATTGTCAATCAAGACAAAAAGAAGCCTACTATCAATGGCAAATAGGAGAAGAAATAATCTAAACATGATCATGAGCACAAGAAGAATTAAAAAATATATGCCGAACTAAAGGCATCACCAAATGAGTCCTCATTAAGTGGAAAACCTAATAAGGAGAAACTCAAATGCAACTTTTGCAAGAAACTTGGACATGATGAATCTCAGTGCATGAAAAATAAGATTGACATCTTGACTAAGATGCTTGAGAAGAACAACATCAGTGTTCCTAGATCCTTATCTCAGAACACATCATCATAAGATTTTGCAAAGGTTAAAGATAAAAAAGGGTAAAAATAAGGGCAAGGCACTTTGTGCAATAGATTCTAAACCTTTGGCTTAGGTTATTGACTCGTGCGCTTCCTATCACATGGCCTCCTTAGATGATCTATTTTTAGAAATAGATCCTTATTATGTGCCTTCAATTGTAATGGGTGATGACACTTCAATAGAATTTCATGGTAAACGATTAGTATAATTAAGTGATAGGATCTTCAATGATGTTTTATGTGTCAGGAAGTGAGTTGAGTTCACACATGATTTAGTGGTCATCAAAGAGCTACATAGTGACATAAAAGTGGCTTATGGGAAGGCTAATAATTATTCCACATTGTATACCTTCTCACATTTTCCCCCAAATCAGACCTCAATTTCACTTCTTATTCATATAGATGGATTAAGAAAACTATGGCAAGAATAGGTTAGCCATTTAAACTACTATTACCTAGAGTAGCTCAGTCATTAGGACATGGTTTCAAGGTTGCCTAAAGTCAAATTCTTAGATCACCTGTGAAATGGCTATATTCTTGGTAATAATCCAGAAGAGAAATATGACAAGGGCAAAGCAAGGAGAGCCAAACAAAAGTTCTAGATAGTCCACAGTGACTTAATAGGTCTATTTCCAAAATCTTCATTAAAAAGGAAAAGATAAAATCTCACATTCATTAATGAATTTTCAAGGTACACTTGGGTGTTTTTTATTAAAAATAAGTCTAAGGTATTTGATCACTTTAAAGACTTCAAGGCACTTGTGGAGAAGCAATTATAATGTTCCAAAAAATCTTAAGGACTAAAAATGGAAAGGAGTATGTCAACAATAGGTTTGAGCAGTTTTGCACATTAGAGGGTATTTAGATACAATACATAGTTCCATATAGTCCTTAATATAATGGTGTGTCCAAACAAAAAAAACATACCTTGAAGGAAATGGTAAATTTCATGCTTCAATCAAAGTCTCTTGCTCCTCAATATTGGGCTGAAGTAATTAATTATGTATGCTACATTTAGAATCAAGTTCCAAACAAATCCTTGAAAGGAATCACTCCTTTTGAATCTTGGGATGGTCACAAGCCTATATTTGATCACTTTCAAGTGTTTGGATCACTATAAATGGCCCATTTTCTCAAGAAGAAATGTAAGGTAATGGACCCTCAGAGTTAGTCTTGCATCTTTATGGGGTATGCAGAGGGTGTTAAGAGATATAATCTTCTCCATTATAAAATTCATGAGTTTTTCATTGAAATGAATGTCAAGTTTCATGAGGGCCCACTTAAACAAGATTCTAGTACTCCAGACTCTTCAAAAGTCTCATTGGGCATTGATTTCACTTTTAATAGTGATGGAGATCCACCTCAAGATCTTCTTGATGATGAGGATGACTCTTCTTCTTCTTAAATTTCAAGTGATGAGAGAAGTGATGATGATTATCCTCCTCCATCTCACACTCACACTATATATGATGAGTATTCACCTTCTAATTATTTAATCTCATACAGTTTTGGTCCCACTTGGGCCAGATAGACACTTTAAAGTGTTAGGAAATGGGTTAGATATCCATCAGATACAAGGTAGACACATTCATAGTTTTAGGGGACTTCACATACCTACTTGGACATTGCCTCAAATCCATAAACCTTTCATGATTCATCTAGTATCCTAGAATGCAATTCTACTATGCAGGAAGAGTACAGTTCCCTAATCAAGAACAATGCATGGGACTTGGTCCCTCTTCCTAAAGAAATAAAATTGGTCTATTATAAATGGGTTTATTAGATTAAGTATGGTATAGATGAGTTATTCAATAAGTAAAAATCTCATCTAGTTTCAAATGGGTTTTGTTTGGTGCTTGGTATAGACTACATTGAGGTATTTACTCATGTAGCCAAGATGACATCTATAAGACTCACTCTAGCAATCATAGCCACACATTGGTTGGATTTTCACCAAATGGATTTAAAGAGTGATTTTCTACATGGTGACCTCAAATAAGAGATATATATGGAGAAACCACAAGGTTTTATGGAAGATACTTCCTTAGTCTACAAACTCAAGAAATCTATCTATAGACTCAAGCAGGTGCCTAGGGCATGGTATGCCAAGATGGACTCATTTTTACTCATATTTAGGTTTACTAGATGCCACTAAGATCCAAATGTCTACAAATTATGGTATGATGATTATCTATTGATCCTAGTTCTCTATGTAGATGACTTACTGATTATAAGGAGCTCATAATCATCCATCTCAGTAGTGAAAACTGTACTTTTGGATAAATTTTTAATGATAGACATGGGATTACTACACTACTTTCTCAAGATTGAAATAATTTAGTGAGTTTATAAGATAACTTTATCACAATCCAAGTATTATCTTGATTTAATTATGAGGTTTAACATGGTTGATTGGAAGCTAACTCCTACTCCCTTCTTATCTACCGTGAAGCTTGAGGTTGATTGTCTTACACCACTTGTTGATGCAACTCCATATCGACAACTCATGGGCAGTCTTATCTATCTCTCACACACTAAAATTGACATATCCTATATAGTTGGGTTGGTCTACAAGTTTATGTAGGAGCCATATGAGTTGTATTGAAAATCATTAAAGTGGATTCTTCACTACATTTAAGGTTTGCACAACTATGGGATACACTTTAGAGTAGTAATAGAGGTTGAATTCATTCGATACACAAATTCAGATTGGGATAGAGATATTTAGAGTTGAAAGTCTACTTCAAGCTATAGTTTCTCACTTGGTTTAGGTTTAATAAGCTGGTCAAGAAAGAAGAAACATGCAATTACTTTATCATATACAAAGGTAGAATACAAAGGGGTTATCAATGCCACCACTAAGGCAATCTAGCTTCAAGGGATACACACTAAGTTTGGTATTAAGTTTCACAAGGAAATAATCATCTCCTATGACAACCAAAGCACTATCTAGATTTGTAGGAATCTAGTTCTCCATCAAAGGACCAAGCACATAGATATTCACATGCACTTTATCAAGGAGCTTATCAATGAGCAAGTGATTGATCTTTAATACTATCCAACATCAGGGAAAGTCATAGATATTTTGAACAAGACCTTTATAGAGAGTAAATTTGTTCATCTATGAGCTCTCATTGGGTTAGCATTGTTCCACCTTCTTCTTCCTCTTATGGAGGTTCATCACTATGTACTTGGGTACCTAATCAAGATTTTAATGTCAGGACCCAATTATCATCTCACCTAAGCTATGTTTAAAGGGAGGGTGTTAGTGTAGTGTTTTTTACCATTGTGGTTTTCTTACATAGTCATATGGCCATTCTATGTTATCTAAGTTTCCTTAGGTTAGTTATAAAGGGTACATAGAATAATTATATTTTAATGTAATATTTAATAAATAAAACTATGGGCTTCCTCATTTTTCCCTATTTTTCTCTATAAGTACACCACTTTTCCTTTTTGGAATGTTGATCGGTTAATGCAAACATTTTCCTTTTCTTGGAATCACATATTTTTGGAGCTCTCACACTATCTCACAAGATTCAACATTGATTACACAAAATCTATCTAGAGATCTTGACACACTCTTTCAATGCAGTTTTATAATTTTCTAAGAGAGTAATAGGTTATTTCCAATCAACACATTAGTGTACTAATTTAATAATAACTATATGGTTGATTTG
>JARHVA010000282.1:5205000-5222500 GCA_037957365.1 Torreya grandis | reverse complement strand
TATGAGATAAATAACCAAAAGGGAACCATGACCAAGATTAAGAAGGATAAAAATGGAAAATATTGATAGAGTTATCAAAACCCTTCAACAAGATATCTTTAAGATACCATTACAATAATAGACTCCATGAAAGCTTCATCATTCCACATAAAGAATAAACTATCTATTGTTCACAAATATATTATACAATGTTTTAATTCTCTATATCTCTAGAGATTATCAAATACAATGAATGAGTCTTACATATATAGGAAATGAAGATCAATAATAACTAAGAGATCAATCTAAGTGATCAATCCTAAATAATAGATCAAGTTACATGATCAATTATAACTAAGAGATCAAGCTAGAGATCAAACCTAAGACTACGAGATAACTATCCCTAAAGGATATAAATAACTAAAAATTATTCCCATAATAATTAAGAGATAAATATATAATATCTAATAATATTTTAAATAATATAAATGAAATATCCATACATAAGTGGTTGGGAATAACTAAATACCTAGGTGAACATGAGCTAAGGTAAAAAAACACCTAATCTAACACCCCCCTCAAGTGAAGTTAGGGACCAAAAATAAAGTGACATACCCATAGTATGAGTCATATAAATAAGTTTTGATTATGTACTCGTGTATAATATATCCATGAAGGAATCTCTCATAAAGTGGAGAAATTGATAAAACCTATAGAAAAAAATCCCCCTAAAAAAAAGTGAGTAATTGGTTCCCAGTAAGAAGGCTTGATGAGGTACCCATGCAAAAAAAAAAGATGTAGTGAATACAAGTGTCCCTATGGATTCTAATCCATCTTAATATAATACATGGATGACAATTAATTTTAACCACTAAGTCAAAATAGGAGTGGTGTTGAATATGAGGATCACTAAACATGAACAATTCACTCTAAAATACTGGGTAGAATAATTAACTTGAGGAAGAATTTACTAAACACCATACCTTAATGTTGAAATAGGAGAATATGGAAATGAAATTATCTCAAGAAGTAGACTAAAAATGGTGATAATTGGGCACAAATACTAGTGGGGATGCCACACTAGTGTCACTACACAAAAATTCACTAAGAATGTCACTGAGACATAATAATCCTCATATTTGTTCTAATAAACAAAGTTCCTAATAATATACCCATGTAAAATAAAGAATTATAAATCACTCAAAAAATGTGCTAGGAATTTAAAAACACACAACTACTAAAAAAGGAGATAAAATCAAAAAAGGATCATAAAAAATAGTATAAGTGTCCAATGAAGTTGAAGAAAGGAGAAACTGTGTTAGTAGAGTCCTCTTCATGAATTATTCTGATGCCACAAATAATGATTAGAGATCTATCCAAAATGAATAATAATGATAGATGAAGATGCCTATTAGGAGTGGAGACAAAGTACATAATAATAAAATGTAAGATAACATCTATATATGTGCTAGAGTGATTAGTGATAACAAATGTAAGCTCAAGTATTTCAAACTTGAGTGAAGGTACAAGTATCTCTACAAAATAAGGAAAGGTGGTAAGAAAAGGGTTGTGAAGGAAATAATTTGTATTACATCACACTCAACCAAAAAATGTGTTTATATAATACAATGTGGTCCCATATTACTACATTATAAACACTGAAATGTTGAGACTAGGCTGCACCAGAATAACTACGTTTTAGAAGGAGAAAAACCTCCACTAAAATATGAAGGATACTATCAAAAAATAAATACAAAATCTATCAAGAATATGTCCCTAGTGGTAATGGGATAGTCATGCAATTGAAGAAATGAAAAAGGTACCAAAAATAGAGCACACAAATGTATTATGGTAGACAAGGTTGAGTCAACAAACCTCCATGGCACTTTATAAATATGTGAGACTAAAATAAAACAAACCACTTAAAAAGATAAAATTAACAATAGATTTAATATAATAAATCATAAATAATGGATACTATTAGTATATCAAAGAAGGCCACCACAAAAAAAATGCTCCAAAACACAACTACTAGGAAGAAATCTTAAACATAAAGAGCATCAAAAGGTAGGAGAAATAATAAGCTCAAACATTTGGACATCGGTTACCACCAAAAATGCATCTAGAAATGAGATCGACAAGTGGCATAAAAACACACTAAAAATGGGACATTTATCATGGATGAAAAAGCATAATGAGTGAAAGAGAGAGGGTGAAAGACATACAATGTGGGCTAATAAGGATAAAAATATATATTCTATTTGCTTGTGAGGGGTATTTGCCTCCTACCAAATTGGGCCTCACTCTCTGTTCTTCAAAAAAAGAGATAAAGGTACATGGCCAAGTAATAATTTGTTAACTCTCCCTATAAGATATTTTTATTATTAAAAAACAATTAAAATTTCTCTCTAACAATTCTACATTAAAATTTATTTGACCACTTAAAAAGGTGTTCCCACTTAAATAAACACCACTAAGTGATGTCCACCACCATATAATATCAAGTTTACTTTCAAAAATGTATTTCACATGATTATAAACCCCAATATTACAAAATGAAACATAACTTCCTATAATATTGTCCCTCACTCAATGTAACCCCACTTTGGTAAATTTACTAGTAGTATAATCTTTTAATCAAAATTAATAATATAAATCAATGAATGAAATTAAATAATGTAAATTAATCTTCCCTCATTTTTGAAATAAGTAATTTATGTTTAAAAAAAGTGGATTTGGTAAAATGTCGGTAGTGTTGATAAAAGAATTTACTATATGGTGAGCATGTAAACAAAAAAATATGGATGTAGGTCTAGAAATCATGGTGAGGTGGAAATAATTTAGGAAATATGTGGAGAGTGAACATAAAGGGTTTCAAGTAGATTAGAGAGTTTTGACTACCATTTACAAAGTCTATGAATCACTCAAATGTGAAAGTAATATTAGGCATGGGACGTGAACAATAGATATATTATGAGGTAAAGCATGAGGATGTTGAGGGATTGAATCTCTTTGTATAATAGAAAACCAAGAGCTTGTAACCAGTTAGAGGAACCCATGCAATAATCCTCCATGTCAGGCACATAGACTAGACATATAAATAGCTTAGAGGTAGTTGGTGAAAAATGTCCTCATTGTATACCTATAAGAGAAATGCCATAGATGATATGATAAAAGGGAGGGTGCTAGTAGGTGAAATTATATGATAAGATATTTACCGACCATAAAATGAAATCCATGCCTTCACATTGTTTTAAGGTATAATAATGGAGATAACTACTAAAATGAACATAGAATGGCCTTACTAAGATGTGTTCTATAGAGGCAATGAAGTTGATAGTTTAAATGATTTATTATTTTAATCATTAGGTAGATCCTAAATGGATTGAATCTATGTAAAAATTCATCTAAATACCATATTGATATGTAATATAGATACACCACAAAGCCAATGATTATATATAAACAATAAATATATAAAAGAGTCATCAAATAGATAATGCATTTTAAGCAAGTATAGCCTGAGAAACTAGATCAACAACTTTCAATGCTAACCATATAAATAAAAATAGTCCACCAATCTGTGATACTAAACACCAATAATAATATTCGTCTATACAGATGCCTTGAAAACAAAATAATGTCTTTGAAGGAAATGTTGATCCAAATGGTTAATGTAGATTGGCATGTAGTGCATAGATCAAGTGAAAAACTAATAGATCAACCCAAAATCATATGTATGAAAAAAAAAGGATAGAACAAGGCTTTGAAAAGGTACAATACCAATATTTAATAAAATATGAGGTCAAATAAGGGTAAAAATGCATGAGCAAATCAGATATAAGGATTGGATATAATGCTTGAAAAAATCCACTAATTAAGCAATGTTGGTGAAGAAGTAGAATGTCTGGTCTGCAAAAAAAAACCTTTAATGATGATGTAAATCCTATTTTTACACATAATAAATCCTATGGATTGAAAAATTTGTAGTTCTAAATGGAAAAGTTTGTATGACCTACAAACTATAACAAAGGCATAACCTAGACATATTGAGTAATGCCTATTAAAGGAAGATCTGATACCATGATATATTTATAAAAAATATTCAAACAAGATCTCTCTTAGAGACCATTACCACAATAGACTTCATGAAATCTTCAACATTACACATAAATAATAAACTATCTATTATCCACAAATATATTGTATAATTTTATAATTCTCTATATCTCTAGAGCTTATAAAATACAATGAATGAGCCTTACATATATAGAAAAGGAAGATCAATCCTAACTGGAATATCAAGGTAACTGATCAATCCTAACTAAGAGATCAAGATAATTAATTAATCATAACTAAGATATCAAGTAAGAGATCAAACCTAGGACCAAGAGATAATTATCCCTAAAGGATAGAAATGACAAGAAAATATCACCATAATATCTAAGAGATAAATAAGTAATATCTCATAACATATAAAATAAGATAAATGAAATATCCACACATAAGTAGGTGGGAATAACTAAATACCTAGGTGAGTGTGATACAAGGTACAAAAATACTCTAATAAATATATCCCATATAACACACTATGGAATAATTCCCAATTATAAAAAAATCCATTAAGAATAGCTAAAGGAGATGTTTTGAGTTTGAATTTTATAAGATCCTCTCTTAATTTATGTTCATAAAAATACTTAAAATTTAACAACTTACTTAAGTCTACTTAACTAGGTATAGATAATTACCAGATACATATTAAAATTTTATTATGCTTATTCTATTTGACTCTAAATCTATTACAAAGTTACAACACAATTTGATTTTTATTGTCATGACATGAATCTACCTATCAATATTTCCTTGGAATGCTAGTTTTAAAGATTTCATGATATAATAAGTATATCAAATTAATGAACTTATAAGGTCTAATAAATTATTGATTTGACAATGTTCTAAATATAAAAATAAAACAATGTATTATTTTCCTTACTGATGAGAGATGATAGTATACAAGGACTAATAATCATCACTAAGCATAGTTAATAAGAAAATAGCCATTACATCAGGGAACTAATCCATTTAGACTCAATCTTGAGCTTAATCAAGTTACATATCTAAGCTATATAATCATATTTTCCTGAATGTCCTTCCCAATAGAAGGTAAAGGTACTAAACAATATTTCCCTTATGACATGCTCCACGAACATTTACACTTCATGTACGTGTATGTTAATAATCTACAAAGATGATGCTAAAATGTATAAATGATTCTTCATATGCTAGTTGACTTAGATAATATAAGATCATTTTTGATATATTTACTAAGGATGTAACTTAATTCTAAGAAGGAAATAAGCCATATGGTATACTTGATCCAACCCTGCATTGTATTGTCAAAAAGGGGGTCAACAAAAGTATGGCAAGAAATAATTCCCAAATTAAACATCCAAATACATATATACAATTTTTTCTAGTAGGTTCAATAATAATCAAATTCATTTAGGTAATAAAGCTTATATATTGAAAACCAATACCTATACCTATTATAATTTAGTAAAAATAGTTATTAGTACTATTCTAAAAGGAAAAGTTATAGTAGTATTATCTTTCATTTTTAATAGCCAATACCCAAGATTTCAAAGAAAATATCAAAGAGATCTAATATATTTTCCTTTTTCATTACTACTAAAAAGCACGATGAGGATAATTAATCTAAACATAAAACTTATGTCATTGTTTCTTGTTAGGAATATAGTCTCTAATATTTATACCTATCCTCAATTACTGAAAAACATAACCAGTAATGCCCACATGATAGAGTCAAGAAACAACTTGATCAATAATATAGTTAAACCATAAGTATATATGAAAGTAACTGACCACCATTACCACATACAACCACCAAAGGTCAAAACAATATCAACATGAATAAATATGTAGTAAAATAATAAAATGATCTCTCCAACCACCAATAATATTAGTCCAAGAGAATAATACAACCTTCAATAAATATTCACCTACCATTACCAAATCCTTATCGACATTATCTGACTGAATAACAAGTCCTCTCAATAATAGTCTCTATGAGGAGAAAAAAACATATATTCATGCATATGTATAGATATATAACCTATATTTTTTAGATTATATTTCTATTTGGAAACCAAAATTCCAATGGCATCTAGAGAAAACCTTCTTAGGCAACCAAGAAAGTAATATAAATGTGGCCTTTACTAAAAGTGTGCTATAATGATTTAATAATGTAAAATATCTTAACCAGTAGTTGCTATGACCACCAAAATATTCCTTGATTGATTAACATTAATCAAATCCTCTATCAATGAAAACATTAACATCTCTATATAATACATGTCCATTAAAGAATAAAATGGCTTAAGCAAATAGAAATTTTCACACAACTATTATCATATAACCAGGACTCATAATAACTAATTTAAATCAACATTAATAATCTTCATGATTTTAAAGGAATTCATAATAGATTAAGCATACCAACATCAATTTATCACTGAGGAAGAAAAATTGATTTCACAATAAGGTAGATTCATAGTTTTTATTTTTTATGTCCCCTTTTCCAAAACAAAGTAATAATATTAAGAAGTAGAAACCATTAGCATGGTGTTACTCAGCTGGGTTAAATTAAATACCAATAAAAAATAGAAACCCCTTTATTTATTTTTCTTTATCTTATTCCATAACCCCCCAAATGGTTTAAAATAACACATAAAAACAACAAAATTAGAGGTCGTACCTAGAAATATTATGTTGGGTTTTTAATATTTCCATTAACAAAAAAAAAATGTACAGCTGATTTAAGACCACATAAAGGATATTACAGGTTTGTCACAAAGTCTATTTAACTTCCCCATAAACATGTAATGTATCCTTATCAAAAATTATAGTATTAGAGATTAGTCTTCTCCATACTAGAATAAATCATCATAACTAATACACACACACACACACACACACACACACACACACACACACACACACACACACACACACACACACACACACACACACACACACACACACACACACACACACACAAACACACACACACACACACACACACACACACACACACACACACACACACACACACACCTGGCTTGAGGTACGTAAATCCCTAAATTTAATTTCTCAACACCTAGCATGGATTTAAATGGAGATTGGTCTTATAACTACCATGATTCCCCTAAAATTATCATAAACCTATACAATCAGTTATTTTGACTTTGATTTTCACCCTTTTAGGAGGTGTTTTAGGTCTTCTCACTCAATTGACATAATGAGAACTCTATATGGTTGTGGGCAGCCTATAAATAAAGAGAACCTCTAGAGAGGGTTGGATCCCTTGATGCTACATTTATACTATCACCACACCTATTCAAATTAAAATGAAAAGGGAAAGAGAAAATTGAAAACAAATAGAAAAAGGGGTGATGCACCAAATTTTAGGTCTCTTCCTATGGTCTATGAGCTAATAACAAAGATAAACAAGGATGAATCTAAACACACAACTTCAAATAGTTATTTAGCATAAGTGTTTTAATATAGAGTTTGTATTAGATACATTAATTAAGAGGGCTAATCAAGAGGTTTATAATGAAGCACTAATCAAATTTTTACATCATAAAGTTTTTCAGAACCACTTGATACACACCATATGACCTTCAAGAGGATAAATTACTCATAAATATGCAAGAATAAAGAGGATAAATACAAGGAAATTGAACATAAACACTATCATTCATCAATAATTCACCATGAACACACTAAATGTGAGATGAAGAAGGCAAAATCATTTTGCATTCACTCAAAATTAAAAAAAAGTATCAATTTTAGTAGGCCTTCTTTGTACTAACTTGGATGATACTTTACAATGTTAGTTTTAAGAGTATTTTATTGAATAAAGAAGAATGAATAAGAATAAAGAGAAAGGATAGATGTGTAAGATGTACATCATGACTGTTATCTATCACAAAACTAGTTATAATGCTAATAAAAGTGGAAAAATAGTCATACCATTTATATTCAACATGTGTTAGCTTGTCCTAATGATGCTTTCATGAGAGGTGGCCTAGAAGTCGATCTTTACCTCCTATGACTCATCCTTTCTCTCTTGAAACTTTCACTTTTTGGCTAATGAGTTATAATTTTTGATCTTGACATATGGAATACTTGACATCCTTAGTTTCTCTCTACCCCATCCATGTCTCTTGAAATGAATCTTTCATCTTGTTGAAAGTGATACCTAAGTCCTAAATCTCTTCATACTATGATCCTTGTCCTTAGAATATATAATATCATGTCAAAAATTGTTTTATCCAAATAATGTGATGAAGGCAAACCTATCTCTCATACAAAGTTTGGTGTTGTGCTTGAAGATTGTCACAACAACCTTGTCGATTTCATGTAAGTTTGATATAAGGTCATATAATCTTTTTCCATCCTTTACATCTCCTAAAATTAATTCTTCACATCTTACTTGACAATAATTATGGAGAGAGAGTTATAAGTTCTCATGTTATAAAAGTTCCATATATATTTGGGAACTATATTGAAACCTTGTTCATGCTCCATGACTTTCACACTGATCTTGTAGATATTTTAAGTTCTCATAGGAATCCTCAAGAATGTGTTCAAATTGGCATAAGCTTTCCATGATAGCATTTGACTAAAAGGAACATTTGAGATTTTTAAATAAGATCCTTAGAGGCAAGAATGTAGTTTATCAAGACATATACTTATCACTTATTATACAACCATGATATAAGTTAAAAGTATCTTGGGACAAACTTGAGAATTTTGATAAAGAGATGTAATTCATATTGACAAGTTCTCATTTCTTTTGAGCTAGTAGATAGCTCATATAACCATCCATCCAACACTACTTGCAATCACTGAAATTGATTTGTGTATTAATTATAGATCCATGCAAGGGATCTAATGTTCATAATGATGTATTAAATATTCTCATACCCCGAATGACCTTAGAAAGGTCTATTAATTCACTTACTATATGCAAGCAATGAGAGTCTTCATCATGGCTTGGTATAGATACTTGAAACCTAATCTTAACATCTTGAAAGTCTATAGAATGTATTTTAGAAGGTAATTAGACATCTTCCCAAGCTTGATAACTCTATCCAATAGGTCAATGAGACCTCACTCATTCAAACAAATGAAAACATGCCTCAAAGTGTAGTTTTTAGGCCATTTTATATACTCTTAATCCACACGTGCCAATAGTATGCCTAGATGATCATGAGGCCTAAAATTTCATTTAGGTGTTTTTAAATCATTTCAAGTGCATTGGAGTTACATTAGAGATGATTATGTTTATTAGTCTATTTTGAGGGTTTTTTAAGGGTTTTAGACTTGTTCATCTTCTTAACAATGGTTAGTAAAGCACATACCTTTGATTAGCTAAAAAATACTAGGAAATTGGATTAAACTAACCTATTTAACCTCCCCTAATGGAATTTTTACCCATACACTTCTTCAACCAACTTCTCATGAGAGAAAGTTGTCTTCTCGAGCTTGCAGGCCATTGTGTGAAGTTCAAGATGACAATTTAAGAAAAATAGGTTCTAAGTGCTTGATTTTGTCTTGGAAAAACGTTATATATGTCTAATACATACCTCATGATGTCTTAAAATGGTTTATAAATTATTTAACCCTTTGAAACTCTTATCACTTGGTCAAACCAAGGCCAAGTGTTTATTTACAATTTTATGATTTTGACCCTAATGGTCTTCTTCTAGTGTTTTATCATAATTACAAGGATTGAAATAACTATATAATCTCTTTATTAGCACAAAATGTACTCTATTTCAAGATTATTATGTACAATCCTATAAGTGTGCACTCTATTCCTAAAACCTATTATAAACCTACCTTTTAAATTAAACCCTCTTCCTCTTACGATATTAAATGATCTTGGGGATAATGTGGGTTATATTTGGCCTATTTGAGGAATTTTTAAAATTATAAACTACATATAACTTGTCAAAAACCTCTCAACCCTACCTGTAGTCTTACATAGTCCACATATGCATACATGACTACATTCTTCTTTTATCATTTTGATCATGAAGGAGTTTGGGGATTTGATTGAGGTTTATCATAAATATAAACACCTCAACAATTTATTATAAACTTATCCTCTAGTCACATGTATGTTATTTTCATCTTCAACACTTGAAACCATTGTTCAAGGACAATTATACTAATGGCCTTAAACCTACCACCTTTGAATTCCATAAGGTATGAGATTAAGGAAATTGTCCACTTATTTTCTAATTTATAATCATCAAATATAATTCTCATGAGTTATTAAAACTTTGATTTAGAATGTATCACACCCCAAACATAAAATTTTCTTACCTAAAGGACTATGTTTCCCTCACTTGAGGAGTATTTGTTTGGATTAGAACAAGAATGACACTTTGGTAATGAATGCAACTAGTGTAACATGTGATGAATAGTTGGGAACTAATATAAATGTTTTTCATATTCTTTGGATTGTTTCCTAAGCCTAAAACCCTTAAAAAGTGTCAAACATTCCCAAAACATGTTCTCTCAATCATGTAAACCTGTACTTTCACATTTTACTCCTCTTTGCATATCAATATTGATTTAGTATGTTTTAGGATGCATTTTTGGATCTGTATGAGGTTTGAGACATCATGTACACTTGATTTTAATAAACTTCAAGCTAAAAAAACCTTGCAATCCCCACAAACACTGACTATCATGTCTCGAACAATAAAACAAAGAGATTTTCTTGCTAATACCAACATGATCATTGAAATTTTATGCTAAGTTTGATTTTTATGGACTATTACAACTATAAGAGACACTTTTCAACCATTTTCATGCATTAACCAATCTTATACATTCCATTTAAAGAGGAAAACTATGATAGTGGTATTTTCAAGGGATTTAAAGAGGTTTAACTTTTTGACAATGATTCATAAAGCTCTACCACCTAATCCCAAAACTATTGCCATGGATCTAAGTGAAATAGGGGTGGTCAAAATACCCTAATATAGTTTTTCATAAAACATCTCCTCCTTTATGAAATAAACTTATGAAAATGGCTCTTCTTAGCCAACCAAAGACCTGATGGAGATTTTACATAGTTTTCTACCTTGTTTGGACTTATGAGTTCTTCCTGAGCATGGTTTTGATCTTGGTGAGGCTTAAAGAGGTTATAATGAATCCATATCACCTTTAACCATGATTTTATTTGTTGAATGTTCTTGAGCCAACCTAAAAACATGCATGATATATTCAAAACTTAACCTCTCTTGATATGTAATATATCTATTTGAAACAATACCCTTATATAACTATTGTATATACATAACAAACATAAAATGGATCTGCTTGACTTGGGTGATGATATTGTAACATAAAAAAAATATCTTTACCTACATGTATTGTATTATGCTTATTTTTAGGCATTAGAGAATGAGTGAAATAGTTTTAAAAGTGAGTTATACATTGGATAAGAATCATTATAACACCTTGAATAAGTGGATGTGCATAAAATACATATAATATGATATTTAAAAATGTCAAATGACTCAAGAGACCTTTTTACACCTCTAGACATGATATTAGACTTTCAAACTTGATGTCTCCCAATGTGGTTTCATTACAATATTTCAACAAGAAATAAAAGGAAAAATAATATGAAACCATAATTTCTCCAAAATTACCTTAAACTGTCCAAAGTGATTTAAATTTCAATGTTTCCATGCTACTGGCTTGGCTATTATGTTCATTTATCCATATTGGAGCATCATGCTTTCTTTCATGACCAACACCTCCTTGTCTTGACCACAGATCAATTCTACCTTAAATTTCACAAATAAACCTTAATCTTTCCAAATTTACCTTAAAATTTTCTAAAATGAATTGTAAAAAACTTCTTACAAGATCATGGCATAAAATTGACTAGGAAAGATACACACATGGAATCTATCATCTTAATAAGACCCTATCTAGACCTTGATATATCATAAAACACCAAACCATGACACAAAGACATGATTATTAAAATACCATTTCAAGGTTAGATGACTCAGTTTCCTAGTTTTGAACATATCTTGGTCAAGGGTGGTTGATTAGCTAATAGAAACTACCGTGCCAATTTTGGACAATAAGAAAAAAAACTTCACTAGATAGGGGTTGATTCAAATTATTTATAGAATAATTACACAACACTCCAAAGTCAACCCAAATAAATTCCAAATTGATTTAATTTTTTTCTTTAAAATAAATGATTTAATTATTATTACCAAAATTCCAATGTCCTCCAAATATACATAGTTGACATAATTTATGCCCATTATTATCTTATCATAATGTGGACTAAATTAGAATCCATATTGACATCCATCCAAATTACCATCTTAGCATTAAAATATTAATCCAATGTACCTTTTATAATGTGGTAGGCAAGTTACTTAATTAAAATAAGAGTATGTATATACACTAGATAGGTCCCCTTTTATTTTTAATTACTTTCAAAATAAAATTTATAGGTAATTATTCCATCTTGATAGCATCCGAAAATAATGGTGTAAAAAAATACTTTTCTAAGTAAATATTTTACCAAAAATGACTTTGGTTTAAGCACATAATGACTTGTCAATTCATACCTCATAAATAACTTGAAAATTGAAAGCTACGAGAGTTATGAAAACTCTCCTAAATGACCATGCTAGTGACATTGCCATTTTAAGTCTCATAACATCATGAAAAATAGATATAAAAGTTAATGAATCATTTTAACCATTTATTTTCATATTTTTGAGCTAACTCCAACCTATTGTTGATTTATTTTCAATGTTTGGAATATAATAATATCATATCTGAAAGTCATAAAATACCCTGAATAATACACATCATGCAAGGAATAAAATTGATGCAAAAAATAAGATTACTCTAAATGTATAAAATGCCTATGCAATAACACCCTTATTTTAAATGGTAATATTAACCCATCCCATCACTTATCAAAACAATATCCTTGCATAATTCTATACCTAACATGTTGAATGACATCCTTCCTACAAGAATTTAATCGGTCTTAAAATACATGGTAAGCCCTATGTAACTATAAATCATCATGGCCACTTATCTCATCATCATGACTCTAATAATGGACATAATGATATCAAATGGTTCTTCTAGTAATCACTCCATAAGACCTCATATATGTAGAAGTTTATAAATACATGAATAATTTAATTATGCCAGAATCACTTTAGTGTAATCTATCAACAACTAGGTTAATACTTTACCACTTAAGGGTCTTAAAAATGTGGATGTGTCATCCTTGACCCTTTAATACAACATCATCCTAAAAATCAAAAAAATATAATAAGCTAATTACTTTGTATTTTAGGAATATCTTTTTATAGGCACTGATACTTTCTTGATTTTCTGGATCTTTTTATAGATCTCTAGCATAATTCCCAAATATTGGAACTATAATTTAAATATAAAATATTTTTATGTTAAATTTATTGTCATAGAATGGATATATCATAGATGTCACCAATAATTCCATCATTGAAATTTTTAATAATTACATGTTTATATCCAACTACAAATATTTAGTTTTATGACAATAGCTAATTTAGCACAAAACATCTTATTCTAAATCATATTCCACATTTAGGCATTAAATTTCTCCATAAAATAATTTAAATTATTAAAATAATCATGTTTTTATGTGATCTTTCCACCATTTTTACCTATGATTCATGCTTAATTCTATCATTCATTTTAGAATGAAATCTATAACCAAAAAACCATACTACTATGGTTGCCAAAATTACATTCTTTGTGGGTCGGTGCAACATCTTGCACCAACCACACTAAACAAAGGTGAAGCCATCCAAATCATGTATACACAACCCCCAAGATTATCAACATGTCCTCCATTTATTTATAAGATCACATTATGGTTCTAGAAATCTCAGTTCCACCATCATGTACCTACCATATAAGGTATTAACCCAACATTTTTTCTCCTTCAAAGAGTTAAGTGGATAGCTAGGATTTTCAAAACTTATAGACCAAGGATTTATATTACTCCTTTTGAGAATAGGCATACATTTTATTCATACCATTAAAAAAATTATAAAAACTAGTTCATCATTCATACAATGAATGCACTTATAATCCAATACATGCTCAAATTTGAACAAGTTTAGGCTTGTTATTTTTGCAAAAAATTCCAACTTACATGTCAAATTAGGGATTTATAAGGCTAAATCAACAAAATTTAATAATTTTATGCTTAAAAAACCATCTAAGATGTGGTTAAAGTAATTCTTGATCCACAATCCAACCTTTATTCATGTAGATGCCATGGCCATTTAGTGATACACATGGTGCACACACCTAAACAAATCAGATGAGTACTTCATGAAAGGGAAAAATTGGGTTTTTAGCCTATCATAGGATCTAATGAGACCATAAATAGTCTTAAATAAATATGGATATATTATTTCCTCACCCTCAACCTCACACTTGCATCGATACTCATGGCTAGTGAAACAATATAGGGTTTCACAATACATTACACCACTATACCTTTGAAATTTTAGTTGGCAACATTAATTTTAGAAGTGGTAGTTGCCTTGCATAAGTTATTTATAACCATTCACATGTTACATGATAAACAACATACAATCATATATATAAAGTTCTCATGCAACAATGTTGATACCAAGGAGTAAATATAGAAGTCAACATAGTTAAATACATTCACATATCATATAAAAGTTTCAAGTTTGCATGGTTTAATATAATCACCAAAAATGCAGGTGTTTACACAACATAAAATAATTTTACACAAGGAATAAATAATATATAGTAGGATACACATGGTTGATTCAAGTGCCTTTGTAATTTATTTCCAAAAGTATTTTCACATTACAAGATTTAAACATACTTATGGGCGGAACATAAAGTCAAAAAATATCATCGATCTATTTTATATTCATATGTCATACCAAATGACATAAAATATCCATAACGTTTTTGTGAATAAAATATTTGCATTAGCCAAAACAAAATTTGTGGTGTTACTTGTAAGTCTATTAACTTGGATAAATAGTGGTTTCTAAGTACTAACATATTTCTCTTAAAGTTTACAAAGTTATGCCAGTCACTTATAGTGAGAAATAAGCCATGTAAGGATATACGACTTCCCACATCAATAGTTATTTGCATGCAAGACTTTAATGTTACCTTTACTAAGGTCTTCTTTCACACCTACCAAGGTTATATTTATGCTAGAATAACCGTGTTCAACCATGATAAAATTACACATGTTGAGATTTTATACTCAAATTGAGTCATTAATTTTAATAAATTCATCCATATAACTTCATAATTTCAATAACTAATTAAAATTTAAAATAATTTACCTTATTAAAAATATTTATAGAATAATTCTATAAATTCCAATACTTCCTAGAAAGGTTATTTTGGAAATTTCTTGCATTTGACCATTAGTCATAGTACCTTTTGGCCATTCCTAAGGTGAGTAAATATTTTTTTTGTAATGCATAACATGATTTTAGTACTTATTTATGAAATACAAGATTATTGACATAAATAATGTCACAACAATTTATCTTGATACTTTGCCAGAAATTGACTTATAGTTTACATTTAATTAATTCATCTATAATTTCAATATTTTTGGACAATCCATTTAAATCAATGAGTTAAATATTAAAAAATTACCTTATAACTCATGCCCATGCAAGTAACATAACTCAAAATGCTCTCCTAGATTAGGGGTTCCTAGACTTATAATATTATCTTTGTAAATCAATTTTCCTTTACTTGATCATTCCTCTAGGCCTAATTCACACCCTTAGTCCTTTTAAGGAGTTAATTTTTCAATCATCGTGTGATAGCATGCTCATGTAATGATTCACAAATGTCCAAAATTTATTCTCACTTCTAAGAGTGAACATTTAATCATCTTGACCCCTATTAATCCACCCACATAATTCATCTGGTGGTCAATGTGAAGCTCATCCTAACACAATCTTAATTTTGAAATGGTTGATAGCCAAGGCTAAATAGGATAACACACTATTCATAAGGGACCTTTAGTTATCCCCTAAATCTCTATAAGAAGCTGATGCCTTTTCGTATCTTCACTAAGAATTATAGAGCTAGCCATTTATTGGAAACTTTGTCCCATGATGAATTATCATGGGGAGTGATCCTAAATGTTAGGGATATATAATTTCACATAATTATTTCAAAAAATTCAAAAATTAAATTAACATTTCATTCTAGAAATCATAACATAAAATAGTTGTAAAGCAAGACAAGCTCATCCTAGTAAATGGGAAATAGTTTATAACCTCATCCAAAAATTTAAGTTCAAAGTCTCTGATACCAAATGAAATGAACCTAATTTAAACCACAATTTTTTTATAATTAGGGGTCATTTCCCAATTAAAAATCCCTTTTGATATTAAAATGTGAATGCCATATAAAGGGACCAAAATTTATTTTGCTCTCGTTACAAATTTAATTCACCTAAGGTACCTAAATTAAATATTATGGTGTCCCTATTTTGGGAAGAAGTAACATGATTGATTTGCATCAAGGTTTTTATTGATTATTTTATCTTAGTAAAAATGGACCTATCATTGAGGTTTAATTATGAAGTTGTTATGAATACTTCTCAACCTATATTCATTGACAAGGTATATTGACATAATTTAACATATTCATATCTAATATGTTTGGTGTACCTAGGTGAAATGATTTTTATTATTTACAATGACATTTTATATACATTAGATATGAATGGTATATTCAAGGAATAATTAATGTTAAACTTAAGGTATTTCCTATCAATGAAACACTTACTCATTCCTCTAAGGAATGGCCCATGACACTTATCAAACATTATCTTAGAAAGTAGTTTAAGTCACCTCACACACACACATAAATAATATACCCTATGATATAAATTATTTTGTGGGTTCAAAAGATTCATTTGATGTAACCACTCAATAGAGTTATTCAATAAAGTTGTTTGGCCAACTGTTCGGTAGAGCCATTTAGACTTATCATTTGATTGATCTATTTGACCTTGATATTTAGTAGAGTTGTTTGGCCCAATTATTTGACCATGTCATTAGACTAAACCATTTAGGATTTACATTTAGTCTAGATGGTATGGAAAGCCATTTAGCTTAGTTGTTTGATAGATCCATTTGGCCTAGCCATTCGACCCTGCCATTTGATCGAGCTATGTGACCTTACCATTCAACCTAGCCATTCAAACTTGTTATTCAGATGAGCCATTTAAACATATCATTTGGTCAAGCCATTCATTCTAGTCATTCATCCCATTCATTTAGCTCTGAGAGGACATAAATCATGGTGTAAAAAATTGAAACCTATGTTAAAAAAACCTCAGTTTGGT
>JARHVA010000282.1:5197500-5200000 GCA_037957365.1 Torreya grandis | reverse complement strand
TTAGGTTCAACAAGGTTTGGTGAAAACAACTCTACTAAAATAGTTAGGAAAGGCTCTATAAGTTTGGATAATGGTCATACTGGAGATGAAAATGTTCTATATGTAAAAGGTTTGAAACACAATCTTCTAAGTGTTAGCCAAATGTGTAAACAAGGAAATGTTTTTACTTTTCATGACAAAGGGTGCAAAGTGAGAAGTTCCAAGTCTATAAAATTAGTTAAAAACATTGAAAAGGAAGATTAAAACTTGTTTTTGTTCCATGAATCCAAAAATAATAGTTCTTCATGAATCAATTAAAGGAAATAGGCTTTAGCATAGAAGATTTGGACATCTAAACTTTGATAATTTAGTAAGGATCAATTCAAAAGGACTAGTGAGGTAGATGCCTAAGATCACTAACACTCCTCATACTCTATGCAAGGCATGCCTTAATGGAAGACAAGTCAAAAGAAGATACAAATCTAAGGATCACTTTACCACTATACCATTAGATTTGATTCACATAGAAAATTATGGACCTATAAAAACTCAAGGCATTCAAGGTAATAGCTAACTTATGTTATTAATTTATGACTTCACTAGAATGACTTGGATATTTTTTCTTAAAGAGAAATTAGAATATTTTGGAAAATTTAAATCATTCAAAGATCTTGTTGAAAATGAAAAAAGATAAAGAATCAACTGCATGAGATTAGACAAAGGAGGTGAATTTTGGTCTTATGATTTTGATGAATTTTGTGAGGAATAAGGAATTAGAAGACAATACTCTACTACTAGAACTTCCCAACAAAATGGGGTAGTTGAGAGGAAAAATAGAACTATCCAATATATGACTATAACCATGCTTCAAGATTCCTTACTTTCAAATGGTTTTTGGAAAGAGGTTGCCAATACATTTTTTTATATCTTAAATAGATTCCAAGATATATAAAATGGTGATAAGAATCCATATGAGAAATGTAAAAATAGGGTAGCTAATGTCAAATACTTTAGAGTGTTTGGGAGCAAGTGTTTTATCAAGAGGAATGAAGAAAATCTTGGAAAATTTGACTCAAGATCTAATGAGGTCATCTTTTTAGGTTATTCCTCCATAAGTCCTCATTATATATGTTTAATTAAGAGACTCCACATAGTTATTAAAATCTCTAATGTGAGATTTGAAGAGGCAGGTGACATCAAGAACCCCAACTTATAGATAATTAACACTACTGAAGATGTTATTTCAAATAATTAAAGCATACCTGATCAATCATATGATGAAGAGGAAGAAGTAAAATAAGATACTAAATCCCCTTCTAAGAGAATATATAATGATCATCCAATTTCCCAAGTTATTAGAGATGTGAATGCTAGTTTATAGACTAGGAAGAGAAGGTTGATCAATCATAATCAACAAGACATAACATTGTTATCCAAGATTGAGCCTAATAATTTATTAGAAGCTAGAAAAGATGACAATTGGACATTTTCCATAGAAAAGGAATTTTATCAAATAGTCAAAAAGGAAACATGGGATTTGGTTACTAGGCCAAAAGATTAAAAAATGTTATAGGAACTAAGTGGTTTTTTAGAAACAAGATGAATGAGAAATGAGAGGTAAAAAAAATAAGGATAGATTGGTGTGTAAGGTATATGCTCAAGTTGAAGGGATATATTTTGATGAAACATTTGCTCCTATGGAAAGAACGGAATTAATTAGACACTTTCTATCATATTCAATCTTCAAAGCTTTCAAAGTTTACCAAATGGATGTGAAATCTTCATTTTTGAATGTCAACTTAGATGGAGAATTTTATATTGATCCACCTAAAGGTTTTTTAATTAATAATATAAAATGTATGCCAATGAGTACTCCAATTATCACCTCCAATAACATATTTCATGGAAAAATATAAGGTTTTACTTTAGATCACCCTTACCATCATATATTGGAAGGTTATGAATGATAAAATCTATAGGTAATGTATATAATGATTTATTAAGGGCTAATGGATTATGCATCAAATGATGAAAATTTATTAAATTATTAGTCTTAGAAGCATCTTCCTATATTACAACACCTTATCTTACATAGTTAAAATAGTCTACTTGATGGAATGGGTAATAGGCAACGTTGATGGCATAATATGTATAGTCATTATAGGAGAGGGATATGTTTATTGTATAACAATAGGAATGGAAATATGAAGGAATTTTTTTTTTCAAACCTTTATTGGGCATCATAGATGTAATGAAAGGTTTAGATGTAGGAATAATATAAATAGTAGTGGTTTGGATAGTAGTGGTGGATTTAGTATCTCCAAAATGTAAATTAGTAGTGATAAGTATATCATGTTTATATTATTATTATGTTAATTATAAGAGTTTTTAGCTCCAATACACATACAAAATACATCAAGAAAAATGTAATTAATCATATTTTAGATGCAAATTTCACATCAGTTTCACCAATATGTTTTATACTAATTTAGATTAATGCTAAATCTAATTAAGATATAAA
>JARHVA010000282.1:4875000-5195000 GCA_037957365.1 Torreya grandis | reverse complement strand
TCCATGCATGGGGAATCTTGTTAAAATTTTCAAGTCATGTCTTTCTATTCCATTCCATTGATCATACTAAGATACTTCAATTTTTTATACATAATTAGATCTTGTTCCTACATGTTAATTCTTATGGATATTATGATTTTATATACTATAAATTTAATGATTAAATGTAATAAAAATTATTTCTACGTTATTATTTTACATTGATGACTATGACATTTTTATTATTTTTATGTTGTTGTACTTTACCTTTTGTTTTTTGGGTGTATAATAACAATTTTTGATTAGGTTGTGTGTCATTTATGTTAGAGGAGCCTCTAGTCCATATCATGGCCATGTTGTATCCATATCATGTTAGTGTTAAATCATATTTTATATGATTTTGTGATTATGAGTGTAGCCACTTAAATTTAGTATTAAAAACTTGGAAACATAAGTTTTTCTCTATTATTGACATACATGACTTGTGTGTACACATTTGAATATTCTTGTAATTATATCTTAACCATTAACATATCTATGGAATTGGATTTTCAAATTTACGATAATTCATATTCAAGATAATCATAGTATTTGTCTATTTTATCTACTATCCTAATAACATTATCACCATATCATAGATCACTATTTATCCCCTCCTAAATACTACTAACAATAATCACATGTTATAGGTTACTGGTAGTGTCCATCTTCATTGTCATTGTTTGTCTTTGATAACAATGTCCTAAGTTACTCAAATCATTTTTTTATCAAATTCAAACCCTTACCTTTGGTTGAACCACATGTTTCACTTGTTTGTTATGGTTTAATGCTATTCCTATCCAAATCCTATCTAGAATTCATTTTGAAAACTACTTGAGCACTAAGGAATCCATCTATGTTTTATCAAAATTTGTAATTAATTGGTTTTATAACTATAATTAAGATAAAATTAATTGAAATAAAAAAATGTGGTAAAACAACTTATGAAAATAAGAATGAAAGCTATGTATGAAAATTGATAAAGTGTGATCAAATGAAATAATACTAGTTGTGAAAAATATAAAATACTTAGGTATTTTTCACTTATATGTTGAATATGTAAGATTGAGCACTATCTATAAATGATAAAATAAAATTATACTTATATGTGTGCAACTAAAATGAGAGCTAGAAGTGATCCAGTAGAATATCAATAAGAAGAGGGAAATATCATCAAGAAGATGACATTATTGTCCTATATTAGTCTATCTTGACCTCTATGAAAAATAATGAAAATTAAAAGCATAGTAACTTGTGTCTACTTAAAACATGCTTATGTGCAAAAATTTGACCTTTAGATGCACATGGATGACTTGAAAGCGAGTTCTTCAAATTTTAAACCCTAATAGGGCTCGTAATATATAAAAACATGTAAAGAGAAACGGAATGGGGAGTATAATGGGATAATATGAACCCAATAACCCTCATGATGACCAATTGATGTCTATGTATTAATACTACAAAGACATAAATTAAACTATAATTTTTCCCACTTAGAGTTATTTATGTAGATTTTCTCCTTTTTCAACATGAATACATCTAAATACAGATTGAATACTTGATAATACTTTACTTGACTTCGATAAAATACACACTTGACTTAGATAACAACTTATTCAAATGATTGGAATAATATTTAGAAATAATAGGGAAGATTTGCTTAGGGTGAAATACTATAAGTATGCCTCAATATTGAAATTATCAAGTAATATATAATACATGAATTATGTTTTCCTTTAGATAAATATAAAAGGATAAAAATTCTAACTATCCTCAAAATGTGGACCAATTTGTAAGGGAGGGTCTAAATTTTAAAATTTATAGATGCTATAGTGAAGGTCAGGATTAACCCATAGGGGTCAAAAATAATTTCCACTATTGACCCATACTGGTTTATCCTATCTTGCAAGGAAACACATGAAAATTATAATTTGGTATGTCCATATAGATTCTTATAGGGGTTTTCACAAATTTAAAATATTTATGTAAGCATAAGATAAAAAATTATAAAGGGATAGGTTTGTATATGTACTTAGGATATAATGAGGTGGTGAAGTAGGTCTAGATTAAGTGATCAAGTCAATTAAAGTGAAAGTGGGCCAAATCTAAAATTATCAACTATTCATGAACAAATTTGAGTGAATACATTTTTCCTCCCTTTAGTCTAGAAATGAAATTACTAGAGTAAAAGGAAAGAAATACCTAATTGTGTACAACACACATTTACTTAGGGATAAATCTCCAATAATTTAGTGTGTTAAATAGAAAATCCTAATGGTCACGTTAAAAAGTTTACCCGGCTTTCAATAAAGTGAAAAAATAGAAAATCCTACAATTATGTAAAAGTAGGTAATGTCCATATGTGAAATTTAAAATGAAATGTAACTTGAATTTTAAAAAATTGAAAATAACAAGGAAGGATTACACATGTATGTGTGAAACCAATGTTTCTCTCATAAATTTGTATGGAGATGATGCTTCCTAGAATAATTAAAAAATTGGGGCTTACCATGAATCACTTGAAGAGTTTGTTTCCTTAGTTGAACCAAAGGTGAGTTGAGGGTGATCAGGACCTAATTTGAATTAAAAATGTATAGAAAATAAAAACCATTAAGGGATGTATAAAACTCAATTAATTTTTATCATATTCATAACCCCAATATAGAAACATGCTAGATCCATAATAGATCCATTAGAAATAATGTTATAAGAAACTAAACCTCGAAGCTAAGCATTATGCACTTTAACTGAATTGACCACTGCAAATGGATTATACATTCAATTTTTAATTTGTTCCTTTGTTCTTGTATGCATGATACAAATATAATGGAGGACATCCATGCTCATACAATGACCATAAATATATAATACTATTAAAAACTTGGCATGAATATGCATCATTTTCTCATTGATAAATTAAAAAATATATAATTGTATGTAGATGCAAATTTGTAAATTGTGTTTGAAGCTTGTGCATGAATTTTTAGCATGCACTCAAACATTATTGGTGAGGTTATCCAACAAGCCTATATGAGCATTATAGTATACCATGGAAGCTAAAAACATAACACAATGAGAATAAGGAATAATATAATATAGTTTGCATAAATAAAATGCATAAATATATAATGGTATATATGTAAATATCCTTTAATTGGTAGTTAAAAATGTAAATAAGTGTAAACCAATGGTTTAAAAAAGTAATGATGAGTTAATAGATATAACATTTGGATTTTAAAGCTTGTATAATGATGTAAATGGCATGGAAGAGAATAAATATAATATAATATCATGATATCATATGAATTAGTATAATAATATGAATGTAATAAAATCATTGAATTTAAATTTTAAATATGTATAAATTTGTGAAAATTTAAAGAGAAATATATGTGTAATATGTAATTCAAGTTAATATACCCTTGTATAAATAATATCAAGTCTAGTTAGTGTAGATGCTCCATTTTCATCACTTCTATGTTAAAATTGCAAATGGAATGATCTTTTGTAATAACTAAAACTTATAAATTCATCCACACACATTACATAAACATTATAAAAGATATTGGTGCATCCTTTATTATATAAATACACCTTATGCCAACATCAAATTCATCTAATTCATCCTGAGTCAAATTTTGAATTTGTGACATTTTGGTCCAATTAGTTGGATCCCCTATTCAAATTTCAAAAGTCACATCACTTTTCATTAAGTTAATTAACCTTTGTTAATTAACTTAGTATTCCTCTAATGATATATTCTATAACTTTTGAAATTTTCTATTTTCTAAATTCATTAAATTGAATTATTCTTCCATTCACATTAAAAGTAGCCAAGTGGTTGATAAAATATCTAAATCATGAAATCATAGAAAAATATATGGAATCATGACATCATAGGAAAATGTATAGCATCATGACATCATTAAAAAAGTTATCAAGCATTTTCAAAATATTAAACAAATATCAAAATGTGTAACCCATGCTCAATCAATGACAAATATTAATTGATTTTTCTACCAAATTTGACTGATCCTCCACCCCACATCTTGATTATAATTTGAAAGTTGAAGTTTGTTTGGAGAATATATAAATACAAGGGCCATTTTACATTATAATCAAGTCTTGAATATAAGATAAAGTGATGCCATTTTGGATAGCCACTTCAATTCTTAAATTCTCAATCATTATATTCTCATTCATTTTATTCTAATTGCCTTGACAATCACTAAATAGCACAAGGGGAGATGTTGTCAGACTATCTCCATAACATTGATATGTATATCAATATTTGTATATGGGTACAAACATATATGTATATTGGATAGAAGCATATATCTATGAGGAAGGTAATAATTTTGTTTTAATTTATATTTGTTTGTATCTTTTATATCTTGTCCAATCCAAGTATATACACCTAAGGTGTTAGTTTTATATTGCTTTTATGTGTTTTATCATTCTAATAATAAAATAACATTATCTACAATTGTATGATCACATATGGCATGACCAGTGGGACTATCAACCCAAAATTTACCTTTAGGATTCATATAATTCCTTTAATTATGAAGTTATATCACATTTGAGCTTAATTTCCATCATTTCTTCTATTTTATCCATTTCCCCGTCCCACACATTTCAAAGTGAATGCCTTGTGAAATGGTGGATTCACTTCATGTAATGAGTAATATCAACATATATAATGTAAATATTATTCTTCCTATGTTCTTTGTGTTTTCAAGAAAATTTTATTTATTGGAATTAATGCACTAAAAAATGGAAGGAATGCCCTTGAACCCATACAAATTATAAATAATGAGATTGAAAATCTTAGCACTGATATAAGCCTATAAAATGGCATATTTGACCTAAAACTTGGTGAGAAAAACCTATGGAATGGTGGTTTTGCAAAGTTAAAACTCTATGTTTTTATTCTTGTATTTAATTTATTGAAAACAAATATATTTCCCTAGTATATTGAAATATCATCCTGATAATGGTGGAATCACTAGTTTCTTACTATATGGGTTTGTATAATAATGAGATCACCCTACTAAATAGTAGGATCACCCTATGTAATTTTTATTAAGAGCTTAAACATAAAAAATTCAACTTCCTTCACTTTCCAAAGACCACAATTAAAACTTTAACTTGTTTTCATGTAGATTAAACTAGTAAAATATATGGTTTTCTATTCAAAAAACCACTTTTTGAACACTTATTTTAGTGTAATTAAACTAAATAAACATTTGCATTTAGCATTCTAAAATATTTACTTTTGTCTTTCATTTACTTGCATGGTTTTTTTACTTTTTTGTGAATAATCTATTATTCCTATGATCTACCCTTGTCCCCTTTAGGGAGTATGGGTGACCAAAAACAGATATATTATTGTTATTATATTTATCAAAAGCATAACAAAAGTATGTTCTTCTCTTGCCCACTTGTGGGATCTTGATAATCATAAACATTGAAACTTAACCTTTTATTTTAATTGTGTGTGGTTGACTTCATCACTTTTTCATGAATCTGTATGCCAAGATACTTAGGAATTCATTCCACAACATACATACCAACCCCATACGTTAGAAGGAGTATATAAATTGAGGTTTTAGTTTATCATTTTTGGTTAAGTTAATGCATGTTTTAGGAACATACATGAATTGGTATAGATTTCATTCTCCAATATAAATATCAGATAGTACTCCTTAAATATTAATTTTTTGTTAGTAGTTCATTGAGACCTTTATAATTGAAGTGGTCATGGAGTGACTTACCCTCTCGTGAATAGTCCATTAATATTTAATCTTTGATTAATTTTTAAGAGCCAAGTACCATAAGTTATATTAGGGACCATTTAGACAACCTTGTAAAATTTTATATTAAGACTATCAACTACAAATTATTTCAAGTGTGAGGGAATCTAAACCCCCCAAAATTTTCATAGTGTACCTCTTGAAGAGAGGGTTGAGTAAAATAATTATATTATTGATTCTAGTAAGGTAGTTACATGGACTATGATCACATTATACACATAAATTATCATTAAATAAGATATTTTCTTACATATCTATTATCGATTCTTCATTGTTATACCCACTTGTTACATGTTTCATAATTTACACTTCAAACCAATAAATAATATCCTAATTCAAAAACTTTGACATATTATATTTGTATAATGAGGAATTACATTACTTAATTTCAAGGTCATTTTATCCTATCATGTATCATTATGTTGTTTAATTAGTATAATTCAAATAATGGCCATTTAGACCCAAATCTAGTTTGAAATCAATTATCTACATTGGGTCATTTTTTACCCCATTCCTATTTTTAACCAATCAATCCAAATTAGATTCATCCTAAATAACATTCTCAATCAGATTAGGTTCACCTAGAATCACATTCTTATTTTTCACCAATCGATATAAATAAATTTTTTCTTGAACCACATTCCTTTTTAGATCAAGTTCATTTTGAACCACATTGTTATTTTGATTCAATGAAGACAAATTAGGTTTATCTTGAACCATATTATAATATAATCAAGTTTGTCTTATATCACATTCAAATTTAGATTACGGTCATCTTGAACCATATTCCTATTTTGATCAAATCATGTTCATATTTAACCATACTATAATCTGATCAGGTTTGTTTTGGACCATTATATTCTATTATAGTTCTTTATTATTTTCCTCCCATCTTGGGATAAATACATTATTCTATAGTTCATTATGACTATTTAAGCAATGTTCATTCATATGTAGTTTGTGAGGTTAGGTCAGACACCTTTATTTATATTCTTCTTCATTTATTTATCTTAATTATTTTATCCTCTTTCCATTCACTCTACCACACCTATCTTTTGGGAATGACAAAGTTACATCATTCATCCATTATTTCATTTTGAATATAATCAAGCCAAAATCTCCCTCTTTGGGCCAATTTCAATCAAGACATTTTAACTCTTTGGGGCTAGTCCAAAAAATTTAGACTTTTTGGGATATGAATTTTCTTCAAAATCTATCCAATTCCACTCTCTTTAGGCCAATTACAATCAAGATCATTTTCCCTCTTTGAGGAATTCTAACCAAACAATTCTAACCTCTTTAGGCCAATTTAAATCAAGCCAATGCTACCCTCTTTGGGACAATTTGAATAAAGACCAATATTCCCTCTTAGGGCCTATTTCAATAAAGACTAATCCACACTCTTTTAGGCCATTTCAATCAAGACCAATCTACCCTCTTTGGGCCAGTTCTAATCAAGCCAACTCTACCCTCTTTGGGCCCATTTCAATCAAGACCAATCCACCCTCTTTGGGACCATTTCACATCAAATCCAATTCACTTGCATGTATCCTTACTTGGGGGCATTGATCTAACATAATATAAATCATGGCATCTCCAAACATGTTTCAGTAGCAACTTACATCAATTCTAACATCACCATTCTTTAGTCAAGAGATTATGTACCACATATCCTAGTTTATCTAATAACCATTCAAAATATTATCTACTCTTGACATTTCATCCTTTAGTCTAAACGTAGATCTAAAAAAAATCCAATCATTACCGCTCTAAGGGAAATTATTTATTGAAGACTAAGATGCACCCAAATATGATAACTATTTAATTAGAATATATCAAAAAACCCTTCTTAAGAGTCATTATATTCATCCACTCCCATGTCAAGGTCAAGACAACCAACCCATATTCAACATTTTTTTTAAATCATTCATCCATGATGATCCCATTTTTTACTAGTCACCCTTTAATCAAACATCCCTCTAAGATGAAGGACCCATCTTCGATGAGCCCATTATTGACCAATAATTAATATTTATTCCATTAAGATACATTCCCCATTTTGGAAAATCCCTTCATCGCAAATAATTTATTTTTAAATGAAAATTTAAAAGGGTACTCATGTAAAACATAATTAAACCTGATCTCTTTGTTTAACAAAATGTAAACAAAGTATTATGAGACATAAATATATAAGGTGTTATAATAACATCACATTCATAATAAAAATAACATAAAATCAATTTAACAACATTCAATTGTAGATTAATACATGAAACAAAGAGTATCTACCAAATATTATCTCACTAGACTTTACTTTCTTCTTAACAATACTAAACCTTACCCTATCATTTATAATAGTTGAGGGTAGGTGAGGAGAGTTAATTTGGTAATGTTAAAATACATAGTTTCAAAATTAATAGTCCTACCATGTGTATAAAACCATATGTACCATGTGCATTGATGTCAACATTCAAACTTACCATGTTGACTCTTATTTAGACATGTGGTGTGCAATTTTACACCACATATGAGTCTAACTAATCTAGGTTAATGTACCTTAGGTTAATACCAAGTTACTCTTAAAACTAATTATTAATATAACTCCCTACCTTAAGATTAACTTGGGGAGAGAGAAATAACTCTAAAATTGGGTGAGGACAACAATCTAGATGAGGTACCCATGTTCAATCAAGATGTAGTAGTAACTATAGATGATCCCCCTTAGTGAAACTACCTTGAATTCTAATGCCTCCATGAGTAATACATATAATAGAGGGATATAAATACCCCCATAATATAAGCCTTAAATCGATGATGTGACACTCAACTTAAAGATTGAATGAGGTCCATTTGATGAAAGGAATTATTACTATATAATTCCAAGATGTAGAATATCAGGTGTTGATAATAAATAATTTCACAAAAGGAGAGATCTTTAAAACAAAGGGTTACAAACTGATATGTATAAAAAATTAGAAAATATCATATATTAAATCTAACTTCTTAAATATTGTTACAAATGAGAAGCCTTTAATATAGAGGTAAGGATAAATATGGAGAAAAACATCTTAACCAATGTGAAATAAATCCATAATAGGAAAAAGAAAAAAAAACTTGATAAACATGAGTAACTTACTCAAACACACCCATCAGTGAAGCTAGGGATTAAAAATATTTAAAAATAAAGTGGACTATCCACAAAATGAGTCTTAAAAATAGTGCCTAATTTGGTATTCGTGTACAATGTATCCATGAAGTGGAAAAAGGGAGAAAACCCATCGGAATCAAACCCCCCACCCCTAAAATGATTTAAATTAAGGAAGGAAGGACTTCATATATAATAACCCCCAAGGACATGTATTGTTGATATTGAAGTTGTTTATACTCCAAGACAGGGTCATAATATGACTAGTGTCGATGTCAAGATTCTCATTTATAAGACTATAGAAGCTCCATCCACATCAAACAATGTTTCTTCATTTTTCCAAAATAAGAACACAAATGGTATACTAGAAGTCTAGACATTCTATAATAGAAGATGTAAGAGGCATCAATAATAAGATCTCTACATCAAGTCTAAATATGAAGTGTGGTATAAGTCTACTAAGATCTTACATAAGAACTAGATGTAATTCCATAGAATTGAACTAATGAGAAGAACATCCATGTGAAGTAAAACATAATAGTCAACAAGTGTAACCTCACTCAAACCAGTACAGACCTTCAAAGTGATAATATATAGTGGCTCAACATCTTTGATAAGAACAAAGGTATGTTCTATATATTTACATCCCAAGTCTAACAAAAATTCATCCCATAGAGATAGATCAACAAAAATAAGATCAATGTCCATAAGGAATGTGTCATCACAAGAAACTATAGTAGAAGGAGATAATACATAATCAAAAGAGAAAACATCATTGATAGGAGGATAAGGATATGGATAAGCATCATCCATGTCATTGTGAAAATATAAAACCTAAGAAATAGGAGGATAAGGAATTAGAATAGGAGGTGGAGTAAAAGAGTGTTTCGAAAACCCAAAAGGCTCAATATTCTCCTCAATAAAGGGTGCAATAGTTGTTTTACTTTGTTTTCCTCATTTCTTAGTTTTTAAAGTAAATAAAAGAAATGTGGTGATTATGGTGTGTAGAATAATACCTGATAAAATGCACATGTAAATCTAGATGAAGGTGGAAACTCCTCTTTTTCTAGGAAGGAATAACCTAAAAGTATCATAAAAACTTAAAATGGGGTGGCTAGATGGTTAGTTGAGTGGACTGCCTAGTGTAGAAGTCCTTGTCTGGATAAATCAAGTTTAACCTTTTCTATTTTCCCTAGATTTTCATGTTAGCCATACACCTTCTATCATCAGATTCCATTAGACTCCATAGAATACTTAAATATGTTAGAGGTATAAGATGACTAAGAGGGGTGTGAATCTATTATCCAATTTTTATTTTATTTCACTTATCATTCATTCGTGATTCATCATCACAAAGTATAAGCACCTAGACAAGCATCAAGACAAAGAGATCATAGACAAAGAATGAACATGAAAAGCACATCGACACATCATTTATGTGGGAAAAACTCTATGGGAGAAAACCCACTCTCAAGCCTAAAAAACAATGGAATATATTCTTATAAAGATATCACAAACATGATACTTTTAGACCAACATCAACTAATCAAGGATCACCCACCCCTCAATTTAGTCCATTACCTACTAGACCTTTAGCTAGCTCTAACTAACAAGGAGGCTATAACCCCCTAGGTGATTAAACACCCAATCAACCATGTCAGTTATAATTTCCACAACTACTCTGATGTCTTTTGCACCTGATGATGACCTTATCTTTTTCTAACACCTTCAAACCTACTTCTCAACCTCATACAAGTCTCTTCCTCTTCTACATCACTTAAATAGATAATTGAGCCTATTTAGACTTGAAATAAGCACACCATTAACTCACCACCTATAAAACCACTTGTCAAACTTATTCACATCTTCACTAAGGTATTATAATAGTCTCCATGGGTTCACACCCCTCTAAAAATCCTTCTTCTTTTCTCTTCACACCCTCATGCACTCACACTTCCAAGTCTCCTAAAATAGGTCTACAAGACCTTGATTAAATATAAGAGTCATGATCGTACATATATAGGCTGGATATGACCAATAAATTCCTTATTTTTCCTTAAATTTACCCTTCTCACATGTTCTATTCATGTACTACACTACCTTGTTAGTCATCCAAGCCACAAGCCTTTATTAGCCCTTAGGTGAGACCTATAACAATCAAGCCTTCATGAACCATACATTATAATCATAAAACCTTGGTCCAAATTTATCCTAAAACAATACTTAAAACACATAAAAAATTCTCCAATTAATAATTTAGTATTCCCACATGGGTCCATAACATCTGGAACTCTAACTCACACCTTAAACCAAGCCTTTTAAACTACTTGATAATTAGGTTTTCACACATCTGAAGTGTAAACTCAATTATTACACATAAACATATGAATAAATTACATTAATTGGTCCTCTATAATCTAAAAAACACAAAAATAACCATTTATCTTCACTAAACATGATTCAAGCATCCAAAAATACCACTGTCATAGGCTCACTCAATTCTAGTAAAACATAGTCAAATTATAGTCAAGTATTTTTGACTCTCCAAAATTGATTATGAAAAATGACTTATAATACCTTATCATAAATATTTTATAGTTCTATAACATCTTCATATTTATTTGTTTCTTCAACTCTACTCAAACAACTTCCAACTGACTCCTTCAAACTAACCACTCAAACTGCCTGTAGCTTCCAAGAGTATAGTCATGTAGATATTCTTGTATAGCACTTGAAAAAACACTTTAATAACATATAATACATATTAATATATTATGATTTATCTCAATATTACTCTCAAGTAGATATTTCTCTTGTTATATCATCACTTATTAGTCTAAAAGACCAATTCCTCAAATCATTGTCTTTAAGTCTTCATTACTTAGATAAATCACTTTGAAATCACTATTTCACCTAATTTTGAGAAAAATCACCTCATTAAAACCAATGGAACATATATCTTAGGTATTAAAAAAATATCCCAAGTAATTTGATTCATCCCTACTCACTTGGAACACTTCTATAAACACATATTCACTTTACCTAGATATTGTTCACTATTTTCACTATTTATCTTTTAGCAACTAGCAAAATTGAATCATCAAAATGATTGACATAAAGGATAAACAATACCCAAATGATTTCATGTAATTTTATAAAAAAATTCTATATTTAAACTCCATTAACATGCAAGCATAGACTAATTCAACCCTTCTTGTAGCATTAAATTATCCAAAAACAATGATGGAAAATGATGACCTTAGACTTCCTTAGACTAATTTGCAGTCCCTAAACTGCTCTTTACCAAATGATGGACTTCCATATACCAAATTGATGATCTGGCCTTCACACAAAGCTCTTCAATCTAAAAATACTACAATAAAACATTCCTTTGATCCAAAATGAAGTGCAGCTCTACCACCTGAGGTAGATGGCTCTGATGATGAACACAGCTCTCTTTTACTAAATTATGCACTCACCTTCTGCACACAGATCTGGAGACTCAATTCTCCAACCTGTAGATTTCGTATATTTATGCCTATAGAGTTCGTAGATTTTCCTTTGACTGCATAGTCTGTAGGTTTGCCTTTGCCTGCACAGTCTATACATTCAACCCTGTAGAGTCCATAGATTCAAGCCTGTAGCTATATACATTCAAAGCCATGCTTCCACTGTGCTTTCAATAGACTACAAATATAAGTTATCTCCTGGGTAGGACATATACATAATATATATGTATTGTGGTCATGTTTCTTTTAAGAGAGCCTCTTCATGTCTTATCATCGCTCTCCTTACCATCACTTCTGCAAGTCCTCTGACTCAGACCTGCCAGCACTCTTGCCAATGTTTTGCCTGATGATAATCACTTCTACCTAAGAAGCATTGGAATTCTCCTCAGCTTCATGTATGCCATCTATCTCAGATTTCTCCTTCCGTGTACCAACAAATTCCCTTTTTATAATTCCTCCATTCGTGCCATCATTATTCTCAAACAAATCAGTGCCATCTACAACCACCTCTCAATCTTCCCAAAATCTGTGACCACATTCCATGCAGGCTATACAACATGTGTTGCCTTCTAGTTTCTTCTATTCCTCATCGCAAAGCTTGCTACCTTTCTTGCAATAATGCTTCCAAATGGCCTAGCATTTAAATCAGCCAGAACTGTAGTCTTCACGATAACCAAACATTGATTTTGTTATATATTCCAATCTTACCTAATGTCTAACCATTCGTCAAACACATTGCAATGCCATCATAATATATACCTTGAAATGATCAGGATTACATCAATACATTGAAACATCCTTACCTTCAACACAATGTAACGTCCAACATAACTTTAAAATAACCAAAATTGAAATCAATACATTGAAATTGCCCAACAGTCAGATGCGACCCAGGAGGAAAATTGAGACGGCCCAACATTAATATCCACTTTTACAAATTCATCGATTCATACAAATGGGCATGTAATACACACCCAAATACATACCCAGAAGAGATATAATCACACCATACTCATTATTTCTTTAAAAAAATGTTTTCACAATCATCAATACGTAGTCCTTCTCCTGGACTTCTTCTACACTTCCTCCTACACACCCTCCTACACTACTTCCTACACTACTGCTCACAATATTGAAATAGTCCTAATTTATTACTAACACCACTCAACCAACTCCTAAAAAGGCTCAACAATATGCTATCAAACATAGTATTATGCAACTAACACCTAACTTATGCCACTTATGGCTTGATTTTCTTGATTTTACATGGTGACAAGGTTGTTGACCTCTTTTTTATCTAAAATAACTAAATTTGACTCAAATAAACCTATCCTTCTCCTCTTGACAAGTGTCCATGATTTGAATTTTTGAATTACAATAATTTTTGAAAGAAATCTTTATCCATATTCCTAGCACATCTAAGCACTCCCAAGATGCTCTTGCATCAGATTCCTGGGCTTAAAAAGTTTCATGAGCTCCTGCTCATGAATTTCATTTGTTTGCCCATTTACAAAGGTAAAACTTTACAAAACAAATGTCTTCTTCATTCAATTTTTCATTCAAATGTGCATGTTCTTGACTACCACACTTGTGTCTTGTTTTACTTGTTGTCTTTTCCTTCCAATGTATATCTTGCTATCTCTTCATCTTCTTTTCAGCCTTCTTCTTTACATATTCATCCACTTAAATGAGGATATCCACTTCCATTCTCTCTTCTTGAGCTCTTAGAAGAGCTCTCTTCTCCAAGTACTTGACCTCCTTATCAAGAAAACCTGTACAATCACCATTCAAAGAAAAATTAGAAGCAAAAAGTTGAGACCCTTGGGTCTCTCCAAATTTTTAAACCCATACTTGTTGCTCAAATATGACTTCTTGGTCCTTTGTCTTCATTTCTTCTTCACAGCAATGTTCTACCTCCTCAAATCTTGTCAGAGGACAAATTTTGTTCTTCTCTTCATGATTAATGGCATATTCTAATGCTACCAACTCTTCCAACAACTGCTCTTTGTTTTGATAGACAAAAAGCTTGTTTGGTTGTTCAACTAGAAACTCTCTATCAAGGTTTTCTATCTCCTTCAGGATATCTTCTTCAATTGTCAAGTCTAAACACTTAGCCTTCTCTCCATCTTCTTCTTGTAGTTGTTCTACCCCTTGGTATACACATCCTTGTTTCTTATCAAGAAACTCTCCTTCATCTGCAAATTCTTGATCAAACTGCCATATTTCTTTTAAGAGATCTTCCTCATTAGTGATTAGTACATTTTGATCAAAATAAACTATATCAACATTATGCAACTGAAAATTGTCATCTTCAATCTTTTCCAATTCTGAATTTTGATCATTATACCTTTGCTTTTCATCAATAAGCAACTCTTCATCTTCTTTTGTTCTCTTGAGTAAGGACTTCTTCTTCCTGCTTGATCAATTCTTTATGTTGGAGTTCCAACTGATCTTTCGTCATGTCTTCATCACTTGAGGCATTACAACAAGCCTCTTCTTCTTGTCTAAGCACTCTCTCATGAAGTGCTTCACCTCCTTGATCCATGAGTATCTTCATTAGATCATATGTTTCTCCTTCCTCCTCAACTTGCTTTCCTGTAAACAAAACATCAAATGAAATGTCAGATATAAAAACATTTGGCCACATGATCTTTTGAGTGATTTATTGCTATTGGTCTATTTCTTCAATGATGAGATCCATCTCATCTACCAAGTATTGATCCTCTTCATACTGAAATTCCTTTTCAAACTGAAACTTTTCTCCAAGCTCTTCATTCTTGAGCTTATCCTTTTTTTATACTTCTTCATCTCTCTCTTTAAGGCAACTATTAGCCTTTTTCTTCTTCTTCTCTCCATCACTAATCTAACTGGCCATCTTACTCTTTTATTCTTCATTACCCATCCTTGCCATGGATTTTACATATTTTCTACCATAAATTTTATCATGGCTATCCTTGCTTTTATCTCATTCACTTCTCTTTGGTACTCTTCCTCTCTTTATCTCTTTTTTTTCTCTTTCTTGTTTCTCTCTCTTTATCTGGCTCATGTTTCTTCTAGGCAGTCCCTCTATAACTCTTCTCAACTCTTCAAACTCCATCCTTTACCTCACCTAAGTCTATTTCACCTTAGTCTTTTGGCAAACTATCCAAGCTTCTTCTTGGATCTTCTTCTTCTTCTTGAGCGATTCCCTTTGTTCTTCTTCTAGAGCTTCTCTTAGCTCTTTCACTAAGCCTCCCTTGGCTTCTTCTCCTCTTAAGCCTCAATGGCTTGACTACCTTGAACCTAAAAAATACATTATCTCTACAAAAACTGATTAGAAGAGTATAACATTTTCCTTTTTCCAGGAGCTTACTAGCTCTCTTTCTTTGTTCTTAAAGCCTCTATGGCTTTTGGACTCTCTCTTGCCACTCACTCCTTTCTTTCCACTTCAAGGTTTTTCACTTCTCTCTCAAACCTTTCAATCCTTACTACTATATCTATTCTTCATTGAAATTCAAAAAAAAATCTCTACCTTTTCCAACTTTACAAATGCAAATAAGGTACAACAAAGCAAACCATCTATCTTTCAAGGTTGTTTATACCTCCATCTTGTCTAGGACAATCTTCTTCTTGTCACTAATCTTCTCTTTCATGGTCTTCAAGAACCTTTATTTCCTGTCAAGCTTAAATTCACCTTTACTTGGATAGATTTTTCTACATACCACTTTCCCAACACAATTTGCCAACATACAATTTCTTCAGAACAATATTTTCACAAAACATCAATACCTAATTCTTTGATGTAGCTGCTTCTCGAAGAACTCAAACCTTGCTCTGATACCAAATGATGGAAAATGATGACCTTAGACTTCATTAGACTGATGCGTAGTCCCTAAACTACTCTTTACCAAATGATGGACTTCCATATACCAAATTGATGATCTGGCCTTCACACAAAGCTCTTCAATCCAAAAATGCTACAATAAAACATTCCTCTAATCCAAAATGAAGCGTAGCTCTACGAGCTAAGCTAGATGGCTTTGATGATGAACATAGCTCTCTTTTACTAAATTATGCACTCACCTTCTGCACACAGCTCTAGGGACTCAATTCTCCAACCTGCAGAGTCCATAGATTTGTGCCTGCAGAATTCATAGATTTTCCTTTACCTATATAGTCCGTAGGTTTGCCTTTGCCTGCACAGTCTATAGATTCAAGCCTGTAGCTATATACATTCAAAGCCACGCTTCCACTGTGCTTTCAATAGACTACAAATATAAGTTATCTCCTCGGTAGGACATATACATAATGTATATGTATTGTGGTTATGTTTCTTTTAAGAGAGCCTCTTCATGTCTTATCATCACACTCCTTACCATCACTTTTGCAAGTCCTCTAACTCAGACCTGCCATCACTCTTGCCAATGTTTTTCCTAACAATAATCACTTCTACCTGAGAAGCATTGGAATTCTCCTCAGCTTCTTATATGCCATCTATCTCGGATTTCTCCTTCTGAGTACCAACAAATTCCCTTTCTATAATTCCTCCATTCACACCATCATTGTTCTCAAACAAAGCGGTGCCATCTATAGCCACCTCTCGATCTTCCCAAAATCTGTGACCACATTCCACGCAGGCTATACAACATGCATTGCCTTTTAGTTTCTTTTGTTCCTCAGTCCAAAACTTGCTACCTTGCTTGCAATAATGCTTCAAAATGGCCCAACATTTAAATCGGCTAGAACTATAGTCTTCACAATAACCAAATGTTGATTTTATTATATATTTGAATCTTACCTAATGTCTAACCATTCGTTGAACACATTGCAATGCCAGCATAATATATACCTTAAAATGATCAGGATTACATCAATACATTGAAATGTCCTTACCTTCAACACAATGTAATGTCTAGCATAACTTTAAAATAACCAGAATTGAAATCAATATGTTGAAATTGCCCAATAGTCAGACATGACCCAGGAGGAAAATTGAGATGGCCCAGCATTAATATCCACTTTTACAAATTCATCGATTCATACAAATAGGCATGCAATACAGACCCAAATACATACCCAGAAAGGATATAATCACACCATACTCATTATTTCTTCAAAAAAATGTTTTTATAATCATCAATACGCAGTCTTTCTCTTGGACTTCTTCTACACTTCCTCCTGCACACCCTCCTACACTACTACTCACAATATTGAAATAGTCCTAATTTATTACTAACACCACTCAACCAACTCCTAAAAAGGCTCAACAATATGCTATCAAACATAGTATTATGCAACTAACACCTAACCTACACCACTTATGGCTTGATTTTCCTAATTTTACATGGTGACAAGGTTGTCAACCTCTTTTTAATCTAAAATAACTAAATTTGACTCAAATAAACCTATCCTTCTTCTCTTGACAAGTGTCCATGATTTGAATTTTTGAGTTATAACAATTTTTGAAAGAAATCTTTATCCATATTCCTAGCACATCTAAGCACTCCCAAGATGCTCCTGCATCAAACAAGCTTCTTTTTGTACCTTCTACTCACTACTTTGGCACACCACTAACACCTAGAGATGCCTAGATGAGTCCTATATACCTTAAAATATTCAAAATTATTAAACTAATCCATTTTGGTCTATATCCAAAAATATTTCTCCAATTACATATAAGACTAGGGTTTTAGACCATAAAAATGTACTTACCTTTTTAACAATCATTCATAAAAGATAAAATCTTAATCAATGAACTAATGCTTGAAAATAATTTTTAGGAACCCTATCCACCTTATCCAAAAGTATTATGTCCCCATTCATATTATACATGAGATAATGAACATTGAAACTTTCCTCTTGAGCTCAAAATGCACCATTAGATTCACCTCTAAAGCACATGAAGTCATTTCTAACTTTTCTTTCTCATGATCTAACCAATTATTTTTTTAATATTATTTACCACATATGTATAATCATCTCTCATGTATATGTAAGATAAAACATTCTAAAATCCCACTTTGACCCTTTATAAGGCCTCACAACCCCATCTAAGCTAACTAGGCCAATAGTCAAATTGCCTTACAGACCACTAGCCACCTCTTGTAAACCATCTATCTAACCTCTCAACATCCTATAAATGTCCAACATTCATATTAAAAGTACACTAAGGTCCATGCCATGGCATAAAAGACATAGGACTCAAAACCCTATAGGCAACCATGCATGGTCAAACCTACCAGACCTGTATACTTCATGAGAACCTCATGAAATTACTCTAACCTACATAGAACATTTGAAGATCATATCTTTCAATACCATACCATGCTTCATTCCACCATAAATTCATCCAAAGAACCTTCATACAAGCATCTCACTCACCAAAAACATTAGATCACCATGCTCCATCTCACTGCACCTGTTAGACCACTTTGTCATTACACATGCTTTATAAACATTAATGACAACACTTACCATCAATTTCCAAACAATATCCCCCTTTTTCATTGATGTAAACACTCCTTTCCTCTCTCCCCCTTTACCAATATGATAAAGTAGACACCCTTCAACATTGGGCACCATATAATCAACCATGTAAGCTACAATAAATATATGAAATAAAGTTCACCTATAGGAATACATCTAAAAATGGATCATTTAGACATCAAACAATCACATGTCCCCCTTGAATGATGCTCTCACTTAGAAACTACCCCCAAACTACCTAGATCGTTAGACCTATAACCAATTTTATGGTAACACAACTCCCACTAGAACCTTGCTCCACTTTGAAGGCTCCCCCTCTGTTTACACAACCCATGCACACCTACAAGAATTCCAATAATAGCTACCTTCACTTTCCAATAGAAATAAGATCACCAAAGCTCCATACAAGCTCACTTATCATCACTTTCAAGGCACCAAACAAAACACCAAGGGGATTTCAATAATATCACTACAAATGAATCATGCTTAGAATAGATCAAAATGCTCAACTAGAACTAAAAATTCTAACCTTATTTGGAAAATTTCTTTAATAATCTTCATTTTCTTCACTAGGCCTATTTAGACCCCTTGTAGTCATATTTAGCCACTGCAAACTTCATAACTCTCTAACTTGATCATTGTAAGAAATGAAAATTCATATTTTAATACCAATACCATTCCCCCTTAGGCATGTCAAAACTAAGCCTCCCGCTCATCCTCCTTAGCATATTTCCTTCCTTAGCCTACTAGCCAATTAGGCCTCTTAGTGATCTAAAACTTGAATAAAATGAAATATACTCACTTTCATACCACTGTAAAACATGATTCAACTACCCATTTGGCCCATTCAAGTGATTTTGAAGTTTCCAATCTTCAAATCCAATTTTGACCTATTTTCCAAACATGCCCAAATGACTAGGGCTTCAAAACAAACACTTGGTCAAAAGTCAACCTTCAATCAACATAGACACTTGAGGTGGATATCAAACTTGGAAATCATAAAAAATCACTAATATTCCAAATTTAAAGCTTCCATACCTTTAGGAACATGGACTTCTTTGAAGCCCTCAAACATATGATATTGAGAAGAAGAGCTAGTGACTATTCAAAACACTCCACCTAGCACAAAAAGATTCATAAACTTGTGAAACCATCTAGAACATGTCTTAAACACATGTGCAGACCTTAATGAGCAAACAATTCTATATGACACATCTTCATTATTCAAGTTACCCTTGAAACCAAGCAATCTATGTAGACATGCTCATTATCTACATCATGCACTTTGACCAAAAGGTCAAAATTATACATGAGTACCTCATGGACATATCCAAGCCATACTCCCTCTTTATACATATCAAAACTAACTTGAATCACTCATTTGAGAACTTATATCCACATTAGAACACTATATGATCAACTCTAACTTTTGAACACAAAACTCACTTCTGAGCTCATCAAGAACTCAAAACACCTAGGAGTATCTCATGACTATCTTCCTCATGACCTCATATAAATAACTTCATCCATCTCCTGCATATCACAACTCAAATCTAACATTAAAAATTGATCAAAAAAGCACTTTAGAACTAAGAGACCTAAACATACCTTATAAAGAACTCACATGCTTCAACACCTATAAAAACCTCTCATGATGCACATAAAGAAACCTACAATACCTTAACAGTTTATCATTTAGACACCATAAGACATCATGGCTAATAATTATTTAAAGTACTTCATGGAAGCATATGGTGACACACATCCAACTAGACCTAAGAACATACTTGATCTCTATAAGACATTTGATATGCATTATTATTTTAAAAAAAGGACTCAATAAAGAATACCAACATGAGTTAACTCAAGATACATGATCCTAAGATCATATTCAATCTCTTAGACCATAAAAATCTTCTTGAAGACCCTTCATATATACTCAAAGAATCAATATTCAATAAGAACTCTTTGAACTTGATAGAAAACTCAGAACCCCACTTATGATGACTCAAAGCTTGTCATCCTTAGACTATTGTAGCACTTCAAATCAAACACAACATACCAACATGTTCCCTCAATACCTTATGAGGTTATCTTGGAAACTCAAGAAGCATCTAATCTCTGAAGCATTCTTTCTTATGAACCACCAAAACATACTTCTCAACTAAGATACAAGCACCAACATATGCTACATGACTTTCTCCATAAATATAAATCTAATACAACTTAAAGATACCCTAATAAAGGTAACAAGACCAAAAAGATACTCAAAAACATACCTTTAGATCTAGAAATCAAGACACATCACAAAGGAGTCTCTAAATAGAAATCTACTTCAAGTAAACAACTTTCAATTCAAGATACAGTACATGACCACTTCTAGGGCTATATAATTCCTTCATGGAACCATAATTGAATATAATACATCTATTTAAACCAAATATATAACTCTTGAGTACCAAAGATATTCAATCTTCATAAATAGCATTGGTCTTATAGACCAATCAAGCACTCAGACCCTTGACTATTTAAGCCAATCTGAGTATCCCTAGATCTCACTTGAGGAACCATTGCATAACATCCTCAGGACCATCAAAGCATATAAAAATCCACCAAGTTCCATGATAACCCTTCGAGGACATCTGAAGCTTCAAGACACTAATGTAGAGCAACACAAGACTATCAAGAAAGAAAAGCATACTTAAAGTCCACTTTAAGAAGTTTTCTTGCATGAAAAACTCTTAAAAACCACCAATAATGATCTATATAAGTCAAAATATTTGAATTCTACTCCAATAGGTCATCTTCAAGAACTAAAACCATTCTCTTAGGTCTTACAACAACATTTGGTCCTTATCTTGCTATTAGGTCTCATGAAGACCTCAAACCCTCAAAGGACAACACAGAAGCTTTCTCAAGGATCTTGTATACTTCGAACATATAAATATGAACAAGATAAATTAGATAAATAGGAACACGAAGCCTGACCATTTTCGAAGCAACTCACTTCCATCACAAAAAATCTTTTAGGCCTCGAAAGCATAAGAAGGCCTAATCTATAAGACATCAATTGTCACAACTCCTTCAAGCAAATTTGGATATAAAACATAGGCTTGATTTTTTATTTTCATTAAAATTAAATATTATCCATTTTAATATTTAATCTTTGACAAACCCTCAATCTATCATGTAGACCTGCAACAATAAAAGACTCACCTAGTCTTGAGTGAAGAACAAGCCAACTCTTGACATTCATCTTCTTATCAAATCAACTATCAAAGCTCATCAACCCTTGAAATAACATCATATTAAACATGAATAAAAATTATCTGAAACCACACTAATCATTGAAAACTCCATCAACTCTACCAACAAGCTAACTAGGTAGACAACAACAACCAAGCTACTCACAAGATCACCTTCCAAGCTGATTAAGCCTCAATAAAGACCTACTCTGATACCAATTATTAGAGGTACAAGGTGAATGAGGTGGGGTGAATCAATTATATAATTTTTATTTTATTTCACCTATCATTCATTCATGATTCATCATCACAAAGTATAAACACTTAGACAAGCATCAACATAAAGAGATCACATACAAAGTATGAACATGAGAAGCACATCAACACATAATTTATGTGGGAAAACCTATAGGGGAGAAAAGCCACTCTCAATCATAAAACCAATGGAATATAGTCCTATAAATATATCATAAACATGAGACTTTTATAACAATGTCAATTTATCAAGGAGCACCCACCCCTCAATTTAATCCAGTACCTACTAAACCTTTAGCTAGCTCCAACTAGCAAGGAGGGTACAACCCCTTGGTGATTAATAAACCACTAAACCACCTCCTATATAATTTCCACCACTATTATGATGTCTTATACACTTGATCATGACCTTGTCTTTCTCAAACACCTTCAATCTTGCTTCTCAACTTTATATAACTCTTGTCCTTTTCTACATCACCCAAATAGATAATTGAGTCTATTTAGAATTGAAATAAGCACAAAATTAACTCACCACATACAACACCACTTGTCAAACTTATTCACATCTTCAATAAGGTATTATTTGTAATATCCCCTCCAAAACAAGAAATATAGCAACACAAAAAATTCTGAACAAGATATAACTTCTATGGAATAAATTCAGAATGATCACAATAATATAGTCCCTTAATAACAAATTACAGATTATATCACTTGTCCTCCTAAACTATTACAATTGCAGTCCTTTCACATGTATATAAATATGAAATACAGTCTTAAAAACCCTGGCTTATCAAAACTGGAAGTGGAAATTGAATTCTGGAAGGTCTCGGCCCTTCTGTGTCGACACACAGTCGCCATCGTCGGTCGATATCTCGCTGACATCGGTCTCTGTAGGTCGTTTCTGCCGACGTCGGTCTTCAGTAGACCGATGTCGGTCACTGCAACCCTCTGTCTGCCGAGGTCGGTTTCTGAGCGGATCAGTACGGACCTGTACGGACTTTGTACGGCTGCCAATTAAGCACAACTTCCCTATTTTTTCAACCCTTGGAATATCTGTGATAACTTCTATGTGAAGTTATCTCTCAAACCTAAAATTTTGTGATAACTTCTGGATGAAGCTATCTCACACTTTGGCAATAGATCAGCTGATATTCCATAGCCTCTTAATTGCACACACTGAAGAGGGAACGTTCTCCAATGCAAATGGAATCCTTGAACCCTAGGCTCAGTCTTCACAGAAGAAATTCTCAAAATCAATATCAATAATCAATAGCATAATGAACAATGGCCTCCATGAGAAACCCTTATACCCTCAAAAGATATGCTTGCCCTAATTAGGGTTTCTTAAATTAAAATTAGGGTTTCTAATTAAAAATAGGCTAAATAATTAATATTTGATTAAATCAATCAAATATTAATATCTCCCTCAATACATGTTAGATCGATGAACCGGTCGAAGCTAGTGAATCAAGGAGTGACTCCGCACATAACCATACCATAATAAAGGCGCTCTGCTGCATATCAAATATCCCTAAAAAGTAGGAGCCCTGGCCAAATATGTTTGAAATGACCTGAATGAAAATCAAATGTAGAAATCCTGTGAATCAAAGTCAAGCCAAGCTCCATTATGACCCTCTATCCATCCTATTAGCCTACGAAGGTCACATAATAGGCTAACCATGAACTCATAACATGTCAATTAAAACGGGGACATGACAATCCACCCCTCCTGAAATTGCTTGCCCTCAAGCAATCACTGAATGACAAATCAATCAATCCACCTGGATCCCAAATATAGTTTTGATCTCCACTACTGTCAATTAACACGACCCCCATGCCATGTCCATCCCAACTCTCATGTAATGTTGTCACATCATTTCTAGTACTAAGATAAGCACTCCAACATCCAATCCATAAATGAAAATCAGCAAGCAAACTCCTTACCTGAATAATATCTGAAACTAGATAGTGAAGACTAGAAATAGTCATATCATCATCAACTTGTGACCCGACTGTAACAGAAAGTTGAGTCCTCACCACATGTGACAACTCCTGAATTGAACTCACCTCATGACCAAGCTCGTCCTCGTACCTCCCCTGTGTTGGTGCCAATGTGCTCTTGTCATCACCCTCTATCATGTTATGTGGTATAGGTACCTCCATCCGATGAAAGAACATATATCTGAAGCTGCTGCCCCGTATTGCCTTAAGAATATGTGTCGTCCCATCAACATTAAAGAGAACCTCCATGTCCTTGAGACGAAGAGTAACTTCCTCAAATGAATGAAGCCACTTCATACCCAAGACTAAGTCTATATCCCCCATGTTTACCACATAATAATCAGCCTTGAACTCATAGTTGTTCAAGCGCAATGGGAGGTCTCTAATCATACGCTCACACTTAAGAGTGTGACCATCGGCTACCTTAACTCTGATGCCCTCAAAATCTTCTGTAGTGAGTCCACGCTTCTCCACAAATCTAGCATCTATGAAATTGTGAGTGGCTCCTGTATCAAGGAGGGTGATAACCTTCTGCCCTGCCAAAACTCCACAGAGTCTGAATGACTCATCCGACTGAATGCTGGATATGCGTGCCTCCTGTAGGTGAAGCTCTAACTCTACCTCTACATTAGGCCCTAAAGCCTCTGCCTCTACCCCCTCAGAACTTTTATGCTATTCAAAATCCTCAGGATCTGAATCCTCATAATATATCCACATCATACGATTCGCCTTGCCCTTAGGCCTCAAAGGACAATCGTGATGGATATCATATGGTCCTTTGCAGTAGAAGCAAAGCTTCTTCTTGCGTAGATCATTAAGTGCCTCACGATCCAAAGGTGGTGCTGCTGGATTGGCCTTTGAATCATTTTTAACTCTAGATTTATCTATGTTAAAATCCGGTCTCTCCGTATCCCCGTGGGAGTGCTTATGGTCTCTAGAAGAAGAAGTACCTTTGGCGTTCAATTTATTGGATGGGGCTGCCATCTCCATATCACGTGCCTTCTTCATAGCTACCTGTAATGAAGGAGGATCAAAGGCTTTGATCCAACCCCTCAATGGCTCTGTCAATCCCTCTATGAAGAGAACTACCAATCTACGCTCTGAAATATTGGGTACCATGACTGCTAATCTCTGAAACTCACCAATGAAGGACTCCAAGCTACCTGATTATGCTGAAGTGTTACCATACCATGGTGCCACCAATCATGTGCTACTGCATCCAAGTGCAAAGTGGCGTATTTGATGGCATCTATCTCTGACATTGGTCTCAATGCCAAAAAAGTGTCAAGCTTATGAACCCAAGCTTGAGCTGTCATCTTACCATTGCCGTCAAAAGTAGTCAGAGAAAGCTTACCAGTAGCCTTCTGCAGCTCACTGAATTGAACTCTAGGCCTCCTGTCCTGTCTAACCAATCTGTAGTGCTCTCTCCTCAAATTGACAAAATGATCAAAGGTTGTTCTCTCTTGGATATGAGGAGGTAATAAGTCCCACTCATCATTTGCAGCCATGTAAACATCTGCAAATGGAGAATTCCCTGCCTCCTCCTCTGCTGGTGCCTCTGGTTCTTCTTGAACAAATGAAGGGTGTGTAGGTCTATCAGCTATTCTGGAGTGAGTTTGCTATGGTTTCTGATCAACCGTAGCACTCCTATCATCTCTTTGGTCCCTATTCTGTCCATCAGGTGCGTTCATTCTCTCTATCATGGTCATAAGTCCCTGTAGTGTCTGAGCCATCTGCTGTTGGCTTGTCATCATAGCATGCTGAAACTCTCTGGTGGCCTGATCAGCATCATACCTGTGGCCCCTGGGTGGGCTGCCCTCACGTCTGTCACTCATGATGATCGGTCTCTGGTCTAACAACTGGATACCTTCAAGCAAGGCTTAGCTGCGTGTGTTATACCTGTGTGGTCCCAACTCTTGTGGCTGCATAAGATCTATAGACCCTCAGGCTGGCAGGATTTAGCTATGATACCACTGTAATATCCCATCCAAAATAAGAAATATAGCAACACAAAAAATTCTAAACAAGATATAACTTCTGTGGAATAAATTCAAAATGATCACAATAATATAGTCCCTTAATAACAAATTACAGATTATATCACTTGTCCTCCTAAACTATTACAATTGCAGTCCTTTCACATGCATATAAATATGAAATACAGTCTTAAAAACCCTGGCTTATCAAAACTAGAAGTGTAAATTGAATTTTGGAAGGTCTCGGCCCTTCTGTGTCGACACACAGTCGCCGTCGTCGGTCGATATCTCGCCGACGTCGGTCTCTGTAGGTCGTTTCTGCCGACGTCGGTCTTCAGTCGATCGATGTCAGTCACTGCAACCCTTTGTCTTCCGAGGTCAGTTTCTGAGCGGATCAGTACAGACTTGTATGAACTTTGTACGGCTGCCAATTAAGCACAACTTCGTTGTTTTTTCAACCCCTGGAATATCTGTGATAACTTCTGTGTGAAGTTATCTCTCAAACCTGAAATTCTGTGATAACTTCTAGATGAAGCTATCTCACACTTTGGTAATAGATCAGCTGATATTCCATAGCCTCTTAATTGCACACACTGAAGAGGGAATGTTCTCCAATGCAAATGGAATCCTTGAACCCTAGGCTCAGTCTTCACAGAAGAAATTCTCAAAATCAATATCAATAATCAATAGCATAATGAACAATGGCCTCCATGAGAAACCCTTATACCCTCAAAAGATATGCTTTCCCTAATTAGGGTTTCTTAAATTAGAATTAGGGTTTCTAATTAAAAATAGGCTAAATAATTAATATTTGATTAAATCAATCAAATATTAATATCTCCCTCAATACATGTCAGATCGATGAACCGGTCGAAGCTAGTGAATCAGGGAGTGACTCCGCACATAACCATACCATAATAAAGGCACTCTGTTGCATATCAAATATCCCTAAAAAGTAGGAGCCCTGGCCAAATATGTCTGAAATAAGCTGAATGAAAATCAAATGTAGAAATCCTATGAATCAAAGTCAAGCCAAGCTCCATTATGACCCTCTATCCATCCTATTAGCCTACGAAGGTCGCATAATAGGCTAACCATGAACTCAGAAAATGTCAATTAAAAAGGGGACATGACATTATTATAGTCTCCATGGGTTCATACCCCTCTTCAAATCCTTAATCTATTCTGTCCACACCTTCATGCACTCATACTTCTAAGTCTCCTAAAATAGGTCTATAAGACCTTGCTTAAACACAAGAGTCATGATCATACATATACAATCTAGCTATGACCCATCACATACCTTAATTGGCCTTCACATGACCTTTATCACATGTTCCATTCATGTACTACACCACCTCTTTGGTCATTGGAGCCACAAGCCCTTATTAGCTCTTAAGTGAGACCTATAACAATTAAGCCTTCATGAACCATACATTATACTAATTAACCCTTGGTCCACCTTTAACCTCAAAAAATAATTAAAACACATAAAAAATGTCTCCAATGAATACTTTATTACTCCCACATGGGTCCATAACATCTGAAACTCCAACTCACACCTTAAACCAAGCATTTTAGATTACTCGCTAATTAGGTCTCCACACACTGAAAACACTATCTCACACATCTGAAGTGTAAGCTAAATTATTAAACACAAACATATAAATAAATAACATTAATGGGTCCTATATGACCTTAAAAACATCACCAAAACCATTTGTCTTCACTAGATAGGCTCCAAGCATCCAAAAACACAACTATCATAGGCTCACTCAATTCTAGTAAAATACAACCAAATTATAGTCAAGTATTTTTGACTCTACAAAAATTATTATAAATAAAAGATGACTTATAATACCTTTTAATAAACCTTTGATACTTGTATAAAATATTCATTCTTATTTTTTTCTTTAACTCTGCTCAAATAACTTCCAACTTACTCCTTCAAATTGACCACTTAGATTGCCTGTAGCTTTCAATAACACAGTCATGTAGATGATATTTTATAGAAATTTAAAGAACAATTTAATTACATATAATCCATATTAATATATTTTATTTCATCTCAATATCGCTCTCAAGTAGATATTTCTCTTTTTTTATCATCATTTATTGGTCTAATAGACCAATTCCTCAAATCATTGTCTCATAGTCTTCATTACTCAGATAAGTCACTTTGAAAGCACTATTTAACCTATTTTTGAGAAACATAACCACTTTAAAACCATATAACATATATAATATGTCTTAAACAAATATACCAAGTCATTTGATTCATCCCTACTCACTTGAAACACTTCCCTAAACAATGATTCACTCTACCTTGATATTGTTAATGATTTTCATTGTTTGTCTTTTAGCAACTAGAAAACATGAATCATAAAAATGATTGAAACAAAGGATAAAAAATGCAAAAATTACTTCATGGAATTGTATAACAATTCTCTATCTTTAAACTCCATTCACATGCAAGCGTTGACTCAGTCAACCCTTTTTGTAGCATGAAATTCTCTAAAAACAAGATTATTTATATACCTTCCACTCACTACCCTAACACACCAATACCACTTAGAGATGCCTATAGGAGTCCTCTATACCTTATAATAGTCATAACTGATAAACCAATCCATTATATGTTATATCCAATAATCTTTCTCTAATTAGGTCTAAGACTAGGGTTTTAGACCATAAGAACCTACTTACCTTTTTAACAATCATTCGTAAAGGATATGATATTAATAAATGAAATAATTATTTTAAATACTTATTATGAACCCTATTCACCTTATCCAAAATTATTAGGTACCCATGAAAATTCTACATGAGCTAATGAATGTTGTAACTTTCCTCTCGGGCTCAAAATCCACCATTCAAGCCACCTTTGAAGCACATGAAGTAATTTTTAACATTTATCTCTCATCTTCTAACCAATTACTTGGTAAATATTAATGAACACATATATTAGATAATATCTCATGTAGATATAGAATAAAACATTCAAAAATTCATCTTTGACCCTTTACAAGGCCTCATAATCCCATCTAGGCCAACTAGGTCAATAGCCAAATTGCCTTGTAGACCACTATCCAACTATTTAAAACCATATATATAACCTCTCATCATCATATAAATTTCCAAAATTCATATTCAAAGCACACTAATATCTATACCATGGCATACAATCCATAAGACTCAAACCCTATAAGCAACCATGCATGGCCAAACCTACTAGACCTACATATTTCATGAGAACCTCATGAAATCACTCTAACATATATATAAAATTATAAGATCATATATATCAATACCATATCATGATTAATTCCACCATACATTCATCCAAATAACTTTCATGCAAGAATCTCATTGCACCAAGCACATTAGACCACCATACACCATCTCACTGCACCTATTAGAAAACTTTGTCATTGCACATGCCTTATAGAAATAAATGAAAAATATTACCATCAATTTACAAATTTAAGATTCTACATGCAACCTCTAATCATCAAATCCATCCTTGGATAACTTTATGTAATGATGTTGTCCATGCATGGTTTTTACCAAGCATATGTAGCTCTACCAGGATTGCCATGAAATCTATTTTCTTCTTATCTACCCCCAAGGGGAAAAATGATGACTTGAGGAAATAAAACACATAAATTAACTTCCTCCACACATATATTGGCTCTAAATGCATCTTCATATTCTAATTTCCATAATTCCCCTAAAATTACTAAAAAAACTTTGCGAGCAGCTACCACCCCAATTTGTACAAGATGAAAAAAACTTCACTAGATAAGGTTTCATTATAATGATTTATATAAGCATTCCCCAAAACTCCAAAGTCACCCCAAATCAATGTTTAATTTATTTTTATTTTTTTAATTAATGATTTATTTATTATTACCATAAATCTAATGTCCTCCAAGTCTCTATAGTTGACATAATATAATCCCATTCTGAATTTAACATAAAATGGGGTAAATTAGAATCCATATTGACATCATTCCAAATTATGATTTTAGGCTAACACTATTAATCCAAGGTACATTATATAATGTGGTAGGTAAGTTAATTAAGAAAATATTATGCATATATACCAGATAGGTTTCCTTTTCCTTTTATTTTTAATTACCTCTAAAACAAGCATTTTAGGACTTACTCCATGTTGATATCATCCCATAACAATGGTCCTAAAAATACCTATCTAATAAAATGCTTTTCCCAAAATTAATTTGGTTTAAGCACATAGTGACTTATCCACTTGTACTTCACAAATAACTTGAAAATTGATAGATATGAGACTTATTCAAACTCCCATAAGGGACCACATTAGTGACATAGCCTTTTTATGACTGAAAACATCATATAAAATAGATATCAAAGTTAATGCATCATTTGAGCCATTTACTTGCATAGCTATGAGATAAGGTCACCTACTATTGATTTATTTTCAATGTTTGGAACATAATCGTATCATATGTGAAAGTCATAAAATACCATGAATAATACACATCATACAAGGAATCAAATTGATGGAAAAAATAAGATTAATATAAATGTATAAAATACATGGCATAATACTCTTATTGTAAATGGAAATCTTAACCCATCCTATCACTTAGTAGAATAATATCCTTGAATAATTTAATAGCTAACATGTGCAATGACATACTTACCAAAGGAATTGAATGAATATTAAAATAGTTGGTAATCCCTACGTAACAATATATCATCATGGACACTTATCTCATCATCATGAATGCAATCATGAACATAGTGAGATCAAACGGTTCTTCTAACCATCACTCTATATGCCCTGATAAGTATGCAAGTTTTTATATAAATGAATAATTTAATTATGTTATAATTACTTTATCATAATATTTAAAAAATAAATATCGACAAGGTTTATCATTTGATGAGATCCCAAAAAAGCAAACACTAATGAAAATAAATTAATACTTTCCCACTTAATGCTCTAAAAATTGGGGGAATGACACTAGATTCCATGGGGGTATACACACTCCTCACATGGAATTTAAGTTCCATAAACACTTAGGATCTCACATATTTTGGAGTATGTATAGGCATTTTGTATGTAATTATTTATTAAAAAAATTAGTTATAGTCCTTGGTATTCTAATTATTTCATAATTTACTCAACTTGGTATGATGGAAGATACCTAATATTTAGGAGGATGTATATGGGACCCTATATATCCTTTTGGGGTGGTCAAGATCCTAGACTGTATTGAATTGGAATATATATGGATCAAGTTCCCATCTCCACTCTATTACTTTTCATTTATATATGTTTGTGTTAATATAGATGAACTATCCATCCATATATGAATGAAAATAAATAGAGTGGAGATGGGAACTTGATCCATATATAGTCCAATTCAATATAGTCTATGATCTTGACCACCCCAAAAGGATATATAGGGTCCCATATACATCCTCCTAAATATTAGGTATCTTCCATCATACCAGGTTGAGTAAATTATGAAATAATTAGAATACCAAGGACTATAACTAATTTTTTTAATAAATAATTGCATGCAAAATGCCTATACATACTCCAAAATATGTGATATCCTAAGTGTTTATGGAACTTAAATTCCATGTGAGGAGTGTGTATACCCCCATGGAATCTAGTGTCATTCCCTTAATTTTTAGAGCATTAAGTGGGAATGTATTAATTTAGTTGCATAAGTGTTTGCTTTTTTGGGATCTCATCAAATGATAAACCTTTTCGATCTTTATTTTTGAAATATTATGATATATATTATTTAAGGTCATATATATGATTGAAGGTCATATATAGTATATATTATATGTAGACACCTAAATTTGGCCACCAATGACCTTCAATCAGGCTTTTGGCCAATTTTCACCAAAATGTACAATTTGGCTTGAAAACACTAAAGCACATTAAAAGATATGAAACTAACATATTCAAGTGCTAATTTTTTCTAGGGTATCCCTAAATAGGGTAATGCAATTTATGGACCAACTAAATTTAATCAGATCATTTTGAGTCAAAATGCCAATTTTGCACCTAGGTGTTCTGAATTGCTCTTTCCTATAAAGTCTATTGCATGAGACATGTGCCTTTGTTATTTGGTGTTGGTAACATCCTAAATGGGATAATTAATCCAATGCTTCTGACATCACCTTCTAATTCCAATTCAGTCAAATTTTGGACCAAAAAATAAGGCATTATGATCAATTTGGGTAATTTATGCACAATGTGCTTAAACATGCTTAAGAACTAATTAGCCCAAATCAAGGCCTAATAAAAAAATTTCATGGAAAATTTTTAAATAATTTTTTTTGGAAATGAATATTTAATATCTACATCGTCAAGTGACCTCATTTATTGGGAAGACATCCCTAGACCATAAATGCCACAAATATCAGGATGCATGCCACCCCTACCTCATCAAAGCCCTCCATGCCTCTTAATTTCCCATTATTCTAATGTCATGATGAGAATAATTATTAACTTAATTCCAAAAATTTAATTAATCCTAAACCACACATCTTAATCTCAGGATGAATGGTTCAAGTTGATTCTAGACATTTACAAAAATCTATAAATAGGAGGCCTTACCACATGAATTTAAAAGACATGATTATTCAAAGTTATAATGCATGATTGGTTCTAAAATCTCATGAAACTAGTGTTACCATGCCAAATTTATTCCAAACCAAGCCACAAGAAAAAGGTGCCAAGGAGAGATGGAGGTAGCCAAGCTTCCATTTCTAAGGACTTCATGAGCACAAAATGAGTAATGCAATACAACAAGAATTTTGGAGCATACAAAGAAGGTAAAAGAGGGTTTATTTTAAATTTTAGTAATATGTTTTATTCATGTTTGTTAACTATGATCTCCCTAGTGTCTACGCCTAGAGATGTTATGCTAGTTAGTGTTTTTCTTTCATTTTGTTTTCATTTTGAAACTAACATGATACTAACCATCCTCTCTTGAGTCAAATCCATAGATCACATATGGCACACTCAGTGGGACTAAATGCATCCCATACATGAAGAAGATCATTTTGTAGCTTAAAATATTCATTTGGATTATTAAAACTCTTGTAAATTGATTTTCTAACTTTGTTTTTCCATTTTCCTTTGTCACGAGTTTACACAGTAACTGATGTTAGTTAGTAAAATTGACATCAATTAGATATCTATTGTCAGTCACTATTGGTATAATTGATGTTGATTAGATAATTATCATCAGTTAGCCAGTGTAACCATCATGTGCTATATAATCAACATCAATCACTATGTTTTTCTTAAAACATAGTCCCAAGAGCTATTTTTTTAAAGTTCATTATTTCAAACCTAAAAGATCTTCAAAGTTAAATGACATGCTAACATTTTTGTTACAAGACCAACCTTGACATTTTCTAAAAACATGTTTAGATCACCTTTTTAATGCTTAAAAATCAATTGCGAACCTTCTTTTGGTGTTTAACAAAAAAATTAGATGTTTATATTGAATGTTTTCAAAGTTTGTAACTAATACCAAGGAGTCAAATGAACACCACCTCATTTTCCATTTGGGCTTAAAAATTAACTCACCTTTTCACGCTTTTTGGATTCACTTAGTTGTTTAAATTAAATTTTTGTTTGGCAAAAAGAGGGACGTTGCATGTATGCTCTTCTATTTGTAACCTTTAAGGAACCCTTAGAATCAAAAGTGCTATTCCTAATACATGTATTCTAGTTAAAGGCTTAGAAAAAAATCATCTAAAGCACTTCCCAAAAACTCATCAATGTCTGGGTGACCTTGAAAATGACCCTAAAGTCTTTCTACTTTCATGCTTTCTTTATTTTTATGAAAACTTGGCTTGTGAAGGGGAATTCATCACCTCCCATGAGTGATTTAGGGAAGCTTTGACCTGAATTTTCACTTCTTGACATTGACTTCATTTGGATCCTAATTATAGTTTCACATGGGATGTAGTGGCACTTTGGACATCGACTACACTGAGTGAACAATAGGATGTAGTGGTTGTAAACAGGCCTAAACCTTTTTGCAAGAAGCCAAGTGATATGGACCCAAAATCCATGATTTTATTTTGAATTATTTGGTATGAAAGTCATAATTGATTCCACTAGAACATTTGGAAACTTTTTAGATCTTAGACAAATCCACACTTTCCACACAAGTATTATTGGTGTAAGGTGCACCTCAAGGTCCATGTCATAGTAATGTCATTTGAGAGAAGGGGGGTGTAAAAACCATACTATATAATGCACATTTACTTTTGGATAAACACTTAAAATCCTCTCAAATGATGTATATAGACAGATTCTAAAAATACCAAGCAACTTTGTCAATTTAGAGTCTAAGAGTGATTAATCAGTTGAGTTTTGTCCTAGATTAAAGTATTGTTTGAAGTTAAAACTTGGTGTAAACAAAAAAATCAAACCAAAACACATGGTCCTCATTTTCCTTTGAACAAAGAGGCATTATGATGCCTACGTGAGACCATCAATTTGCCTTGTTCAAAGTTCATCAAAAGCTTGGGAGTCATATCATCCACTTTGACACTTTTATGCTACCCAATTGAGTCTTGACCTTTACCGAAGTTGTTTAAGTCCTTCACTTATAATCTAAATTCAAAATTTCACTTTTATAAGTTCATAGGGTTGATGTGTTAAGTGGGTTTACCATTTTAACTAAACTTGAGGGAAGTTAGGTCTAATTTCTAATATGGGTTGAAGGCCAGTTTAGATTCAAGATCATTATCACAACTTGATACACGTAATCCATTTTGTGTTAAACACATTTAATTTTAGTCTATGCACCACAACATTTTGTGTCAAGAAAATTAGTTTTATGTTGTCAAAATTATGGGAAACTATCTTTGCCTTAGAGAGTTTTTGAAACAAACTTTTTTCTCACACCTTTTGGGTATTGTAGCATCATTATACTACCCAAAACATTTTAAATATTGTTTCATAGACCCTCTTGCATAGATTTCAAATTTGTTCCTACATTTTTAGACCAATCCAAGTGTACTTTTGTGATCTTTTATCTAGCTTATTTGTAAAATTAACTAAGCTTTATATCATTATTTATGAGAAAATAAACTATTTCTGAAGTGCCTTTTGTTTCATACCTTATACCTAGTTGATTAAGTTCATATCCAAGAATCAAATGCCTAGTGTTTGTTAGAAGTGTTTCAAATTCGTTAGATTAAAACTTTCATCTATGTTCAAAAATCTAGCTTTTGATTTTATTTTTGCCAAGAGTCCTAGAACATGCCTTGTTTGAGCCTAGCTTTTGATGTTGCATTAGGCCAAAAGACCTAGAAAATTTAAATTTCTAAGTTAGACTAATTTGAAACACTTGGACCTTAGAGTTTGGCATTTTGATTTTTGGTCCATTTAATTTCTTATCTCTATATGAAGAGTGAAATGTTAGATACTTCATGATATATTGTTTCCTCACAAATCTTTGAATAAACTTTTTGATCTTTTTGATGAATCTAGACCAAGTTGGAACATCATCTAATTTAGATATTGTCCTTTTTAGAGTTTGTATAACTCTTTAACCTTTTATCACAAAGCATTGACTATGGATCCCAACATGTATTCCTACACTTGTAGTGGACTCATGTATAATCTAGGGATTAATAATGTAGTTGCATAGGATAAAATGGTGCAAGACCCCTACATGGATAATACTCCTTATGAGATGGATTCTTATCCCTATTATAGTACTCAATTAGGGGTACAAATCTAAGATCCATTGGATAACTATTTGGTTAACACACCACCCTATTTAGAATAAGACCAAGAATAAATCACACAATACCTAGCTACAATACCCACAGTAGACAAGCCAGTTCTTTAATAGTCATATTCTACTGATATGGCTTCCATGTATGATCCATTTTTGTTTGAGTGACATTTGTTAGAGAACAAATATGATAGTTTGGTTAGATCCATAGAGGTAGGGGCCAAGTTTCTAGCAGACTTCCCCCATGAAAATTTACCAAGCCTAGTAAGAGTGCCCCATAATATCATTTATGATCAATGGGATCCTTCTACCGATACTATGGCTCTAGTCCAAATAATGTATAAAGACCCTAATATATCTAATCGAGGTAAAAACATCATGGAAGACCACTTTAAGCAAATGTAGATAGCCTATAAAACCTACTTGAGTCTAGCACATAATTTCAATTAGATGAACATGATGAAAAAACATCTTATTGACCTAATGCCTTCAATAGGAGTGTTGATAGAGCTAACTAAACAAGAGAATCTTAGTTATGACCTATTTTTACAAACCAATTTGATAGATAACTTGATGCATATGCCTGTTATTAAAGAAGTGTCTTTGGTCTCTACACAGAATAATGAGCAAAATATAGTGGATAATGGGAAAATAACATCCAATCTTGATCAAAGTGGTACTAACACATAAATAACTAGCCAACAACATGTGCCTGTAGTTAATCCCATGATTGGATCATCATACCAAATAATAGGAGTTTCTACATCCCAACCTCAACTAGCTGCTTCCTCAAGTGTACAACCTATGAGATTAGGTAATCAAGCAATGGCCAATGTCACACCTCAATGCTAGAATGTGATGAATCCTACTCCTCAACAAATAATGAGTAGTATTCCACAATAGTAGGCATAATCTAGTGTATCAATGCAATAGAGGACAAATACATTACCACCTTAATTAGGGGTAACTAAAGTTCCACCTCACTAGGAGATAAACATATCTCTTCAGTCATAGACTAATATGTCAATCCAAAACCAACCAATGACTAGTTAATAATGTGAAAATATTAGTTAGCCATATATGCCAAATTTGCAACCTATTTTCACTTCCCCATAGGGATTCATGAAATAAGTAAGTTCCCATATTTCTCAATTACCTAATAAATAATGATTGTTTTAAAAAGTACTACAAATTTAGATATAGGGTCTTGGTCCATAAGTTCCCACTCAATAGTAAGCTTTGATTAGTTGACAACATGTCCCTTTTCAACCATAGTAGGCATAGTATTGTTATATCCCTGCATTCTAACTAAAAAATCCTCCAACTCAAACCTTTATCACCAACCCAAACTAGAATATTGCACAACCAAATATGCAATTTTAAGTACATCCTAATATAAATATGTATATTCCTAGTCCATTCCCCAACCAAACTAATATACCCTAATAGGTATCTCCATCATATCCTGGTCAAAGTGTCCCACCTGTGACCTCCCAACCATTTAGTCAAACTAATATTCTCCCTCAAACCAATGTTCCTTCCATTTTCCTATCCCAAGAATTACAATAAATGAAGGATGTAATTACTACCAATCAGGCTAGGAAATAGACTAAAATGTTCAAATTGGATGGAATGTGTTCTTATTTATTCAACATGGAGTATTCATAGATAACATTTCCTCTATGATATGAACCACTAAAATTTGACAAATACAAAGGGAAAGGTGACCCTAAGGCTCATTTAACTGAATTCTTTGTTGCATGCCAACTAGTGGCATATAGTTACATATATATATTGTTGTTGTTTCCAAGGATTTTAGCTAGACAAGCCTTGGAGTGGTTTTTAAAGTTGTCCAAAAATTTAGTAATAGATTTTGAGGATCTTTCTAATAAGTTTGTGCAACACTTTTCTTATAATCTCGAGTATGAGATTTCATTAGTCAACTTAACATAAGCAAAATAAAAAGATGGTAAGAGTTTTGTAAGTTATCTATAGTAATTGAGAGCCCTTGTAAGCTATTTCACCCATAGTTTACTAGATAAACAATTTGCCATGGTATTTACCAAAAAAAATTATAGTGAGATAGCTTATCGTCTGGAACTATAATGTTCACATACTTTTAAAGAGATCATTGATAAAGCTTTATTGATCGAGCGAGTGTTCATCAATAAAGGAGTCAAAAATCTTAATTAAACTAATAAAAATCAAGATACTAATCAAGGAAATGGCCAGAATAAACATCTCATTTAAGTGCAAGCATTGCAATCAACATAGGCCAATAACCAAGAAAAATTGAAGAAATTCAACTTTAATAAGAATATTGTAGAAAATGGATTAATTGAATCCTATCATGTCTATGTGGTGTAAACATCATCTTCACCACCTTTTAAATGTACTCTTACCTAGTAACCTCTTAAACCAATGTTTCAAGAATAACAACCTAGACCTGCACAATAAATATAATATCCTTTACCATTGCAAACCCCTCCTCCTAGGAGAATTGTGCCTACATGTCATGTATTTAGTGACCTAGGGGAACTTATTGAGTCTATATTTCACAAGATTGTGACCACTAATTTGATTATTTGGCCTATACCAAAGCATTATCCACAAGGCATTCCTTATCATGATTGGTATCATGAAAATGAATTATGTGACTATCATCAAAATAATGGGCATAATCTATGAAGATGTGTCTAATCAAGCATTTAATTGTGAATATGTTGGAGAATGGGGAGATAACATTGGATAATGGTGATTCCACTTCCAATAAAACTCTTGCGATTTATCAAAAACCCTTTCCCCAGCATAACAATTAGTATCAACAAAATGATCAACAATAATAACAATAATAACTAGTGCAACAACAAAATCAATAGTATCAAAATCAAAGGCTGAATTAGTAGAATCAACAAAATCAATAGCAAAACCCACAATGACAAAATAATGGATAAAACTAAGGTCAGAATGATAACAACCAACAAACCTACCATACAGTTACACATGACTACAATAGGGTTGTAGGTCATATTGTAGGGGGTAGGGTTAATACCATCTCCATTAATCCTATACCAAACACTAATCAACCTAAATCATTGCTAAATAACAACATTCAACCAAATTACATAGATATTCTTTCTTTGACTTGGGATTGCATACAAAAAAACTAGAAAACTAGGACTCCCCTTTTTGAACATTATATCGACAACTAATCCTTACCACATGACCACATATGAGTGCATTACAAACCAAGACTTATCATGTCTAGTCCCACACCATTCCCAACAATTTTTAGCAATAATGTTCTAGTATTTAATCTTGATTATGTAATCACAACTCAGAGGTCAAAGATTACTATCCTAGGCCCACAACCATCTACCATTTTTCCTATAATCCAACCAACCATTTAGCCTCAAAATAAACCATTTACTCCTGACAAAGACAATAAATTTGATATTGTTGAACAATTACAAAAGACACTAGCAAAAATTTCTCTAATAGATTTGTTGTAAATGTCAGTAATCCATAAGAAAATATTAAGTGAGTTTTTGACCAAATCCACTATTTCTAGTGACATATCCCCTAATAAATTTCAATCTTTGGTTTGACACCTAGCTTCAGCCCACCAAGTCACATTCAACCAAACTGATATGTCTTCCCTTGGACTATTCCATAATAATCTATTATATATAGAAGTTTATATAGGTTGGCATAAAGTGAAAATTGTCCTTATAGACAATGGATTAGGCCTCAACATAGTATCTCTAAAGCTCATCAAACTTCTTGGGTACATAATAATATATCTCCAACTAGAAATGATAACCATCAAAGCCTATGATAATCAAGAAATAGAATCATGAGGCACAATTAGTTTGCTAGTTATCAGTGGGCCTTTGACCCATGATACACTTTGTCATGTGCTTGATCTTGATTTGTCATATAATATGCTTCTAGACAGGCCTTGGTTACATGAGATTTAGGTAGTCCCATCAATGCTACACCAATGTTTCAAATTTTCCCACTCAATATTCTAGGAAGTGAATATTCTAGGATATTTACACCCATATGAACATTGTAAACATCTTGAGGCTTAATTTCAAATCTATAATTATCAGTATAACATGAATCCAAGTTACAAGTAGGATAAAGGAAAGGCTATACTTATTGATACTTCACCAAATAATTACATAGATCTTAATACCTTGGATTCTCTTTCTCGCATGCCACCTCTTAAAGCTTCTAATTATTTCACCATTATAGATAATGGATTGAGAGAGTATGTGACCTACGACACATTTCATATTGATAATCTTCTTAGAATTCAAAAACCTTTGGGTGACCTAAAGTCACCCCATATATACATTATCAATAAAAGAACAAAGATAAGGGACATGTCACATTTGTACTAGCATCTAGCCTAGAACCTAACCCTCTTGAAGGGGATGATTCATGGTTATACAATGACAACCAAGATGATTTTTATAAAAGTGTAAAGTATCTTATTCCTAATAGGATCATGGAGAATCAAAATTATGAAGGAAGAAGCCTTGAACTAAATCATCAAGGAACCATCGAGCTAATTTTAATGACTAAGTATGAAAAACCTTATGGACCTGTATTTAAACTACCTGGGAGTGACCCCACATATCTTATTCAAACTCCATCACTAATGACTATTGATGATGATGTTGATAGTGAAGTAGAGTCTAATCATACCCTAACCTTTGATGACCTAGATACAACCAATTTTTTTGATAACAATTCCATTTCTACCCTTACCCTATCTATTCATCATAACCCATTGCCATTATATTATCCCCAACTAATAGATTAAGACCAATAAGAATCTAGTCTACTAATTGATGAGTTATACAATGATGAGGCATTCTATGACTTCTTAGGCCTTAGAGACAACATTCTATTAGATCACAATTTAGGATTCTCAATTATATTAGATCTTATAACCTATTTTAGAGAGTGATTGAACACCCTTAGCCAAAAATAAATAAGTAAAACATTGAGGTCCCAAAGTGAAAACCTCTTTGAGGATCTTTTTGACCAATACAAAATTAAAGATAAAGGCCAGTCTAGTAGTGAAATTTTGTTTTAGGTGCCATTAGATGGGGGTGTTCATTCTTCTTTAAATTTAGACTAGGAGACCACTAATGATGAACTTACCTGTGGATCTGAGTTTACCTTTGAGCAACAATAAGTATTTGATCAAATTATTCAAGAATTTTTCAATATTTTTATCACATGGATAGATCTCCCATTAGGGGACTCAGATTCATCATGCCTAGGATAATTTGAAGAGCAAGTCCTAATAGAGGACCCTAACATAATCTAATAGTTCAAGTCATTGCCTACTATCCTAGAAGATGGTTCAACCCTTCTAGTCAAAGATATAATATAGGTAAATATTAGGACTCCATCAAACCTAAAATAGATAAAATTAGATATGTACCTCACTAAAGATGAACATGAAGTATTTATAGCTTTGTTGAGAGAATTTTTAGATATCTTTGCATGGGCTTATTCTGACATGTCAAGTTTACACCCCACCTTGGTTCTACACCATGTTGTGGTTAATCCTGATGTCAAACTGGTAAAATAAAAGATACATAAGATAAATACTTGCATTTTTGTATTGGTAAATAAAGAGTTATAAAAACTATTAGAATTAGGATGTATTTAATCCATTAACTACTCAAAATAGATCTCTAATGTGGTACTTGTTAGTAAAAAGCTTGAATGGATCAGAATTTGTACTAATTTTTGAGACATCAACAAAGCTTCTCCTAAATATGATTTTGCATTACCTAATATTGACATGATCATTGACTCCATGATAGGTTATGAAATGTTTTCACTCATGGATGGCTTTTCAGGATACAAGAAGATCAAAATAGCCCTCAAATATCAACATAAAATAGAGTTTACCACTCCATGGGGAACATTTTGTTATCATGTAATGCCATTTGGACTTAATAATGATAGAGATACATATTAAAGGGCTATGAATGTCATATTTCATGATATGATACATGATATTATTGAAGACTATGTTGATGACATATTAAGAAAATCCAAAACTAGGGCCAACCATCTAACAGTGTTGCATAAGATATTTGAAAGATTATAGGAGTACCAAGTTAGCTCAATCCAAATAAATGTGTGTTTAGTGTAACTTTAGGAAAAATACTTGGATTCATCATGTCTCATAGAGGTATTGAAGTCAATCTAGATAAAGTCCATGCTATAACTAAGAGGTCATCACCTACTAATTTAAAACAAATCCATAGTTTGTAGGGTAAGATCCAGTCAATCTAACACTTCATCTCTTAGTTAGCAGATAAGTGTCATCCATTTACACACCTTCTAAAGAAGGGAGTTGCATTTCAATGGGATGATTACTTCCAAACAAATTTTCAATAAATCAAAGACTATCTTATTAATCTACGTATTTTATTACCTCTTATGCCAAGAAAGCCATTCTTTCTATACCTATCAGCTACCGACCATGCTCTAGGGGCACTCTTGGCTCAACATGATGACAATGGAAAAGAGCATGTCATATACTACCTAAGATATACCTTGGTTACATATGAACATAACTATGCACCTATTGACAAGCTTATCTAGCCATGGTCTTCATAGATCAGAAATTTTGCCATTACATGTCAAATAATAAGACCATAGTCATTTTAAAAGTAGATCCACTTAAATATCTACTATCTAAAATAGCTTTTCAAGGTAGAATGGTTAAATAGATCATGTTTCTCAGTGAGTTTGAGATAGATTATGTCAATCTAAAGGTAATCAAGGGACAATTTCCTATAGATCAATTTGTGGAAGCACCTCTCATAGACATATAGCCACTCACATTTTAATTTCTTGATGAATCCATAATGACCATCATTGATACACCCCTTTAGGAGTAGCCCTGAAGTTGTATTTTGATGGTTCATTTATTGCACATGGATCAAGGGTAGGCCTATCTTTTATTACACCACAAGGGGATATAATCCTTAAATCCTTTAGAATCAGCTTTCTTTATATAAATAACATGGCTAAGTATGAATCACTTATTTAATCACTTTAATAGGTAGTGAATTTGAGCGTATCTCATCTCTAAATTTATGGTGATTCTAAGTTAATCATCAATCAAGTCACAAATCATTTTTAGACCAAAGATGATAAGTTGGTTCCATAAAAAGCCATGGTCGACACTCTTAAGTAACAAATTTCTAACATTCAATTTGAGCACATAAAAAGTTTTAGTAATAAAACTACAGATGTCATGGCTACTATTGGCTCTTTGATTCGACAAATAGATAAATCTAGAGAGTATCAATTCCTCACTGAGAATTTGTTAGCACAATCTTATGAACCTTCAATTGTTACAATGATTTGTGATATTATTGGTCCTAATTCTATATGGTACTTAGACCTTTACGACTACCTTCATGACCAAGTTTTACCACCTAATCTATCTCAAAAATAAACCAAAGCTTTCGTTCATCATTACACTCATTATACTCTACTTAGATCCACATTTTACCATCAATGTTTTGATAGAACTTAGCTTCATTATTTAACTTTGGTAGATTTTACACTAGTGTTAAGAGAATTACATGAATGGATATGTGGATTTCATTCTAATGGGGTAGTCCTATCCAAAAATATCTTGTGTAATTCTTAGTAGTGGCCCACGATGGATGCAAATGTTTTTGTATATGCAAAGAATTGTGATAAATGTCAATGGCATGCTAATCTGATTCATGCCCTAGCCAAAAATCTAATACCAATGTTGACACCATGGCCATTTTTTACATGGGGACTTGACCTCATTAGGAAGATCAACCCCACTTCATCTAATGGCCATAAACATATCCTTACTTCCATCGAGTATTTTACTAAGTGGGTTGAAGCTATACCCCTCACTTACATGACTGGAAATCAAAATTCCAAATTTATCTTCAACCATCTCATTTGCCACTATGGTATCCCCTCTAACATTATATCTAATAATGGAGGATCATTCAAGAACAAGTATGTAGACCAACTATGTACTGAATATAAAATCACATAATATTTTTCTATAGCATATTACCCTCAAGGTAATGGCCAAACTAAAGCATCAAATAAAAACATTGTCAATATTCTCAAAAATATTTTTAATGATGTTTCTTATGATTGGCACCTACAAATATTTCTTGCCATTTAGGCATATCATACCAATAATTGTACCCCCACAAGAGCCACTACATACTCACATATTTATGGTACTAAATCCATCCTTCCCATTGAGGTTAAATTTCCTCAACAATCCATTTATTTTAATCATGTCCTTGATGATCATGACTATCGAGTAGCTCACCTGTAAGAGCTAGACCTAATTGATGAGAAACACACAACTACACTCAATAATCTTCGAGAATATTAAAACTAACTAAAATGCCACTATAATCAGTGTGTTAAGTATAGAACATTTAAACTTAGTGATCTTGTTCTTATAGAATTCCATGGTTGAGAAGAAGCATAAAGGAAAATTCAAACCAAACTAGATAGGGCCTTTCATCATTACTATAGATTATAGATCAAGAGTGTATAAGCTTGCCACACCAGATAGAGATGAACTTCCTAAGCTGATAAATATTATTCATCTCAAGTGGTACTATGCTTGAATGCTAAGGTGTATTATATGCAAGGACCATTTTAATTATACCATTTTATCACTGTTCTTCTTTGTATAAATATCATACTCCTCTATCCTCCTAGCCATATCCATTTTACCATTTCATTCTATAGACCTAGTGTGTTTTATAGCCTATCCTATTTAACCTTCATTTTTTTCATTCATTATGAATTTTCATCATCAAGGAATATGATCAATTACATCAGTTAGTTTAATTACTTCAAATAGAGCTCATATTTTAGAGCAATGTGGTAGAAGGTTTGGCAGTTACATCCTTCATTTATTATTCCTTTCTTATCACCAATCTAGTTACTAATTATAACTACCTTTGGGAAACTTAGTAACATTCATCCATGCTATTATGTCCTAGTTATAACCACCTATGGGAAAACTAGGGGAAACATTTGTTTATTAAACCTTGGTGTACCAACTTGCCACTTCCTATATCATACTATGCTTTTTTACCAATTGTGCCTTTTTTGTTTGAATTGACTACTACACTATTCAAATCCCTCTGCTATAAGGGTGGAAATATATTGACTTGAGGTCCTACTCTGGGACTATTTAGGTGACACTCAATACTTGTTGAGGTCAGCTCAGTCACCCTTTCCACCATGCTCCCACCATTTTATGAGCAACCTTAGTTTATAAACTCTCACCATTTTGTGAGATTGAACCATTTAGTGTCTCATCATTCTCAATTGAGTTGATATACTCCAAAACAATTCCAAAAACATTTGAAAAATCATTAGAAAAAAAACCTAAAAAACATTGACCACTTGTTTGCCTTAAGGATTCTAGGAACCCTTACTAAGTTACCAGAAAATCACTTGTCACTTAGTTTCCCCATCCTTTTTGGAATTTTCTCTCATGCACTTACCATTTTTCAAGACTATTCCTCTTCTTCTATCACATCCATTCTATTTTTTTCCTCATTTATCATATTCTTCTCATTCCCTAAGACAACTACATTTGGCTTGAAGGTTTTTATTGGATTTACATCCATAGAACTATGTAGGCAATGTCCACTTGCTTGGTGCATATGGAGATAGCTTGGCCAGCCCCTTATTTTTCTTCTATTTCCCCCATTCTGTTTATTTATTAAAGTTATCCCTTATTTTCTTAGGGCAATGTTCATATGTTTTCTTTTGAGTGTTTCTTTATTGTTTTGTTTGTGTGCCTATTTGTTTGCTTTCAGTACTATTGCCTTGAATCAATTTATGTGTGTTCATTGGGTGATTCCTTATCCACACATACAATGGAATCTATCCATATTCATATTCTTACATTGTAATCATGGCTTCTATCATTGGTGCATTATTTTCTATTGAGTATTGGATTACAAGAGTCAGTCCTTATGCATATTTTTGCCAAGTCCTCATGATGTTACACCATGATACCTATCGATATATGCTACAATAAACCTCAACTTCAAGAAATCTACTCAGAAAAGGCAACATCAACATCTCTTTAGCACTGACATCTTTATTCAATCCCAATCATATCCCAAACAGATTAATTAACCACAAAAGAATTTCAACCTTTATTAGTTTAAACCAACATCTCCCTACTAGTAGATTATTACAATTCATCATTACCCTCTATGTTAAATTATCATCATCCTTATCCATGTTTATCATCTTTGTTATAATTAGGGTCTAATGATTATAACTACTTATGGGAAAATCATTACACACCATCCCGCCCTCATTTCTCAATGATTATAACCACCTTTGGGAAAATTATTATGTTGCCACCACTTTACTTTTTATACCCATACAAGGGCATGTTGTTATCTTTCTTGTCTATCCTAACTGGGTTAGCTCCATCTTCTCAATGATTATAACTACCTTTGGGTAAATCATTGTGTTATTATACCATGTTACCACTCTTAGGGTATAATGCTTATAACCACTTTTGGGCAAACCATTGTACACCATCCCACTTACATTCTGAATGATTTTGAATAATTTTTCATTATCATTGTGTTTTTAGCCCATCATCTTTCTTTTCTTTGTCCCCTCATTTCACTTCTTTCTTTTTGAAGGACTATTTGTTGACTTACTTCTGCCAACCATTCCCTTGAGGGGGCATCATGTAGTTCATTTATCATCATTATAGTTGTAGGCATATAAGACCTTTTCATTCTTTGAGAAGACTTTACTATGCTTATAACTTTAAATTCCTTCCCAAATAGGGGTAAATTGTAGACACTTAAATCTGGCTACCAATGACCTCTAATCAGGCTTTTGGCTAATTTTCACCAAGATGTACAATTTGGCCTAAAAACACTAAAGCACATTAAAATATATGAAACTGACATATTCAAGTGCCAATTTTGGCTAGGGTATCCCTAAATGGGGTAATGTAATTTATGGGCTAGCTAACTTTGATCAGATCATTTCAAGTTAAAATGCTAATTTTGCATGTCTGTGCTCTAGATTGCTCTTTCCTATCAAATCTCTTACATGAGACATATGCCTTTGTGATTTGGTGTTGGTAACATCCTAAATGGGATAATGGATCCAACATATCTGACATCACCTTCTAATTCCAATCCAAATAAAATTTGGGCCAAAAATAATGTATTTTGATCAATTTGGGTAATTTGTGCACAATGTACTTAAATCTGCTTAAGAACTAATTAACCCAAATCAAGGCCTAATAAAAAAATCCATGGAAACTTGTTGAATAATTTATTTTGGAAATTAATATTTAATATCTACATCATCAAGTGACCTCATTTCTTGGGAAGACATCCATAAACAATAAATGCCACAAATATAAATATTCATTCCTCCCATGCCTCTTAATTTCCCCTTATTCCAATGTCATTATGAGGATAATTATAAACTTAATTCTAAAAATTTAATTAATCCTCAACCACACATCTTAATCTTAGGATGAATGGTTTAAGTTGATTCTAGACATTTGTTTAAATTTATAAATAGGAGGCCTTACCACATGAATTTAAAAGACATGATTATGCAAAGCTATAATGCATGATTGGTTCTAAAAGATTCATAAAACTAGTTTGATCATGCTAAATTAATTCCAATCCAAGCTAATCCATAAGCCAAAGGTGCCAAGGAGAGATGGAGGTAGCCAAGCTTCTATTGCCAAGGACGTTATGAGCACAAGCCGAGCAAGCCACTACAACAAGCATTTTGAAAAATCCAAGGAAGGTAAAAGACGGTTTCTTTTTCATTTTAGTTGTATGTTTTCTTCATGTTTGTTAACTCTCCCTAGTATCTAGGCCTAGAGATGTTATGCTAGTTAGTGTGTTTCTTTCATTTTGTTTTCATTTTGAAATTAACATGATACTAACCATCCTTTTTTGAGTAAAATTCCTACATCACACTAAACTCTATATCTATATGGCTAGACTATATATTATATAACTATAGGTCACCTTTCCAATCATGTGTTTAAAAATTTTGGAGATTACACACATCAATATAAGTGGGCCCTCCCCTAAATGGGTTTGAGACATGGTATTATTTTGATTTTCCATACTATCTAGTTACTTCATGCATAAATGTTTGTTGCCATTGACACACATTTAAATTTTATGTGTAACAAATCCACCTAGAGTATGCATGCATCACTTATCTTGTCTCATTTTTCTTGCAAAATTTTTATCAATCCCAAGCAACTTATCATGTAGGTCTTTGTGGGGCCAAACATGAACCTACACACTCATAATCCATGTGTCATGTTTCTCCTACCATGAAAAATTCCAATTGTAATTCTTCGTATTCTTATCATGTTAAAAAAATATTACAACAATTATACACATCTAGAAATCCAACCCTACATCTATAATATTACTAACCATTAGTTGATAAAATAATGAATTATCACCCAAAATATAACATTTGTCAGTCATAATTTATTACTATAATAATTTATATATTGTAATTGTGTTGACCATAAGGTATTAAAAATGAGATATAACAAAAAATATGTAGTTTTAGTGCACTGGGGTGTTAACTAATAAAAAGGTATATAAATATACATAGGGATAATTAAATAATAATTCAATATAAACATAAATTAGATCTATCTCAATTTACAAAAAATATTAAAATACCAAAATGAAACTATTGAATTGAAATTTTAACTTGAAATGGAAATGCAAGTGATGGAATAGTCACACATCATTAATTTTGAATTACAAAAGTGGTTTTTAATTGTGAAAATCTAAATCTATGAAACAACTGTTATCAATCTGAAGTTACACCCTTTGGAGAAGTAGTTTTAGGAATCCTCCCTCTAGATGATACAATTAGATCACTCTAGGGATATGGGTGACTTATGGCTATATTGAACCTACAAAGAGGGTTCGTTTCCCTAATTAATCATATAAAACTATTTTACTACTATAACTTCAAGGAAAAAGGATATAAAACATATTTATACATATCTAAAATAAAAAAGGAGATGCACTAGAATAAGTTTGTGTCCTCCACCTACTTGAGATTGCATAATGAAAACCATGAGAACTGTAGCATACACAACTCACCCATGAACTCTATTGCATAAGTGTTTCATACATAGGTACATAAATTTATGGTATCAATATAAGGGGAAGCATTCATCATAAAAACTAACCCTACATAAACCATAAACATACATATATTATGACCTAAGAAAATAAAATTCACTTTCATATAGGTGAAGTTGAACTGGAAAAAATCAAAGGGAATATAATTTACCACAAGGATAACATAAACAACCCATATAATACACATGAAATTCAAGACATGAGAGATTATAAACAATCATTCATTATTTCAAATTACATGAATATTTTTGCAGGGTTACAACATCATCAAAAGAGGAGAAGATGAAATGGTCATTTATATATATATATATATATATATATATATATATATATATATATATATATATATGTATATATAAAAATGATAAGAGATAGGGATTTAAGATCTCATGAATGTTACATTATGATTATCAAGGGAGGGTGTCATAAGAGGTGGATTAATGAGTGTTTTTTCTTGTCTTTACATTTTTTACATGTTTTTGCATGTTTTCATCAATTTCCCACACCACCACTCCCTCCCATGCATGACTAGTGCCTTTATGGGCCCCCAGAACACACATGCCTATATTCAAGGCCATGGTTATATTCATTATTGGCATAGTGTATAAGGGTATATTTTGACTCTAACACATGTTAGAATTCACCAAACACTTCTATATCATGTCCCACTCTTTATGAAGTACCATTTCTTCTTCCCATACAAATAATATCTTCTCAAAAAAATATTTCTTTCAAATGTGTAAATGTTCTAGGGACCATGGGTGAATAGAATATCCAACATTTTGGTGACCTCCTAATGGTGTTTGCCTATCTAAACACTTATATCAATTACCTTTATGCATCTATTAGGAATAGAGTGTCATAATAAACCCAAAAACTCATCGACAATATGGAAACCTAATAATAACATGTTGGTATAACATTGTATATACTATGATTACCTTCAACACACACAACTAATAAATAAATATGGGAAAGCAACAAGTTGTACCAAAACACTTAGGGAAAGATAAAATCAACTAAAATACCAAAATAATTTACTAATAGCACTTAGAGGACACAATAACATCTAACCTACTATGTATAAAGTCTCAAAATACCTTTAAACCTCTTAGATCAAATAAAAAGCCTCTGAGATATCTCCCATATGGTTGAAAGATATGAAGGGAATCCTACTTTTTAGATAAAACTCTTGGCTAGTCAAACTCCTCCTTAATCACCCATTTCATTGTCATACATTCTAATGTATCATCTATATCAAACATGCCCCCCATTTAGACAAACTCTTCATGTAGCTCATTCATATTTGGTTGTACTACCATTGAAGATACAAGTTGATTCTAATTTTCTTGATTCTCAATATTGTTCTCATGATCAAACATAACATGTGATGACTTATTCTTGTTATCCTCCAACTAATCCAAGTACTTAATGGGTCATCTTATTTATAAGATAAAGGCATGCTTGACGAATTGGACTCAAAATGATATTAATCTTTATTATTGAAAGGATGAGACCAAAATAGGCATGCATTATCTTTTATGAGTGTGAAAATATCTATAGGTTCATTAAGGAGTTGATAAACAACATTAAAAATACCAATCAAATAAGTACTAATCAAACATGACTCTTGATTTTGTATTTGTTTTCTAAATCTACACTCCTTAGTCTTATTCAAACTATAGTTCCCTTAAAGAGGAACATAACTTAATTACAATATCTCAAACAAGTCCTACAACTCCATGTCACTTATTAGTGCTTGTAAACTTATCTTGAGCTACTTAGGATATTTTTACTAAATCACATGTTATTTTTGAAAATTTTGTTCACCCTTAGGGTCCTCTTCCATCACACAAAGTGGAATCTCATCAAATAAGTTGTATATTACAACCTATTTCTCCTTCTTAAATTCTCCCCTTAGAGTAGAATGAAATGCACTTACTTCTTATTCAATGGGAAGAGAGAGTTCTCCAAGCATGTTAGAAATATAAAAACATACCTTATGAAGGTAATTTAACCCTTAATATTTAAGGACCACACCCTCCTCATTGAGATAAAATCCATGTCAGTTAGACTAATCCTCCTATTGTCATTCCAAATCTATGTTTTTAGTTTAGTGGTAGAAAGAGGATTGACAATGATCATCTCCTCATCATCTTCACTTGGATTTTATTCCTCTTCACCTACATGATATACATATTATTTCCATATAGTGGGTCCTACTTTGAAAAGGGATATGGTGGGAGGTCAAGAGGGTTTAGTTGATGAAGTAGGTGTGGCCTCATCAATGTTGGGCATATTGAAATGAGGATTATTGGTCTAAGAAGGCTACCATGGTTGATAATTTTAAGGTTCTTGAGGGAGAAAATGATTTTGAGAGCACTATTACTTAGGTATAATAAGATGTATTTTTAGAGTTATAGGATCTCTTAAAGGATGGGGACCTCTAAAACTTGAAGTTCTACATATAGGAACAACTTGTTTGAAACTAGGAATGGGAGGCAGTGCTTGAGATGCTATTCCTTGTGATTGTTTAATAAATTAAAGTATCTTCTCCTCAGTTATAATTTGTCTAGTTAAACATTCTTCATCATACATTTTTTATTCACTCACCTCTTGATGATGGAAATAAGCTTGACAGAAAAGCTACTCCTACTACATACTATACTCCTACTTTTTCAATCTCCCTAATTTTTTTATCAAAAATAAAGTAGTATATATTTAACTATTTTTTGGGTTTATTATGAGAAATATATATTTTGGAAGGCTTATTATAAGTATAATGAGTTTTGAAACAATACTAAGTAAGGGTGGGAGGGATGTAATAATTTTTAGAAAATGGTGTAGGGGGGAAGATATATCATCTAATAATACTTTAAGCATCTAGCCTACTCAAAATAGTAGATTGATAGTAGGAGTCACATGGTATTGAATAAACTTCCTTAAATAGAAATATGTAGTAAATATATCACCAAAATTATGTGTATGATCTAGATGATGATGAGAACTCGTCTTTGGCTTTAAAGGAATAATCTACAACTTTCTAGATAGCTGATAGTGGATGTTTGGAGAAATTTAGCTAGAGGTTCATATCTCTATTGTTGTTACTGGATTGCTAAAGGAAGGTTGGATACCTATATGCAAAAATATTTGATAGCTTGGACATGGATCCTATTCACCTCCTACTCTTGTCCTTTTATAAGATAAAGTTGCTAATTAGATCAAAGGAAGTTACAAATTAGATAAGAGGAAAAAGTTTCAATTTATGATGATTTGTAGTTGGTTGGCATCACATAATGTGGACATACTAATTTATGTCATGATTATCTCAAACACAACTATTAATGCTTTTTAGGAAGGTGAAAGACCTGACTATTGATGGTCAGGCTAATCATCAATGGTTAAGTTAACTATCAGTAATTGAGTTCCTAGATAAAAATGGGTGACGATAGGTTTAAAAATAGGTTGATTAAAATATTTTTCAAAGGTTAAGTTAGTAAGTGAGTTTAGTTAACTATGTGGTCAGTTAGATTTAGGGTCGGGTAGGGGTCTAAGGTGTTTCAACATCTAAAACTATCATGTATAGTTTTTGAGTGTCTACACATACACAGATTATGGATTTAAAAATAAATATCATTTACATAAAGGTAAAGTTAAATTAGACACAATAAAATGTTATATAATTTACCATATGGAGAGGATCAACAGTCCATAGAATACATAAGAAATGCAAACCATGAGAGGATATAAATAGTCTTTCATTATTTATAAGGCAATTAAATGAATATTTTGGTAGGGATATGCCATCACCAAAAGAGGATAATATGGAATGATCATTTATATACCTACATATATAGAGTAATGAGAAGATAAGAGTATTGAAGAGATCATAAATGTTGCATTATGATCATCAAGAGAGGGTGGCACAAGAGGTGGATTAGTGCATGTTTGTCTATGTATTTGCATGTGTGTTCATCTATTGAATGTATTTGCATGATTTCATTGATTTATAATGCCACCACTCTATCCATGCATGATTAATTAATTTATGTGGCCCCCCATCACATGCATACCTAGATTTAAAGACATGATGATATTCAATGTGGGTGTGGCGTAGAAGGGGAACTTCTGACTCTAGCATGTTTTAGGCTTGGCACACAATCAAATGGCCATGATCTTGGATATTTTCATATAATATTGAGAAAATATGTGTATAAAGCAATGAAATCATAGATAAATTTTAAAGAAGGAAAAAGCTTGTATTCACATGACAATATTGCAAAATATAGTTGCTTGCATAAAATCATATTAACATGTCTAACCTTTCAAAATAGAAAAATGAGGTACATATAGGGAAAATTAGGGAAACATGAGTAAGCCTCTAATTTTCATAATTAGATAACTAAATTAAAAATATAATTATCCTATGTGATCATTTTATAACTAACATGAGGAATCTTAATTGACAAATAATGGCCATAAGGTAGTGTAGGCAAACCCAATGGGAAAAGGCACTACACTAACACCCCTCCTTAAGCATAGCTTAGGTTAGATGAGAATTGGGTCATAGGATTGAAATCTTGATGAGGTACACAAGTACATAGTGAAGAACCTCCATAAGAGGAAGGAGAAGGTGGAATAACCCTAACCCTAATAAGAGCTCATAAATGAAAAAAATTACTCTGTCTAAATAGCTTGGTTAAAATATCTACAATTTGATCCAATGTTGGATAGTAATAAATATCAATGACTTATTCATTTATAATCTTCTTGATGAAGTTCATGTTAATCTCTATGTGCTTTGTCCTTTGATGGAGAACTAGATTCTTGAAAATTTAGATAGTGTTTTGGTTTTCATAGTAGATAATTATTAGATTATGAAACTAGATACTAAACTCAGTGAGAATCCTTTGAATTTAGATTACCTTAGTGGTGGCATTAACAACCCCTCTATATTTTTCCCTTGTAGATGATAAAGTAATTACATATTGCTTCTTGCTTAACTAGCTTATTAGAACTCAACCAAGTGAAAAACTATAGCTTAAAGTGGACTTTTGACTCTAAATATATCAAACCCAATCTAAATCCATGTATCCAATAAAATCAATCTTTATTCCTAATCTATAGTGTAACCCATAGTTGTGTGAACCTTGAATGTAGTGTAGAATCTGCTTAGCTACTTTCCAATGTAATTGATGTGGCTCCTATATAAACTAGGAAACCATGGTAATTACATAATATATGTAAAGTCTAGTGTGTGTGAGATAGATAAGACTACCCATAAGTTGTTGATATGGAGTTGCATCAACCAATGGTGTAGGACAATCAACCTTAAGCTTCACACCAAACAAAAAGGGAGTAAGAGTAGGCTTACAATTATCCATGTTCAACCTCACAAATAAATTAAAATAATACTTAGATTGTGATAAATTTATCTTGGAGTCTAACTAAATGATTTCAATCATAAGAAAGTAATGCAACAATCCCGTGTCTATCATTGAAAATCTATCTAAAAGTGTAGTTTTCACTACTGAGATCGATGATCATGATCTCCCTATAATCATCAAGTCATCCACATAGAGAACTAGGATCAATAGAGAATCATCCTACTATAAGATGTAGATATTCATATCTGAATGGCATCTAGTAAGCCTAACTAAGAGGAGAAAGGATTCCATCTTGGCATACCATACCTAAGGGGATTATTTGAGTCCATAGATAGATTTCTTAAGTCTACACACCAAAGAATAATCTTCCATAAATCCTTGTGATTGCTCCATGTAGATCTCCTCTTTGAGATCACCATGTAGAAAAGCAATCTTGATGTACCTTTAATGAACATAACACTGATGTGGAGTTGTAATGGATGGAGTGAGTCTAATAAACATCATATTGGATATAAGAGTAAATGTCTCAATGTAGTCTATGCTAGGAACATGAGGAAACCCCTTTGTAATCAAATGAGCTTTGAACTTATTAGCAAACCCTTCTTCACCATACTTAGTCTAATAAACGCAACTGAAATAGACTAATTTTATTCCTTTAAGAAGAGGGACTAAGTCCCATACTTTATTCTTGATTAGAGAACTATACTCCTACATAGTAGAATCCCATTTTGGAATGTTAGATACCTCATAAAAGGTTTTCAGATCTGATACAATATTTAAGTAGGCATGTGAAGTCCCCTAAAATTGTAAATGTGTCTACCTTGTATTTAATGGATTTTGAACCCATTTCCCAACACTTTCAAGTGTTTATCATGCCCAAGTAGGACTAGAATTGTATGAAATTTGAGAATTAGGAGGTGATTCATCATCATCTAAAGTGTGAGTATCAGATGGAAGAGAATCCTCATCATTTCTCTCATCACTTGATCTTGAACTTGAAGAAGAGTCATCTTGATCATCAGGAGGATTTTGAGGTGGATCCAAGTAACTGTCTAAGGTGGAATCCATGTTTAGTGAGACTTTTGAAGAGTCTAGAGTGCCAGTAGTGAGTTTAAGTGGACCCTCATAAAACTTGACACTCTTTTCAATGAAAAACTCATGAGTTTTAGGATGGAAAAGCTTGTATCCCTTATTACCCTCTACATACCACATAAAGATACAAGATTGACTCTAAGGGTCCATTACCTTACATTTCTTCTTGGGAATATAGGCCATTTCTAGTGATCTAAACACTCAAAAGTGATCTACTATGGGCTTGTGACCATCCCAAGCTCCAAAAGGAGTGATTCATTTCAAGTCTTTATGTGGAACATGGTTGTGAATATAACATGCATAGTTGATTGCTTTATCCCAAAACTAAGGAGCAAGAGACTTTGATTGAAGCATGTAGTTGGCAATTTTATTTAAGGTATGGTTCTTATATTTGACCACAACATTCTGTTCAGGATTGTATGGAACTGTGTGTTTCATATGAATCCCCTTTAATGTATAGATATACTCAAACATATTGTTGACATACTCCCCACCATTATCAGTTCTTAAAATTTTGATGGAATAGTCTAACTACTTATCCACAAGTGCCTTTAAATCCTTAAATTAATCAAAGACCTCAGAATTATTTTTGAGAAAAAACACCCAGGTGTACCTCAAAAAGTCATAAATGAATGTGAGCATGTATCTAGTCTTGTTTGATGAAGGTTTTGGAAATGGACTTGCTATGTCACTATGGATAATTTTTATCTTCTATTTATATCTCCTTACTTTACCATTGTCATATTTCTCTTTTAGATGTTTGCCAAGAATACATTCATTGCATAGGGCATTGGATAATTTGACTTTAGGTAACCCTGAAACCATGTTTTTTATTCAGGGAAATTGTTTTGATAGTTGTACTATGGGGAAAATGTTTCAAAGATAAAATTAAATTAGATATAATGTATAAAATAGTAAAATTTAATACCAATTTATGTATAATAAAATTTCTACATAAAAAATTCTAAAAACATAAGCTTGTAAATATAATTGATAGAATAAAAGATTTAGTCTATGAAAACACAATATCAATACCATCTTTCTAAAGTATACAAGGTCAAATAATGATATTTTCCTAGAATTTTCATAAATTAATAGAATATGGGGCTAAAAATCAAGACAATAATATAGGAAAAAGGTGGTTGTTGGGTACAATAGTACAACTATGTGTTGATGCACCCATGTTACCTCTTGATGATTTAGCTTAGTAAATATGCTTCTTAATGAAGCATTGGATATGGAACAAGATTAGACATAAACCTTATATATTTTAAGAGTGATATCATAAGGTATTATTCCCCTAATTTTTTTCAAGGATGAGTTATGGCATGATCATTGAGATCATGATATCTCAATCATAAAAATCAAGTGTGAATATATATAATATGATGAGGGTGAGTGTTTTAATCAAATCATCCTATAAATATTGTATTATTTGATAATTTAATCACTAAAATATTTAAATATTATGAGGTTTAATGATTTAATAAATTCAACCTATATAATTAACCAAATGTCGTAACAAAAAATGTTATATAACAATACATCCTAGTGTGATTAGTGCATCCTGATGAGTTGCATAATTGGTAAATTTTGTAATTTTTTGTGTAATATAATGGAATATACACCTATAAAATGTTTGATATATATTATATCTATTATAATTATAAAAATATTTTTCTCAAATCTATGCAAAATTTAATTCTCTATATAGGATTCTAACCCAAGTGTATATCAAAATCATGAAACTAAACTAGAGATTGTGTGAGTATGGAGGTCATTGATGATGTGTGTTTTACACATGCCATATAATTTTAAACTTACTATAAAATTTAATTAATGGTGAATAATATCACTCCAAGGCATGATTTTCAAGGTATTTTATTTTATAAATAACCACATGGTTGAATATTGGTGAGCAATGGGTTATTTACCTTGGATGGTTTGAATGTGAAAAAAAATAAAAGAGACTAAAAGTATAATTTAGGTAGATGGGTGTATATAACCTAAGGTGCAAGGGATAAAAAAATATAAAATTAGGGAGCTTCCTATAATGTGTATTTCTCTAATTTTCACATTAAGGATTTTAACCTCCTTAGAAACTACAATGGGAATTCCTCTAAGACTACAAAATGTGGTTGGATCATCGATATAAAAAATGAATAATCTAATCAAGTGTTTTATTTTTGAAATGGATTTATATAAATAAATTAAATAAAATTATTTTGTCCTTCTTCCATGAAATCTTCTACATAAAAATCATCTATGATGTGTTACATCATTTTTGTGCTCCACATAGTAAAATTATCAACCAAATCCCCCAAAGTATCTACAAAATATCTTGAAATTGGAAGTGGTAGACTGAGAAAAAATTATTTTATCACATTTAAAATTACACATATAAAATGTATTTTCCCATTTTGGAACATCAAATTTGTATATATGGATTCCAAATAGTCAGCATCTACACTTCAAGGTAACTACTATGTGTGAAGTGATAACAATCTCACGCCTTAAACACTATCCTAAGATAAGTTGAAATATAACCTTGTTTACTTATTTAGATTTAAAATTTAATAACACTTTTCAATTGAATAATGCTATCTTGATGATTTATAATCCATTACCAATTTTATTTATTCTTTTATAATCTCTTATACTTTTCTTAAGACTATTAGATGACTATTCTTAGAACTCTATTCATTTTAATTTTGCATTTCCACCATGTTAGTCCTCCAAGGCAAATATATTGAAAATAATAATTAAGGTTACTTATGCATACCAATTATTTATTTTACATGGCTTGAATCTTATTCAATAATTTGAACCTTCACAAATTGATGCCCAAAAGAATTTACTTCACTCAATCTTTAAGTAGATATGCCTAGATGTCTATAACTTTGGTAGGAATGTCAATTTTAATCTTGTTCAAGATAATTTTTTACCTTAAACATATTTTATTTATTATGATAAATTCAAAATAAATATAAGATACTTCATGAAATGATATTAGGCCTTTATATGTTCAAGAGATCATGTAGGCCACAAAATGACAAGAAACTTGATTTAGTCCTAAGAATTGCTACAGGATTGTGAGTGGCCAATTAGGTCACAAGATAGGTATTTTAGCTCTTAAAGGTTCTAAATATACCTTTAAATTATATTTTCAATGGTTTTATATTATCCATATTGGTGACAAACAAATCTTTAGTCTATTGGTTTCTTAAAAGTGTAATTCTTATGTTTAGGTATGTCTAGGCATAATTATATTTTATCAACAAAAAAATGGAATGAATAACCTTATAATAATATTTTATAGTGATAAAATATAATTTATATACCTTAATACCAGGTTTGATCCAAATCACAATAAAAAAATTAAAATTTCTTCCTTTTGAGGTTTCTTAGTGACCACCTACAAGAACTATAACACAGTCAGAGTTTACTCACTCTAAAAGACTTATCTAAACAAAATAACACTTGTATTATTTCATAATAATATTATACCATATAACATAAATTTTTTAATAATTTACACTATTTAAATCTTGAATTATGAATCAATTTGTGATTGAAGACCTTGTTTTAGGATTTCTCAGGAAGCTCAAAGGTCGAGAGATGCTTAACAATAATTTATGAACTCTAGGACAATTTTTATCTTTATTACTCTTGTAATATAATATTAAGAACCTCATTAAACCTTTAAAAAAATTAAAAAAAACTCATGTAACTTTTTACATGTGTTTTGAGTGACTATAATGAACTATAGATGCATAGAAAACAAGGTATTAAGCGATTTAAATGAGGAAAGATTTAAACTAAGTACAAATTAAATTAAAAAATTAATTTATATTATTTAATAATAAATAAATTAATAAAATAAGATAAATTACATGATATAATACCATTATTTTCAATTAAATTTCTCTTTAATACACACAAAACCCTGATCTTGAACTGCAAGCAGTCATACTCAATTTTAAAATCCTTCTAGTCATGTTTACCAATAAAAATTTATTAGAGAATCATAAAATATAATTATTAAAATTAAATTAAATAATATTAATCATTTAATATTCCATTTAGGCACCATAATATTCTTCATATTGTCTCATCTCTACCACTCACTCATATCTACCTTATTCTCTCCTCTCCACCAATTACTCCTCTTTCTACCTATGCACATTCTTAATTGTATTTTATTATCTCCTCTCTACCACTTAATCCTATTTATACCTATGTATATCCTCATTAGTTGGATTTTAATAATCCATTGGTGCACCTAAAGTCCTTATTCTCTCCTCTCTACCAATTACTTCTCTTTCTACCTATGTACATCCTCCTTAATTATATTTTACTAAGTGAATTTAAAATCATCTCTTCATTTTAATAGGTATTTATTTGGTCTTGGTATTAAAATAGACCATAAATCTCTCTCTTCACCCTTATCCATAGCTAACATTCTTTTTCCAATGAAAAATTAACTTCTAGTTGATACTTTTAAATAGGCTTTACGTTTACAATAGATTAGGGTACCTATAACACATGTAACTAGACCTATTAGGATTATTCTTAATGTTTCAAGTCATTTAAAACTTCTCACTATCCTTACAAACCTTCATAAGTAGTTCAAATTTTAAAATTATTCATTTTAGAGGGAAACTCTTATAAGAATATTAAAGACATTAAATGCAAAATTTTAAGTCCTTATTGACTCTTAAAACACTCCTAGGACCTGACAAGGCTATAAACATGCACAACATGGATATTTACATCATCTAAGTGAAACATATCCTAAAGTTCCTATATCATGAAAGAGATATGTTTAATTTCCTTGTAATATCATAAAGGTATCTCCTAGATATGAAGTATTTGTAATACAATCAAGGTGTCTCATAGAAGGTATCTCCATCACACTTAATAAATACCTTAAATGTATTACAAGGATGTCCATCATACTTCAAGGTATGTCCTTCATTACTAGGAGATATCTTGAAGTATCATGAATGTCGTTATAATACCTTCAATATATCTCCTAGTTATAAAGTTCATTGTAATATGTTTAAGATATATCCTACAAGATACCCTTAAGGTAGTACAAAAACCTTCATATCAAGGAGACACCTTGAAAGTATTATAAAAAAAATCATATGTAAGAAATAATTTAAAGATATCACAATGACATTAGAAGAGATAAATTGAAGGTATTAAACCAAGACATGGGGATATACCTTGATGTTCCTTTTTAAAAATATTATTACATATTTTGAATTCATTACAAGGACTTTCATAAGTAGGAGATAGATTGAGGGTATTACATAAACCTTCATACATAAGAGATATTTTTGAGCTATTACAAGGACCTACAATGAGATACCTTAAAGTTCCTTCTAATATCTTCAAGGTCTCTCCTTGAAGGTCTTTGTAACACATTCAAGATATCTCTTAGGAGATACATTTTAGGTCCTTGAAATTCCTTCAAGGCATATTCTAGGAGATACATTAAAGTTAGGCATTATAAGGACCTAAAAGGAGATATCTTGAAGTTCATTATAATACCTTAAATGTCTCTAATTTAAGGTCATTGTAATAAATTTTAGGTATCTCATAAGAGATACCTTAAAGGTCCTTAAAATACCTTTAAGGCAAATTATAGGAGATACCTTGAAGCTAGTTCCTTGTAACACCTTCAAGGTATCTCCTATGAGACACGTTAAAGGTTATTTTTTTATACCTTCAAGGTATCTCCTAATCCTTTTAATAAATTCAAGGTATCTCTTAGGAGATACCTTAAAGGTCTTTGAAATATCTACAAGGCATCTTATAGGTGATACCTTGAAGCTAGTTCCTTGTAATACCTTGAAAATATCTCTTATGAGATACCTTAGTGATTTATTTTTATACCTTGAAGGTATTACAAAAAACTTCAAGGTATCTCCTAGTCCTTATAATATATTTTAGGTATATCATAAGAGATACCTTAAAGGTTCTTGAAATACCTTAAAGGCATCCTATATGAGATACCTTAAATATATTTCCTTGTAATACCTTTAAGGTATCTCCTACAAGATACCTTAATGGTTCATTTTTATACACTCAAGTTATTACAAGGATCCTTTAAGGTATCTCATAAAAGATATCTTAAAGGTCCTTGAAATACCTTCAAGGAATATTATAGGAGATATCTTGAAGTTAGTTCCTTGTAATACCTTCAATATATCTCCTATGAGACACCTTAATGGAACTTTTTTATACATTTAAGGTATTACAAGGATAATTCAAGGTATATTATAAGAAATACAATGAAGGTATTACAAAAACCTTCAAGGTATCTCCTAGTCCTTGTAATACATTTAAGATATCTCAAAAGAGATACCTTAAATGTCCTTACAATACCTTAAATGCATATTATATGAGATACCTTGAAGATAGTTCCTTGTAATACCTTCAAGGTATCTCCTATGAGACAAATTAATGGTTCCTTTTTATACCTTTAAGGTATCTATTAAGAGATACCTTGAAGGTATTATAGAAACCTTCAAGGTATCTCCTAGTCTTTATAATACTAAGAGATACCCTAAAGGTATTACTAGAACTTTCAAGGTATATCCTAGGATGTACTTTGAAGCTAATAAAATTACCTTCAATGTAATCTTATTATAAGCTAAAATCTTATATTCTACTCAATAACTTCATCCAATAGGGATAAGCTGAAATCTTATTATGAATACTTTAATTTCAAGTTATTACTACATTAGTTGTTTGTTAAAGCCACTCAACATAGTATAACCATTAATTGAGCTAATAGTTTATTCCATAATCAATAACAGACATATGATAAAATGATATCATCTTATTAATTTATAGTTACAATGAATATGATTACATAAATGTTTATGTATTGAGCATGACATTTCAAGACTTCATAGAGTCTTATTACATGTTTTCCACATTAATAAGTTTCACATGAGCTTTATAATTTTAGTCTTGATAGTAGACTTGAGTCCTTTTGAAGTCAGTTGTCAAGTGTAGGACAACCCCCACTGAAAATGACCATTACCTGCACCTCCACGACTGCCATACTGTAGAGACCCAAACTGGGCCACAATATTTTTCCTCGCTTTATTTTCCCATAATGGAAAAACATATCAGTGTAAGTGTTGCATCTATTTTTAGTTTTTATTTTATATGATTAAAAATTATAAAATTACATTTATAAATTATAAAATATAGATTATAAATTAAAATTACTATTTATAAATTATCATTATATAAATTATAGTATGATTTATAATATTTCATAAATTATAGTATAATTAGAATTTAAATTTACAAATAATAAATTAGAATTTGTTTATTAATTTATAATTATAATAAGTTACCAATTATAAAACATAAATTAAAATTAGATTATAAGTTTTAAATTCAAAAATTATGAGTTATAATTTATAAATTAGATTAGAATTTAGAATTAATAAATTATAATTTATAACTAATTAAATTATATTATTTTATAGAACTAAAATTATAATTAAAATTTTCAAATTTGAATTTGTGATTATAATTTAGTTTTAATTTTAATTTTTAATATTTAATTTATGATTATTAATTATAATTTATAATTTTGATTTATGATTTATAATTATAATATATCAATTTGAATTGTTAATTTTAAGTTTAGATGATTAAACTTTATAAAATTACATTTACAAATTACAAATTATAGATTATAAATTAAAATTACTAGAACCATTGAAATATTTTTAAACTGGTATGTTTTATGTTAAAAATTTATGAGGCTTTTATGTTTGTTTAGTAATGTCATACTACATATGGAATATATAATGATAAATTTGTTTATCCTTGTGAGTGTAATGTTTTTTGTGGGGGTTTTAAGATAAGTATACTCAAAATCATACCAATGTTCAAATAAGAGTTATCTTATGAATGAATGTCATACAAATGTCTCAATTAACCATTGAAAATGTATTCCCAATCATACTAGTGTTTAAAATCAGCTTTTTTAGGTATGAACTCCATCATTAAATGTGTGATTACATCCATGTGGGGTCTTGGATTTTTATTCATATGAATGTAAATTTTAACCCATCCATATCACACCTTCATAAGTATGCATATACATACCAAGGTAAAAATCATACTTTCACAAGTATGCATATCCATACCAAGGTAAAATTCATCCTTCACAAATATGCATATCCATACCAAGGTATGTTGTAACCTAGCCATGAGAATGTATGTTATCAGCCATGGATTTTAAAATTTCATTATTATAATGGTGTGAATTTCCCTTAAAAAAATACATGCATAATCCATTTCAAATCCCTCAATATGGTCACATACATTGCACAATAAATTTTAATAAACATGGTTAATTTCATCCTACCTAGTAGAGATTTTCAAGGGCCAAATATGTCATCTCCTTTGAATTTTATCCTCTCTTTATTTCTGAAAACTTACATTAATATCCTTTACAAGATATGGGTGTGGCTAGGGTTTACATATCTACCTTCATGGATGCAATTTTCCTTCCTCTTCTCCATGCATCTCCTTATTCCTTCTCATTCCCTCTAAACCCCAAAAAAAATTAAATCTTGAGTGTTTCTCCACTTGGAAAAAAATGGTGCCACATCCCACTTGTTATCTTTACTCCATGTGAAGAAAAAACTTAAAGGCCTAAAGCTATGCCACACTTCTCCCACTTGCACATGTTATCACACAAACCTAAGGGAATGTTTCTTGGTCTTATTTATCCTCAAAATGTGCCATTTTCATTTTATGGGAATAATAAACAATGTAATTTATTTACTTTAAAAAATAGACATGTTCTCCATGCCTTTAACTGTCCCGCTTGACTTACTTGACCGAAGCTAGGCCCTTTATTTATAAAATGACATGGTTAGATTAATATTTATTATATTTTATTATTATTTTATTTAATTTTGCTCAATTAATTCAAAAACGTCATGATAATATCAAAATAAGCACATGTAATGTACCATTACATTTTAATCAAGGTGGTGGTAATAATGTTGTATCACCAATGATACACTAGTAGTCAAAGATAGGTGGTAGGAGATACCCAGCATACCACAAAACCAAATTATGCAATTTAACTCTCTTAGACATGCCAAAATTATTAGTTTTGTATTTAAAATAAATCACACAATGTTGTAAATGAACAAGAAGATCATCAATCTAAAATATCCTTCATGCATACTCAGATGCAAATTTGCATAAAAAAACACTCATAGGTCAAATTAGATCATAAACATTATTGACCATAATTATGAATAATTGAATCAAATTATTCAATGTTAATCACATAGTTTTTAATTTTAATGTGACCAAATGTGTTATTGGCTTAACCAACACTGACCATCATGCAACCCAAACAAAGTCTAGATGACATCACAGTAATATCTCCGCAATACTCAAGCAATTTGAGTGATGCATGATATGTTATTTTTGATGGGTAAACGGCTTTTTTTGAGTCTTGATTATCTATTATCTCCATCACATACCTAATTTTTTTACATGTTATCAAATTTATTGTTATCAAAATTTTAACTTAATCTAATTTATAATTATAAAATAATATAATTTAATTAGTTATAAATTAGAATTTATTGTAATTAAATTTTCACTAAATATAACTTATTATTGTACAATAATTTAATTTAATTATTTATAAATTATAATTTCTAATCTATTTTTAAATTCTAATTCTAATATAATTTTATAATAAAATATAATTTCAACTTTATTATTGGTATATTTAAATTATAATTCTTATTATTAAATTTTAATTTCTAATGCTTGTCAGTAGTCATATTTTATAATTCAATTCCTTATTTTTAATTTATAATTAAAAATAAAAATACAATTTATCCTCATTATCCCTAATCAAACCCTTATTTACCCCCATCATTCCTAATCATCCCTAATCACTCCCTCATCATCCCTCATTGTCCCTCATCATTCATCATTGTACCTAGTCACTATGTCATCATTTTTCATCATACATCATCATCCCTAATCACTCCCTCATCAACCCTAATTGTCTTTAACCATCCCTAGTCACCCTTTAATTGACCCTCATCATCCCTTATCATCCATGATCATCCCTAATTGCTTCATGTTCATCAATCCTTTTCCCTAATTAATTTATATTTTTAATTTATTATTTGTATTTTTAAATTCTAATTATAAACTAATTTTTGAATAAATTATAAATTATTATTTGTATTTTTTAAATTATAGTTTGTATTTTTAAATTATAATGATTATTAGTAGTCATATTTTATAATTTATCTCCTTATTGTTAATTTATAATTAAAAATCCTTGTGGATTGCTCCATGTAGATCTCTTCTTTGAGATCACCATGTAGAAAAGCAATCTTGTTGTACATTTAGTGAACATACCACTGATGTGGAGTTGTAATGGATAGAGTGAGTCTAATAAACATCAACTTGGATATAGGAGTAAATGTCTCAATGTAGTCTATGCTAGGCACCTGAGGAAACCCTTTTGTAATCAGATGAGCTTTGAACTTATTAGCAAACCCATCTTCACCATAATTAGTTTAATAAACCCATTTGAAATAGACCAATTTTATTCCTTTAAGAAGAGGGACTAAGTACCATGCTTTATTCTTGATTAGAGAACTATACTCCTGCATAGTAGAATCCCATTATGGAATGCCAGATACCTCATAAAAGGTTTTCAGATCTGATACAATATCTAAGTAGGCATGCAAAGTCCCCTAAAATTGTAAATGTGTCTACCTTGTATCTGATGGATTTTGAACCCATTTCCCAACACTTTAAAGTGTTTATCATGCCCAAGTAGAACTAGAATTGTATGAAATTAGAGAATTAGGAGGTGAGTCATCATCATCTAAAGTGTGAGTATGAAATGGAAGAGAATCCTAATCATTTCTCTCATCACTTGATCTTGAACTTGAAAAAGAGTCATCTTGATCATCAAGAGGATTTTGAGGTGGATCCAAGTAATTGTCTAAGGTGGAATCCATGTATAGTGAGACTTTTGAAGAGCCTAGAGTGCTAGTAGTGAGTTTAAGTGGACCCTCATAAAACTTGACACTCTTTTCAATGAAAAACTCATGAATTTTAGGATGGAAAAGCTTGTATCCCTTATTACCCTCTGCATACCCCATAAAGATACAAGATTGACTCTAAGGGTCCATTACCTTGCATTTCTTCTTGGGAATACAGGCCATTGCTAGTGATCTAAACACTCAAAAGTGATCTACTATGGGCTTGTGACCATCCCAAGCTTCAAAAGGAGTTATTCCTTTCAAGTCTTTATGTGGAACATGGTTGTGAATATAACATGCATAGTTGATTGCTTTATCCCAAAACTAAGGAGTAAGAGACTTTGATTGAAGCATGTAGTTGGCCATTTTATTTAAGGTATGGTTCTTACATTTGACCACAACATTCTACTAAGGATTGTATGGAACTGTGCGTTGTATATGAATCCCCTTTAATGTATAGATATACTCAAACATGTTGACATACTCCCCACCATTATCAGTTCTTAAAATTTTGATGGAATAATCTAACTACTTCTCCACAAGTGCCTTTAAATCCTTAAATTAATCAAAGACCTCAGAATTATTTTTGAGAAAAAACACCTAGGTGTACATCAAAAAGTCATCAATGAATGTGAGCATGTATCTAGTCTTGTTTAATGAAGGTTTTGGAAATGGACCTGCTATGTCACTATGGATAATTTTTATCTTCTATTTGGATCTCCTTACTTTGCCATTGTCATATTTCTCTTTTAGATGTTTGCCAAGAATACATTCATTGCATAGGGCATTGGATAATTTGACTTTAGGTAACCCTGAAACCATTTATTAATGACTAAGTTGCTCTAAGTAAGGGTAATTTAAATGGCCAAACCATTCATGCCATAGTTTGATCACTCCATCTACATGAGTATTAAATGTAGTAGAGGGTTAATCTAAAGAAAATTATGAGAAGGTATACAACCTAGACTAATGATTGGCCTTCTCATAATCCATTGTTGTGTCACTGTGTAGTTCCTTGATAACCACTAAATCGGGTGTGAACTTAACTTGCTTCCCTACACCTATGTGAGTGATTTGGTACACTGATAGAAGATTGGTAGATAGTGAACTAACACACTAAAAATCATTAAGGTCCCATCACATAGTTAAATTGATCCTTTACCACCAAATTCTACTAAAGTGTCATCATCACCCATGAGAATTAAAGGCATAGAACATAGCTTTATTTCTAAAAATAGATCCTTTAAGGAGGCCATGTGATAGGAAGCACCTGAATCAATAACCAAATTCAAAGATAGAGAAGCTATTTCAACAAGTGCCTTGCCCTTGTTTTTACCCTTTTTCTATCTAGATCATTTGCAAAATCTTATGTGAGCATGTTAGATCTAAGTTGAGGACTCAAGAACACTGATGTTTTTCTTCTCAAGCATCTTAAACAAGGTGTCAATCTTTTTTTCATGTACTAAGATTCATCATGCCCAATTTTCTTATAAAAGTTGCATTTTAGTTTCTCATTTTTAGGTTTCCCACTTGAGGAGGACCCATTTGATGATGATGTCTTAGGCTTGGCATCTAATTTTTGATTATTTTTATATTCATGATCTGGTTTAGACTATTTTTTCTCCTATTTACCACTACTAGAAGGCTTCTTCTTGTCTTGATAGATAATCAAGGCATGTGATATGAAGACTTTAGTGTACCCATTTAAACCAACTTATCTTGATCTTGAGTAAAATTGACAATAAAATAATCAAATAATTTCATTTTCTAAGTGTATCCAAGTGTACCTTTGGTAGCATGAAATCTGGAGATGAAAACTAAATAGACATGACCCAGTTTTGAAAGCATGGATATAATTAATTGATCATCTATTTTCTCAATGCCACATTATTTCAACTATAGTCTTAATGATTTAAACTTTGTAAATAAGTCTTATAGGGTTTCATAGTCACCTGGGATCAATGTGATGAGTTCATTCTATAACTCATGACCCCTCATGATGTCCTACACTCTAAAAAACTTATCTAGAATGGTCCAAAATTCATTGGGAGTTTTTACAGACTCAACATGAAATAGAAGGTTGAGAGACATTGATAGCATAAGAACCCATAGGCCTTGTCACATATATTGTACCACTTAACCTTTTTACATCTATAGATGGCTCAATTTCCTCACCCATAGTGATCTAATAGAGTCCTTTACCTCTCAAGGTAAGATACGTTTTAGACTTCCATTTGAGATAGTTAAATGGTGTGAGTGGTTTAATGTTTATATCTATTAGTGAAGATTAGATTGAGATAAATTTTAGAATTAAAATTAAAGCAAATAACAAATTAAACATAGTACAAGTACCCCCTTGAACTATCAATAAGCCCCCCTTAAGTTACAATGTAACACATGCTCAATATTGGATATCAATTTCCACTAAAAATGCATCTATGAGCAATTAGTGTGAGAGAGTATGAGAGAGACATTAGGTAAAACTGATAATGCATCCAAGAACAAGGGTATAATAGGTTTGAATTGAGTTTAAGCCATTACACCATGGAAAAAATGGATTTTTCAAAATATCTAAATCAATATCACAAATGCATATATATTAAAAAAATATGCACTTTCAAAAAAAATAGTGCCCAAAAAGGAGTTATGGATTGAAAATTATGGAACTTACAAGTTCTTACTTTACATATTCCTAGACCCTTTCCAAAAATGGATTTTTTTTCCAAACTTGTGATTTTTATATCTAAAAATGGAAAACTCAAGGTTTCAAACAACTGGTACTTAATTGAGGTTCTAAAATTATTTTAATTCAATCTTTTTATATGTAGTTACTCACTCCCATAGACCCAAAGTCTTGAGCATGCATAAACCCAAAGTTTTGAGCTCGTAGAAACCCAAAGTTTTAAGCTCGTAGAAACCCAATGTCTTAAGCTTGAAAAAACCTAGAGTCTTTAGCTCATAGAAATCCAAAGTCTATATCTTGTAGAAAAATGAATTGGTCTATAGGCAAGTAATGTAAATTTTTGGACCTTGATTACTTAACTTCTTGAATTGCAAGTAAAGCAACTTTTAAAACTTGATTTGGTCTATAGGCAAGTAATCACCTTCCAAAAGTCTAGATTGGTCAGTGGACTATCCAAGGCATGCAACTTAAAGTTGATCAACTGTTGAACTAAAGTAATGACCTCCTATAGATCCAAGTAGCATCAAGGTTTGGTGGCATGTAAACTAAGGCAAGTCAAAAATGTCTAAAATACTTTAGCGATGAAAAATCTAAAAGAGACCCATTTGAAATTTAAACCCAAAGAAGAAAATCCACAAGGTGTTTTCGCACAACAACATATATAGTACATATTTTCATGGAAAATAAAAATGGTGCCTTTGGATGCCAAAAAAGAGGAAATCGTGATTGTTATAGAACTAGGTCAAGTTTACAGTTAATCCTAAGGTCTGGGCACCTTTTAAAACCAATGGCATAGTTAGTTTTGAGATCTGAATCCCTAGTAGAAATATTTCCATGAATTCTCCAAGGAATCCCACCAAAACCTTATTTTTTCTAGAATAATGCCTATAGAAAGATTTCACCACAAAGATTGTTGTAATAGTGGCAAAAATGACTATAATACCATGTCAGATCAGCCATGATCTTGGATCCTTGCATATAAGATTGAGTAAATCTATGTATAAATCAATGAAATCATAGATAAATTACAAAGGAGGATGAAGTTTATCTTCACATGACAATATTACAAAATATAGCTACTGGCATAAAATTGTATTAACATGTCTAACCTTCCAAAATGTAAAAATGGGGTACATATATGGAAATTAGGACAACATGAGGAAGCCTCTAATTTCCCTAATTAGATAATTACATTAAAAATATAATTAGCCTATGTGACTGTTGACCATTTTTACCCCTTGATTAAATAATTCAATCCATAGGTAAAAACCTTATGATGAAGTGTTTCATAGGCCATTTAATGCCAATAAATGTTATATTAGCCTTCATCACTCTTTTCATTAGTGGTCCATGTCACTTTGGGTTTTTTTAAGGGTAAGAAATGGGCATTTAATGATTTTTATAGGTTTATAGGAATTTTTCAAGTCAAAAAGGAATGATTTCATATGCCATGTGTTCTAAGTTGTCTTAAATAAATATTTTTAACTTACCAAGACTGTATTTACAAGTTAAAATCAATAAAACATTTGAAAAAGGGAGTTTTAGCCACTTATATAGACTCCTTAAGTCCACTTACAACTAAAAACGTGGTTAGGGTGTAATTTCAAGTCCCTAAGCTCATTTTAATGCCTATGTTTCAATAATAATGTAAAAAATTGCATTTGTAACTCCTTTTCCTTCCTTTTCCATTAGCAAGCCAAGGAAACACAAAATCAAGCATTCATTATGGGTTGTATAGGTGGAGTCAAGAATAATGGTCTTAGGGTTGGATATTAATCTTATTGCACTTCACTTTTAGGGAAATAATTTTTAGATTGGTACATTATACTCTATGAACAAATGTTGACACTCCAGGCAGTCTTTTATGCACTTGCATTCATGAGGGGGTCTCCTTTTGAGCCTATTACATATTTTATTGATTTGGATTGATGGGTTTATCTATTTTAGGTATTTATAGATGATTTTATATATGTTTTTATGTTTCTTCTTATCTTATAGATTTCAATTATGTGAGAAAACTAGTTAGTGTTGTCTATAGGACAGTGACAAAAAAGTTTCCTTGCTCTCCATTATGGTGTTCTAGGTTGTGAAAAAAAATTGGAATGATGAAAATGAGTTAAAGGAGTGTCTATAAGTAAATATTTCATGATAGGTAGTTAAATTCAATGTCTTAGCCCCAATGAATGCTCTTTATCAGTACATAAGACTGTGATAGTCACCTACAGACAGGAAAGTTTAAGGTTTGTGAAATAATCATGATTATGGATGAGATGAGAAAAGTTGATAGTTTATGAAAAAAATATACCTAAAAGTAATCATCAATTACCATTATCAATTCCATCTTTCACTAGAAGATACCTACAGGCCTGAATGAATGAAAAGTAGCCACCTATAACTGGGGAAGTAGGTGTGGAGTGAGATCAAGGAATTTCAAGGGGTATTAAGGCACTTTCAAGGAGAAAAGAGGTTGAAAATGTAAAAAATATTAACTTATATGGTCTAAATAAGTTTCCAAAGTATCCATCAAGACCAATTTTATGCCATTCCTATCCTATAACAACCTACAGACAAGGTATTAAGACTGTCTTAGTCCAAGAAGATAGTGGACAGTTGAAAGGCCTAACAGGCCAAAAGGATAGGTTTGAAAGATGTTTAAAAATTGAATAATTAAACAAGTAAAAATTAGGATAAATAATGTTTTAAAACTTTATTAAATTCTTGTAGAAAGGCAACAAAAGAAGGAGATCCCCTGCCCACTGTCATAGTCAAATAGGGTCATAAACAAGGAAGGAACCTATGAGAGTTTGGTGCCTTAGAAAGCAAAATATGGTTTTAAAATATTTTAGGTGGTTTAATCATGATAAAATTAAGTATATGACATTATTAATACATCCTTTAACCACCCAAGGTGCTTGTTTCATAAGCAAAAGTGTCTTAGTCTGTACACTAAGTCATGGTAAAGAAATACATAAATTGAGGCCATGTGAAGCATGGGACAAGGTATTTGATGATAAAATTAAATATAGGTTGTTTAAATAGGTTTTCTATATAAAAAATTAACCCTAAAAATTCCTAACCAAGCTCAAAACCATTCATTGAAACACCAAACACAAGCCAACCCTATTTACCCTCGTAATCATGCACCTTCAAAAGGTCTACCTTAAAAAAATTGGAGAGTTGAGGGGTCAAATGGAGGAGTTAGGAGATAAAATTTGGTAGGGTTAATAAATTTTACCCATGAGTAACCCCCCAATTATTTTATTTTATTATCTATGTAGGAAAACCCTCTCTATTTTGTCTTAAAGTAAGGTCACTTTCACCTTGGACAAGGGGATATTTTTGAGGAAAAGAGGTCAAATCATGAAGTAGAGTCCAATAAAAGACCAAGTAATGATTGTATAATATAGAGGATATCTATAGAAACCTAATAAACCTTTACATGAGTCTTGAAATCAAATAGGGCACCCTACACAATAAGGGTTGCAGTCAAACCCGATAGGCAGACCCAAGAACAAGAGGCCAAATTGAGGGGTAATATGTGTTTTTGTATAATATATAATTTTAACTTTTTTGGTTTATGATTAAAGTGATTTATTATATATTATAAATATATAAAGGGGAAAAGAAAACCATGAAAAGGTCAAATGGAGTCTCAAGTTATAGGTAAACCCCTTGACAAGGTTTAGGCCAAGTTGTTAAATAGGGGTCATCTTCAATTATATCTATTGGTAAGTCATCCCAATGATGGGAACATGTTTACAGGATAGCTACATAGGTTTTAAACCTTTATTAGACAATATAATTCATCAAAGAACCATTCTTGGCTTGGGAGGTTCTTAGACCCTACCAAAATGCTTGAAAATAGCTTGAATGCCAACTTCAAGAGCTCATAACTTTATTAAGCCTTTGCATGGGACATGTATTAAACTAAGAGATTTATATAATTTACTTGAGGATAATTTAGTGGAATATGGGGGGAGGCCCAATTTTAAATGGCTATGAACAAAGATTAAGAGTTTAGGCCACTCAAAACCCTTGTAAAACGCTCACAAAGGCCTGATTAGAGAAATATTGACATTAGATCATCACAATGAATGGGTATGGACATGAAAAAAAATTTAGTTTATAGAGGACTCTTAGAGGATACCATACATGTGACTTTATAGTATGGAATTTTAAGGATCAAGGGAAAATAGGGCTTGTTTTGGCCATTTTGAGTGGTATGCAAGTTATAGAGGGAGTTAGAAGATGAAACAAACGTTGGAAGGAAGATTTACACTTTAGATAACTCCATAAATTAATTTAATCTCATGAATAAGACTCTAAGTGTTCTAAATAGACTCTCACTTTCAGCCAGTCTAGTGAGATAGACTAGATAACACTTAGGAAAGTGGTGATAAGCAATTAGGGGGACCTTTTAAAAAAAATTGAAAATGATGGTATGGGAGCATTTTAAAAGTGCCCTATCCTCTTGTGCATGGATCAATTATGAAAATTTAGGAGTTTTGAATTCCAAGTGGAGAAGGTTCATGGAAAAGAGCCCTTTTGAAACTACTAGTGATTATTTTGCATGTCCATAAGAATAGGGATGGTCAAGGATCAATCCAATGCATGTGGAAACTTGTTTGTAGCCCCTCTTGCTCAGATCAATCATTAGACTTGACCATATTCAAGGATATGGGTAGCTTTGGAAGGCAACTCAAGTGGGTAGTTTTTCATGACAAAATGGTAGCTTTTTGCCACTTTTAACTATATTTATTAATTGTGTGGAAAAGTGCACCTTCATGACCTAAAATATCTTACCCCACCTCTCCTCTACATGAAATTGTAACTAATTTTTAATTGGTGACACATGTCCTTGTGTCTTTTGGCCATTGTTTAAGATTCCAACTCTTGGTATGGTGAAGCCCTACTAAAACTGTACCTTTATTTGTACTTTAGCCAATGAGAAGAAAGCTAGTTATAATCTAAGTTCATTTTCACTATGTGTTGAAGTGATCCATCTTGAAAGTCAAGTAGATTGAGTTCATATTGTTTTCATGTAATCCTTGAATGTGTTGTTACAAATGACTTCTCTCCTAAAATGTTTCATGATGTGTATGTTGCTACAATAGACTTTTGAAGTGTGTATGAGTTTGGTAGTGTCATATCAGACCTTCCCTTCACTTTCCTTCATTTTTTGATTTGTTATTTGCCTTCATGAGAAACACTCATTTTAGGGAACTCTATTAATGGTGTGAGTCTAGTTTGATTGTCTTAGTTCATTATACATATCCTAAGTGTATGAATGGAAGCAACTCTTGGTGTATCATCTCCTAGTTTAGGTTTGATTTATGTACCTCTCACTCCCTTTTCACCCATAATAGGTAGTTTTAGTGGCATAATCACATCAGGTCATATCTAGGTAGTTATCCCTTTTCAATCCTAGAGACTCATCTCTCTTACAAGTTCCCACAAACTTGAGGGATGATTCAATGTTGCATCAAATTGAAAGGAGCTTCATAGAATGTCTTAGGGTGCACAATTTGATGAAAATAATTTTGGCATGCTTGATGGGATAAGGTCCAAATAGTGGGACTATTTTTGGTGTGTCTTCTCTCTCATCATATTTTTTAAGTATCCAAGCAAGAACCAATGGTGACTTGAAATGATTTTCTTGTTGTAAGAAACCTACGTATCTATTAATGAAGATTTTGATCAGTTCTTGTCTTTTCATGTGACTTGTGAAGTTGATATGGATGGATATGAGGAGAATCCTTACCATATAGCTCCCTATCAACCCTTTCATGACCATTTATACCCTTATCAATAGTCTTATTAAGAATACCATCCTCCCTATGAATCATTATATTCTTATGGTCAACCTAGTCCCTTTCCAAATGAGGATACTATTATTGACCAGCCATATGACCCATATTCTTCTCAGCCTTGTCATGACGAGTCAAGAAACACCATTAGTTGGGAAAAAATATATGAATCTTTCAAAAAATTGCTTAAATAAGTTAAACAACCCAGTCACTTTGTCCAATCTTACTATACCTCTCATTCTAAAAATGTGTGGGCAGTTATGCCAAAGTTTATAGAATTAGAAAAGCATATGACTATGCTAGATAAGTGTTATGATGAAAATATTGGTGTTATTATGGATCGGTTAAGGGTTTTAGTTAGGGTTGTTGATGGACATGTGGGGGTATGTTGAAGAAGAGAATTAGTATGACATTAGTGAAGGATTGTCTATGGAAATAAAAGATTTTAAATGAAGGATTGATAGGTTAGAGAGATAGGAAACCCAAGAGACTATGGAATAAGTTGAATTTATAAAATAACATCCAAAAATCTATAAAGATCCTCAAGAATATGAAGAGGATGATGAAATCTTGTATGAAGAAGATCTCATTCTTATTGCTCATCCTATCTTACCTCTCCCTCAAGATCCCATTCAAGAAGTTTCACCCATCTCCATGACCATCCATGACCACCACACTTCATCTCCAACCCATAGACCTATATATCTATCTTCCAACATCCCTCTCCTTGAATAAGAAACTATTTTAAGGGAAGCATCAAAGGAGGAACAAGTTTGTTTTACAATAGAGCAAGAGGAGGACACAAGTGATGAGAAAGAAGACTCTATGTCTGATCATGAAGTTGTAGATGACCATAACAAGCATGAAGTGGAGTGCATTATCAAGGATGAAGGTCAAGACACTCCTCAAGAAGTTGAAATCTTGAAAGGGTCTCATGAAAAAAAGGTAAAAGACATAGTTCTTACAGATGAGTCCATGCATCTACCTGATTTTAAACCACCCTTAAATGCATTGGAAGATGAAGAGCATCAGTTTGATGACCTCATATGTCAAGAAGAGAAACCCAATCTGATTAAGAATATCATGGAAAATAAGAATACAAGCCTCCTTGAATCATCATTGAAGGTCAAAGTTGAATAATATTATGATAAAATTGAATTTGTTGAGCTACAAGAGAAGTCCATTCTTATGGCTAATCTATTTGGAGCTACTTGTTTCTTATTAAGCACCATGAAGAAGATAAAAGAATTGATGTCAAAGATAAAGAGGTTGCATTCCTCATTCATCCCTCTATGTCATGAATCCAAGAATTTTTCAAGATATCCATTTGATCCATTAGGAAGTGTTCATATCAGGTTTGTTTATGTTTGAGTATGTTTATTTCATTTTCTCTCGTGTTTCCTAATTGCTTATACACATGTGTGTCTTGTGTGTTTGTCTTCTTGTTGTGTGTTTACTTTCATTTTTTTGGTGTGTGTTCTCTTTGATTTTGTGTGTGTGATTCAACCATATTATGTTCTTTTCATCAAAGTTTTTCTCAAGTCAATTTCAGTGCTCGTATGTATGACTTTGTGCCTAATGGAGGTGTAAGTCAACTGGTCCTAGGTATAGCAAGCATGTTACCCCTATGAATAGCCAAGAATGTTGACCATTTTTACCCACAAATGAAAATTAGTCAACCCCATAGGTAAAATACCTTGTCATGAAGTGTTTCATAGTCCATTTAATGTGAATAAATGTTATATTAGCCTTGGTCACTCTTTACATTAGTGTTCCATGTCACTTTGGGTCTTTCAAAGGATCAAAAATGGAAATTTAATGATTTTGATAGGTTATTAGGAATTATTAAATTCCAAAAGGATATATTTCATTCTTCATGTGTCCTAAGGGGTCTTAAACAACTATTTGTAACTAACCAAGACTACAAGTGCAAGTTAAAATCAAGAAAACACTTTAAAAAGGGAGTTTTTAGCGACTTGTACATAATCCTCAATTCCAATTATAGATAAAACCATGGGAATAGTTTAATTTAATCTCAATAAGCTCATTTAAATTCTTTTTTTTAATAATAATGAAAAAAATTGCATCTACAACTCCTTTTCCTTCATTTTTCCATTGGCAAGCCAAAGAAGGGCAAAATCAGGCATTCATTATGGGTCGTACAGGTTGAGTTAAGAATAATGGTATTATGGGTGTAATTAACCTTAATAAACTTAAAGTTTAGGTAAATAAGTTTCATATTTGTGAATTATACTCTATGAAAAAATGTGAACACTCTAGTCAACATTTTATGCACTTGCATCCATGAGGGTGTCTCTTTTTGAGCCTATTTTAGATTTTCTTGATTTGGATTAATGTGTTTATATATTATATTTGTTTATACATTATTTTAAATATGTTACCATGCTTATTATTATATTTTATATTTAAATTTTGTGAGAAAACCTCTTATAGGCTTACAAAATGCCTAGTTTGTATACATAGTCAGCTCAGTCGCTTTGCAAATGATCTCTTCATGTTGGATATGGTGTTTTTATAATTATTTTGTTAGGTTTATTGATGTGTGTTGTGTATTAAAGAATTGAAATTTTTATTGTGGTGATTTGAAGGCCTTTTTCTTATATTTTCTTTCTCCCTCATTTTATCCTTGTATAGCACAATAACAAAACTCCATCTACAAGAACATGCTAACATCATCATTACAAGTTTGAGGGTTTGACATGGTCCCTGACCTTTTAGGACTACTAAAATGCATTGTAGTGTTGGTAAAATTCACATATGTGTTATAAACTAGCAAAGTTAGAGAAAGGTCTCGATTATGCTTATGAAAGGAGAATGTCATCTACAACTGATGCCATAGATAGCTCTTTTGGAGGTGTTCCAATGGGATGATAAATCCTTTTTTAAGTTATTTGCATTATAAAATGCCTATAAAAACTTATCAATGATCCTAGTTGACAAGAAAGGTGGCAAAACATAAAATTGGACGCTGGATTATGTTTTAGGCCTTCTTGTTGTAAAATTCTCAAATAAAGGCCTGAGGAGTTTTTGCAGGCCTCTCAAAGTGCACTTATAAGAGGATTTGAGTCCTAATGTTTGGTGGAGATATATTATCTATACCAAATAAGGATCTCCTAAAGCTTGAAGCCTAAATCTTGAGAGGAAAATGGTCATTGAGACCCTTGAAGATGTCTAGAAACACATTGAAACTAGTTAGTGTTCTCTACAGGAAAGTGACCAAAAAGTTGCCTTGCTCTCCATTATGGTGTTTTAGGTTGTGCCACAAAATTTTATGATGACAATGAGTTCAAGGAGTATATATAAGAAAAGAGGGCATGAGAGGCAAATAAATTGAATGTCTTAGCCCTAATTAATGCTCTCTATCCATACACAATACTATGACAATCACCTTCAGGCAGGAAAGTTTAAGGTTTGTGAAATAATCATGATTATAGATGAGATGAGAAAATTTGATAGTTTGTGAAAACAATACCTCCAAATCATCATCAAGTACCATTATCATGTCCATATTTCACTAAAAGATAACTATAGGCCTAGAATGAATGAAAAGTAGCCACCTATAGCTGGGACAATAGGTGTGGAGTGAGATCAGGGCATTTAAAGGGGTCTTAAGGAAATTTTAAGGATAAAATAGGTTGAAAATGGAAAACCTAGTAACTTGGAGGGTCTAAAGTAGTTTCCAAATCATCCATCAAGACTAATCTTATGCCATTCCTATCTTATAACAACCTATAGATAGGGTATTAAGATTGTCTTAGTCCAAGAATATAGTGAGAAATTGGAAGGCCTAGCAAGCCAAAAGGATAGGTTTGAAAGATGTTTCAAGATGGATTAAGGAGATGAGTTAAAATGAGGCTAAAGAATTTTTTAAAACTTGATTAAAATCTTGGATAAAGGTAACAAAATAAGGAGATCCCATACCCATTGTCATATTTAAATAGGGTCATAAACATGGAAGGAACCTATGAGATTTTTTTCCTTAGCAAGCAAAGGATGGTTTAAAAAAATGTGAGGTGGATTACTCATGCTAAAATTAAGGATATTTCATGCCCAAGACATCCTCAAACCACCCAAGGTTCTTGTCTCATAATAAAAAGTGTCTTAGTCTGTACACTCAATCATGGTAAATAAATACATGAAATAAAGCCATGTGAATCATGGGAAAATGTGTACCATTCATTGAAACACCAAACACAAGCCAACCTTGCTTACCCTCACAATCATATAGCTTCGAAAGGTATACCTTAAAAATATGGAGAGTTGAAGGGTCAAATGGATGATTTAAGAGATAAATTCGGTAATGATAATCATTTGGACCCATGAGACACTTAACAATGATTTTATTTTATTATCTATCTAGGAAAAGCCTCTCTTTTTTGTCTCAGATTAGGGTCACTTTTGCTTTTCATAAGGCAAAAATTTTGAGGAATAGAGGTCAAATCATGAACTAGAGGCTAGTAAAAGACCAAGTAATTATTTTATAAGATGTATTAAATATATGGAAACATAATAAAATTTTCTATGAGGCTTGAAAGCAAACAAGGCACCCTACATAATAAGGGTTGCAGTCAAACCCCACAGGTAGACCCTAGAGCAAGAGGCCAAATTGAGGGGTAATATGTGTTTTGGCCTAATATATGATTTCCAATTGTTTGATTCATGAGTAAATGGGTGTATTATATATTATAAATCTATCAAGGGTCAAATTAAACCATGTAAAGGTCAGGTAGAATCTCAAGTTGTAGGCAGACCCCTTGATAAGGTCTAGGCCTAGTTGCTAAACAAGGGTCATATTCAATTATATCTATTGGTAATCCATAATAATTATGTTAGCATGTTTTTAGGATATTTAAATATGTTTTTAAACCTTTAATAGACAAGATAATTAATCAAGGATCCATTATTGGTTGGGGAGGTACTCAAACCGTACCAGAATGCTTGAAAATAGCTTGAATGCCAACTTCAAGAGCTCAAAAATTTCATGAACCTTTTCATGGGAACTAGAGGAATTTATTAGAGTTATATAAGGTCCTTTAGGATACTTAAATGGAATTTTGGGGGAGACCAAATGTGAAATGGCTATGAACAAAGGTTAAGAGTTTAGGCCACTTGAAGCAATTGTAAAGCCCTCACAAGGACCAGATTGGAGAAAGATTACCATTAGAGAATCTAAATGAATGAGGATTTACATGAAACCACTTGGAGGTTTTATATTAATCTGATAGGATCACATACATGTGAATATATTATATAGAATTATACAAATCAAGGGAAAATAGGGCTTGTTTTGGCCATTTTGAGTGGTATATAAGCTACAGAGGGAGTTAGAAGATGAAAAAAACATTGAAATGAATATTTAAACTTGAGATAACTCCAAAAATTCATTTAATATTATAAATAAAACTGTAATTTTCGCAAATAGACTCTCACTTTTAGCCAATCTAGTGAGCTAGACTAGTGAACACTTGGAAAGTGGTGAAAAGTAATTAGGGGGATATTTTTAATTTTTTTTATTGAATATGATAGTATGGGAGCCTTTGAGAAGTGTCATGTCCTAATTTTCATGGATTATTTATGAAAATTGAGGAGTTTTTAATTATAAGTGGAGAAGGGGCATGGAAAAGAGTCCTTTTGAAACTACTAGTGATGATTTTACATGTCCACAAGAATAGGGATAGTCAAGGATCAATCCAATTAATTTGGGGACTTATTTGTAACCCCTCTTTCCCAAATAAATCATCATGGATAAGTTATGTTTTTGAAGGCAACTCAGTAGTTTCTCATGCCAAAATGGTAGTTTTGTGCAACTTTTCACTATCTTTATGAATTGTGTGGATAAGTACACATTCATGACATAGAATATCTCACCCCACCTATACTCCACATGTAATTTTAATTGATTTTTACTTAGTGACACATGTATTTGTGTTTTTTCAACCTCTCTCTCTCTCTCTCTCTCTCTCTCTCTCTCTCTCTCTCTCTCTCTCTCTCTCTCTCTCTCTCTCTCTCTCTCTCTCTCTCCAAGTTCCATAAATTGGGCCTTTTGGCCATTGTTTGGGATTCCAGCTTTTAGTATCGCAATGCCCTACCAAAATTATACTTTTATTTGTACCTAAGATAATGAGAATAAAGTTGGTTATACTCTAAGTTCATTTTCACTATGTGTTGAAGTGATCCATGTTAAAATTCAAGTGTAGATTGAGTTCATCTTATTTTCATGCAATCCTTAAATGTGTTGTTGTAAATGAATTCTCTCCTAACAAGTTTTATGAAGTGTATGCTACTACAATATACTTTTTAAGTGTGTATGATTTTGGTAGTATTATATCTAACATTCCCTTCACTTGCCTTCATTTTTTGATTTGTTGTTTTCCTTCATCAGAAACACTCATGCTAGTGAGCTCCATTTATGGTGTGAGGCTAGTTTGATTGTCTTACTTCATTATACAAATCTTAAGTGTATGAATGAAAGAAACTCTTGGTGTATCAACTCATAGTTTAGGTTTGATTTATGTACCATTCTCTCACTTTTCAACTATAATAGGTAGTTTTAGTGGTATAAGCACATCAAATCATATATATGGAGCTAGCCCTTTCAATCCTAGAGACTCATCTCTCTTACAAGTTCCCACAAACTTGAGGGATGATTCAATGTTTCATCAAATTAAAGGAGCTTCATAGAATTTCCTTGGGTGCACAATTTAATGACAATAATGAGACTTTTATAACTAACCTAAGGAAGCTTAATTTCCAAAGAATGGCCATAACGCCATGTTGGCAAAACCCAATGGGAAAAAACTCTACACTAACATTAGTGCATGTTTGGACATGTATTTGCATGTTTGTTTATGTCTTTTTTATCTTGAATGTATTTTAATGATTTCATTGATTTAAAATTCCACCACTCTCTCCATTCATGACTAATTCCTTTGTGTGGCCCCCCAACACATGCATACATGTATTCAAGGACATGATGATATTAGATGTGGGTGTGGTGTAGAAAGGGAAATTTTAACTCTAGTACATTCCAAGCTTGGCCCACCACTTCTTCATCATGTCCCATACAAGTAATAAATTCTAAATAAAGTATTCTTTTCAAATGTGAGATTTTTTTAGGGACCATGGGTGGCTATAATACCCAACATTTTGGTGACCTCATAAGGTTGTTTACTAGTCTAAACACTCAGACCAATTTTATTGATTTATCCATTGTTGGAAATAAAATTAATGAGATGTGGGGGTGAATTATTATTCAAAAACATTCATATTAGTTTCACTTAAATGATCATGAAGCATTCAAACAAGCATATAGATCCAGAAAGCATAAACATATATCCACATAACCATGGAACACAAGAACATATAACATAAGTGGGAAACCATCAAGGGAATAAAACCCACTAAAATATTAAAATGTACTATATTATTATAATACAAACATAAAATTTATTGAATCACCAACTCCACATGGATCACCAACACCAACTAGCCAATAATCCACTTGAATAGGCTTTATCAAGCACCAACTTACAAGGAGGCACCAACCCCCTAGATGACTCAACACCAATTCAACCACTTGATTTGTTTTATCACCTTCATAACACCTTATTTGTCACACAAAGTATTATGATCAAATTCTTTATCTCTTCAGACTCTTTAACCTTCTCAAACTACCTTCTATGCCTATTCTCTCAAAAAGGTATATTCAAGAGTGATTATATCCTATGGCCTTGATTTTCATATACATAACCTATATTAAATATACATAGTAGATCCTATACACTCTTAATATGGTCTAAAATACCTTATTCTTATTGCCAATGTTATATTTCATTCACATCTTATATTTAGACTCAAATAGGCATAAAAGTACCTAGTATATATACAAGCCTCTTGCTCATACATCTCGTGGTCAGACATATACACTTTCACACTTGTATTACCATTTCAATATGCCATATAACACATTTCATACATGAATAAAAAAATTTAATATGGCAATCATAGAATGTAAGACTAAAACCTCTTTTAGGCCTTAAGGATATCTAATTCAATTAGGCCTTCATTACCACACATTACCCTTTGATCTCCTTCTAAAAATTTTAATCTATACACATGATAGAAAAACTTAGTATTCCACCTCAATAAACCCCTAATAATCTCATCTTAGTTCTATGATAATTTTTATCTCCAACCACCACTTGAAGCAAACCATTAGTACCATTCACAATTAGGCCTATGAGCATACAAAAAGTATGTCTTAAACTACTAAAGATCAGACATAATTTAACTAATAAACTATGGAGATAAATTACATATATATATAAACTACATGACCTCTTTCATGAGTTAGAAAAGTCAACTTGTGAGCACAATTTTTATTATAACCACTGACCTGTAAAAATTATATAAAACATGAGCATGTCTTAAAAGTCATGATAAATATATCAATGCAATTTGTTTCATCACTAATCCATGATAACACATTCTTAATCACCTTCTCACTGCTTCTTAGGTTTCTCACTATTTCCACCATTAGGCATGTTAGTGACAGGTTAACATGGATGACCAGTTCAACATACTTGAGGGATAGAACCTATCAAAAAATCACCATTAACATAAAATAAAATTCTCAACCTTATCCATACAATGATTTTAATTCTTTAAATTGGTCAACTTTGACTGCTACAACAAATCTCTAAGAAATTAGTGCTTTCTTTTAGGGTCTACTCCCACACCTAACAACTTAATCACACCTAGAGGTGCCAGGGAGAGTTGGCTAGAAGATACAAAAGTTTATATAGTCATTTATGACCATTATGGGATATTTTGACCAAAAAATTCAATGTCAGGTCCTTATTAGGGTTTTAGGAGGGTTTTAACTTGTTTCTATTCTTAACGATCATTCATAAATTATATCCTTTTAATATAAAAAATAATGCTTATAATTTTGATCTATGACCCTTCCCCATATGCAATGAATAGCTTAGGTTACCATTCATAGGTTAAACATGCCAATGAACACTTTAAATTCTTTCTTGGGTTGGGAACCCTTCATTTTGTGTACTCAAGAGACATTAAAACCACTTTTCATGCCTTTTCTTGCAAACCATGAACTTAAACTTTGTATAAAATATTGAAACAACATATCATAGCTATGTCCATGATCACATTTATAAACTTGTCTTGAAAAATGATCATGAGCCTCTCTCTCTCTCTCTCTCTCTCTCTCTCTCTCTCTCTCTCTCTCTCTCTCTCTCTCTCTCTCTCTCTCTCTCTCTCTCTCTGTCTCTCTCTCTCTCTCTCTCTCTCTCTCTCTCTCTCTCGACCTTCAAATCACATTAGGCCTTGAAATTGACCATAATGCCTCTTAGCATATGATTTTAACCTCACTCACATACTCAATAAACCTATACCATGTTAGAAAACAACCAACCATAAATAATACATATGTCTTGAAAATAGATCATGATGCCCCATGAGGCTAGGTAGGGTCTAAAAATGGTCTAGTTGCATACTTGATTTATAGGTCCTACCTTTATAGGCTCACCCTAAGACTCTAATGAGTGATCTAATGCCTCATATGCATGAACAAATAACCTTATACATCTATTAATGAATTTTTTCACTCATATCACCAAGACATTATACTCATGCCTTCTCACAAGGTCTCTTCATGTTATGACTAGTGCAATGACAAGAATTTTCAAGCACTTGAAACTTGACAACTAAACTTGAAACACTTATGAAATTATCTAAACTTCTCTTTCATGATCACACAATTCCAAAAAAAATATCATAACATTATTCTTAATTAATTCACTAAAATTAAATATGCATACCTTCTCATAGGGTCTATTCTAGGCTTCTCAAGATACATTCTATTAAAGAGCTAGTACTCAAACATGATTTAATGCTTACTTGACCTAAACTTGATATCAACCAAAAGAAGAATCATTAGGTTGCATTCAAATTCTCACTTGTCACATGTATTTTTTGTCACATCAAGCACATAAGCTCATACCTTAAAGACCATTCATTATGAATCTTCATAAGATGTACCTTGACATCAATGACAACACTTATCAAATTCTATTTGGAAAGAAGTATTGAAATCAACTAACACTTAGACCAATTTCCTTGATGTATCAATTTTGTGAAGTAAAATTACTAAGAATGGGGGTGAATAATTCTTCAAAAACTTTCATATCAATTTCACTTAAGAAATCATGAACCATTCAAACAAGCATATATATTTAGCAAGCATAAATATATATCAACTTAAGCATGGAACACAAGAACATATCACATATGTGGGAAACCCTCAATGATAAAAAAAACCATTGATATATTAAAATGTACTAGATTATTATAATACAAACACAAAATTTAGTGAAGTACCAACTCTACTTGGAACACTAACCCTAACTATCCAAGCATCCACTTGACTAGGCTTTAGAAAACACCCACTTGTAAGTAGGCACCAACCCCCTAAATGACTCAAAAACAAATTAGCCACCTGATTGTTATGATCACCTTAAGAAAATATTATTTCTCACACAATATATGATGATCACCTTCTTTATCTCTTCACGTTTTTTAACCTTCTCAAATTACCATTTAGGCCTCTTTGCTCAAATAGTTATCTTCAAGACTGATTAGGTCATATGACCTCAATTTTAATACATATAACCTATGTCAAATATTTTCCACATATCATATACACTCATCCTATGGTCTACAAGACTTTATTCTACTTAACAATGTTCTATTTAATTCACATCTTCTTTTCACACTCAAATAGGCCTAAAACTACATTGTATATATACAAGCCTCTTGCTCATACATCTATTAGTCAGACATATACAATTTCACACTTCGATTATGATTTCAATAGGTCATATAACATGTTTGATACATGAATAAAACATTGTCATATATCAGTCACAACATATAATACCAAAACCTCTTTTAGGCCTTAAGGAAACCTAATTTAATTAGGCCTTCATTATCTCACATTACCCCTTGATCTCCTTGGAATAGTTTAAAACTCCACACATGGAATGAAAAGTTCGTATGCCACTCCAATATACCCCTAATAATCTCATCTTAGTTCCATGACACTTTTTATCTCTAAATACCACTTGAAGCACACCATTAGTACTATTCGCAATTAGGTATGTGACCCTACATAAGTATGTCATGAAGTGCTCATATACACATAACATTTTCAAAATTTTATTGATTACTAACACTTTATATCTTAAAATAACCCATCAAGCTCAATATCTCTAAGTACATACCTTAAGGGGTACATTAGGAAAGGGGTGAGCAGACCATTAGTGCTTCATAAGATTGTTGTCCCTTTTTCCACCTACCATCTACACACTCATCTCCTAAAACCATTTACCCTAAGTTTATTCTTCTCAACCTTACCCATTCCAGTTATTTACCATACTTTATCCTCCTTTCCCTCGCATTGACCCCCTTTCAACTAGTTGACTATAGTAGGTCAACTAGGTTGACCCTATATAATTTTTAACCTTTGATTACTACACAATGTTGACTAGGTCAACCCTATATTATTTAGGGGTATTTTTCATTAGGATATTTTTTATCCCTTTGACCAAATTAATTTAATACCTAATGAATTATCTCTCGAAAACATACAAGGTCAACTAGGTGGACCTTATATAATCAGAATATTCATAAGGTTTTAGGGAAAGATCCACCTATATATACAAGTTCATTTCTAACCTTTTGTAAGAAGAGAATAAAAGAATAATAAGTAATGAACATCTACTTATTGACCATTCTACTTGAGGAATAAATCTGAGGGTTCCATACTTTCTTTAGAGATATAGATCTTGTCTTGTGGAGAGATCTTTTGGATGCATAGATAGGTTGTGTATCCTAGAGCTTATTTACCTTTGTTATCCTTACATACCACAAAAATATCTTTTAAAACACCTTGGACAAGGGAGATATTAAGGATCAGTGGGTTCATCTTCAAGGTAAGTATTCCTAACTTTATTTCTACTTTGTAACAGTACATAGATAATGTAGTTCTACTTCTTTCTTCCATGTATTAGGATTCCATATACATTGATGTCAGTATATGTATTCTATGCATGTTTTATTTAGTTTACTTTTTTATAAATCCCATTTTTTGCCATAATCTTTGGTGAACACTCTATTAGATCTATTTTCTTGTTTATTAGAATAGAGTGAACATTAAACCTAGGAATCTTTTAGGGTTGTTGTGTGAATGTGTTAGACTAAAGGATTTGGAATGCTTCCTATCCTGATGTATTATGACAAGTGATACCCTAATCAGGTCTATCAAACCCCCATATTGGTCATGCCCTCTCTTAAATAATTTATCCCTAATCCAAAGTGTAGGTATGCTCTATCTTCTCTAAGCTAGGATTGATTTATTAACATGATGCATTTCTAATTGCATACATTGTAATGAACCTGATATGAGTTACTTGCATGACTTATTCATCTTATTTCATTTCTTTCATTATTTTTATCATGTATCTACCATAATATATTGAATCTATCAACCAAGTATCTAAATTTTGTACACATGTTCTTAGGTACAAGATACTAGATCAACCCTATCAACCTAGTACAAGGTTTTAGATTTCTAGACATCTAGTCTAGGCTACTAGGTTGACCTAGTCAACACTATAATTTTTTAGACATTACGTTTAGCATATTAGGTCAACCTAGTTGACCTTATACATTTTAGGCACTCAACAACAGGTTCCTGTAAAACTTGATCAACCTAGTTAACCCAGTTAGTAGAATTTGCAAACATATATCAAGATTCTTGAACAACAATATTTATTCTTAGCATCTCTAATCCAAGGTTAATTTCTATCTCTCATCTCTTTCTTTATTTTCTTTCCTTTCATAAGTTTTATTCTTCAAAAATTCACTTGCATAATCAACTGGATCGACCCTACCAACCCAGTTCTATGTTTTGTGTGTTGTCTAGATAACAAGGTCAACTCTCTTCAGACCTTGATTTTGTAGTATAGGTTTAACCTTATCAAACATATTCTATATTTTTTGCATACATTGTTAACTATATCAACATTTTACCTTCTTTCAAAGTTTGAATTAACATTATATACTAGTAATACATTCACACTTTATTTTCTTATTGCGTGAATTCTTAGTATAGATCACATAGTTTAATTATGTGGTTTTAAATTAATCATTTAGTTTCACTATTTCATATTCTATGCACACATAACCAATTTAAAAAATATAAACATGCATTTTAACATTTTTCTACCAAAGGCCAACTTACTTGTATTTCATCACCATGGGGGAACCTGACTTGATACTCTGGTCAAGTATAAAGCATGGTTAATGTTATATTTTGGCTAAGAACTTGACACCCTTATCATTTCAGCATGTGAGTGAGTGGGTTGGCCCCAATACCAAACCTATATCATCTCTACTATAGTCCCTTTTAGTGCAAACTACCTAAAACCATCCTTAGATTTCCATTTTAGTTCCTTGCTTATAGACAACTTCTCATCAAATTTAAAATCATATATTAGTAATCTAATTAACATTAATGTTGACCAATTAGTTATCTCTTTACTTTAAAAGTGTATTGCTTTATCTTTGTTCAATTGCATTTTATATCACAAAAACTTGCTTTAACCAACATTGGTGCAAGGCTTTATATTGTGTGCTTAAATTGTATTGGCTAACATTAATCTAGTTGACTATTTGTTTCCTTTCATCTATTTCTTTTCAAATTTCTTGAAAAAATTATTTTGTTTTAGTACACAAATTTGTCATAAGTTTATTAATTTACCTATCTACCATACTACATCAACCTAGTCAACCCTATACTTTTTTCCAACTTTTTTTCACTATAATGGATTGACCCAATCAACCTTGTACAATTTTTAGACCTTGTTTTCTCTTTTTCCAACCTATGTTCATTGTACTAGATTGACCCAATTGACCTTGTATATTTTTTAGACCTTATTTTTATGCTTGGTCAACCTAGTTGACCTTGTACAATTTCTATCATTCCCTATTTTCTTACTTTCTCATCTCTCTTTCTTTCCCTTCATCATATACTTTATATTTGATGAAAATACTAAGTTATGACTAGTATACATGATGAATATTATCAACCCTCATAGGGTCTCCCATAATCATAGTAGGGCTCCTCTCTTGGATGCTAGTAATGTTCATATTACCACTCACACAATGAACTATGGGACCCCTCCTAATACCTTGTCATTGCATAATCCTCTTTTATCATTAGAAGACTAACCCAAATTAGAGTATACTTATGAAATGATCGAATTTATCTCTGAATTTCCTTAACATCAGAGAAAAAATCTTTATACTATTTACAATCTTATGATTAGTGGTCAAGTTGAAGATCCTCATTCACCTACTCCTACATTCTCAACTATATTTGGGGGTACCACTTTTTTTTATTCTTAGCCTCTTCCTTTAATTATGACCCCTTTTCATACCATGACCTCTTCTTCTCTAACTTCTTGTACTTCCATGCCTAGTATATCCACTAACATGGGAGTTTCTACATCTAGTGGGCCTGTCATAAGATACATTATCCTTAATCCTTCCACTAGTGCATTGATTATTACCCAATGTAATCATTATACTAGTGATTCTTCTTCTTAACCATTCACTAGTCCATCTTTTTCTACACAAGAAAATTTTTCGACTAGTGCCTCACACTCTCATAGTTCCTCTCAAGATCCTACCAACACCAATAGTGGTACCCAAGCAACTAATACCATCTCTAATGCCTATAATAATTATAATCAAACAAATAAACTATTATTACAAATACTCAATCAAATGAATACTTTTCAATCTCATAAAACAAATCAAATGATGAGAATGTAAAACCACCTTCTTCATCTTCAATCTCATCCTTAACCAATAGCTTGGGTCATACATAATCAGAATGTTCCTCCTCCTCCTCTTCAATATTATTAAGGAAATCTCATTCATCAACCTCCTTTTTAAAAAAAAAACCATTAATCATATCCAAAATGAACCTCTCACTACTCAAATTGCTAACATTGATATTGGAGGTATCACACCTACAATTTATTATAATGGATCAACTGATCCCACCCTTCATCTTAAAACATTTGGCAATATTTATAAGGATTAGGTTAAATTAAAAAAATTTACCTCTACCAAACTCTTATCCAAAACTCTCATAGGTGATTCCTTAGTTTGGTACAACCAACATAGAACTCATTCCATCACTAGTTTGGAGGATTTAGTTAATGCTTTAGTTCAAGAATTCCAAACTAGTGATCTTCTCAAAAACACTTTGGCCCACTTCATAAATTACAAATAATTTGAAAAATAAAATTGTTCAAGCATTTGTTAAAAGGTCAAAATCTTTGTCAAACAAATGTGAACATAACATGGCTAATGATAATATTTTCCATCTCTTTACCAATGCCATTTTTTCTAAACTTCAATATCAAGTTTACACTCTCTCCATGTACATTAGAGGAGGTTGTTGCCTAAGGTAAATGACAAGAAATCCTTATGCATTAATTTGAGCCACCAAAACCTTTTGTGGATCTTCAAATTTTACTTAAGATACAAAATTGCAATGTTAACAATGATGGTGTTATAGATTCTTATAACACCATTCTTAATGCTCAAGTTGTCATTCCTACCCTTTTATTAGAACTAGCTACCCCTTCTCAACAATATAACAATCCCCACTTACCTTTACCAAATAACATTACTGTTTATAAACCTGTATCCTTAGTTGAATTTTTTAAGCATGTACCTATGCCTCTTCCATGAGATCTTGACCCTACCAATCTTATGAAATCATGGTATGATATTAACAAGTTTTGTTGGTTTCATGATAGTTGGGGTCATTCTCATGAGACCTGTAGATAACTTCATAATTTATCCATGGTTTGAAAGCATCAACAAGATTATGAAATATATTTTAAAGTTTATAAATCACATGATAAAACTCAAGCCTTGAATCAAGCCATTGCTCATTTAGCTATATATAAAGACCCTCTTCCTATTCATCAACCTATTCGATAAAATCAAGATAAATCCACCCTTTCCACCTATAATGTATAAATCCTTATTGAACCCACTTCTAAAGAGAATGTGGTTAGCATGACTAATATGTGAAGGGTGGTTGTTATTGATTTCAAACCTATCTACACTACTTCATGTAGAATATATCATGTTATCCAAGATTCTTCTCTAAATCATTTAAATGAGTTGGGTCAAGATGAACTTATTACATTTGATTATCTAATTAATGATTCTCCCTTAGATACCACTTCCTTTTATATTTATACTACTCTTCCATCATATTCTAACAATAATGATACTCAAATTTATACTAACACTTCTTATACCAATTCTCAAAATTAACTTGAACAAACTAATTCATCATCACAACATGATTTACAACCTTATTATAAACCTTCTTCTTCTTACCAACATAAATTCAAACTTAATTTAGCTCCTTATTCTAAGGATATCCTTAATATTTTTTCACCTATATCTAACAACCTTCTTATGGGTTATTATGACTGGCATCCCATAGTGAAATTCACTAATTTTCCATCCCAAATTATATTCCTTGAGCTTATGAGGACTTCTCCACATCATAAAATTATTTTATGCAACTATTATTTGAGATGAATGTCCCTCATCCTCTCTTAGTAGGATGGGAGGCAACCTTATCTAGATCCAAGGATAGTATATTACAATAATGTGAAGAGATGTCTATCAATGTTGATGAAACTATGGACATTTATCTTTCCTTAATGTTTCCTTTAGCCTATATGATTCCCAATAAGATTCTACTTCATGCAGATGATCCTCCCTTACTCATTAGCGTTCAAATAGGTGATTCCCAAGTTAAGTGTGCATTGATTTATGATGTTTCTATAACCTACATTGCCTCTCTTGACTTTATTAATACCCTTGGATATTCAAAATGTAATATTAAGTATACACACAACACCTACCAAGGATATGATAGAATTAAAATGCCTCCATTAGGTTGTGTGTGGATTCCCATTACCATCCCACCTGTGACCATTCACATGAAGGTGATGATATTTAACTTTTCCCTTTCTTATAACATATTACTTGGTAGGTCATGGACTCATTGTATGAGAGTCATTACTTATTCAACCTACCAATACATTAAATTACCTAATAATGGATCCATTTATGGGATTCAAGGTGATACTAACCCTTGTAATTTTGAACAATTCCTATACCATGGTGTCTTCAAGATTGTTACTCTTGAATCTCTACCCAATATTTCAATTTGTGAGTCATAGCATCTTAATTTTCTTATTAATTCAAACTGAGGTTACAATGGGCATACCAAACTCATTGGAAACATTCTTCCTAACCTTCTAGTTTTTTATGATGATGAGCTTGATGAGATTAACCTAAATATTAAAACTTTTGATCTTTCACCTCACCTCATCTAACAACTTCCTAGTTCCTTTTAGCCTCATTCTTTCAAGCCTCCTTACAATGACATACCTATAATCATAACTAAGACTTGAAATTTTATTCACCACACTTCTTCAGATGACAATATCATCCCTACTTATGTCATTGATCTTCATACCCAATATTATGATGATGGATATTCCCTAGATGATCCATTTCTAGGTAGTCTTATCTAGGCATGTGATGCAAAGATTATCTATTATCATTATTCTTTACTTAATTATTTTCATGTGTCTTCCCATCTTCTTTCATTTATAATTCCTAATTTTACTATTTTTACACTTCATCATAGGGTAGAGATTGTGCCAACACCTCTAGTTTCTAAGGAGGTTCATAGGAGTATGGTCATGTATTGTGCTATGATTGGGCCTTACTATTTTTCTATCTTATTAGATAAATATAGTTGGTTTACTTTTGAGATTAGTGTAACCCTCCTTAGACATTCTATATATCCTACCACTCCCTCAATAAAGCCCTTATTAGATCCCATTATCACTCTTGATATAGTTGAGCCTATTATTTCTCTTGCTATAGTTTATCTTATTCTTGCTCTTGTTGTTGTTGATCCTAACCCTAATTCTCATCCCATTGCTCCTTTTGTTGATCCTAGTTCCATTTCTCATCCATAACCACCTTCTATTGGTGATGGTTTGGTTATTTTGCTTAATATGGCTCTATTTCCCACCAAATGGGCTAACGATTCCTCTCTAGCTTATTTTACTCCTATTATACCTCCTTATATAAGTGCTTCTCCTAATATCACTTACAAGCATTCTATTGCTTTCATGGAATAAATAATCGTTATTGTACCCATTTTCATAAGTTGACAATATATTAATACTTTGTACCCTTCATCTCTTTCCTTAGATAAATCCATGCCTCTTTCAAAGGTTCTACCTGAATATATACATAAGTATGGTGAGGTATATTATCTATGGCATCAATGTGGCACTCATAACATTCATCATTATTTCATCCTTCAACAACACCTTGAGGATCACCTTATATCTATTCCCAAATCTTCTTCCATTCCTCCCATAAGTCATTCCTATAAGAAGGCTTCTCCTTCTTATCTCATGGATCCACCTCCAGTGGTTCCATCCCCTCCTATGTCCCCTTCATCACCTTTTGTGCCTCCACCTATGACTCCTTCATTTGTGGACCTTTCCTCACCTATTGATCCTTCTCCATTGTTGATACTTGCATCTCTCATAGAGTCCACTCCCACACATTCTCCCAATCATCCCTTTCTTAATTTTCCTCAACATGATCCATACAATATTATTAATTTTTATATGGAGGAGATTAGAAGAGAAGTCTCTTCCCAATTTTCATTGAAGATTGATGAGACATTATCAATAGTTTGTATCTAGATTCATATATATTTATATAATGTCTTGGATATTATGTGTGGGTAGATTTATAAGTACTTATGATCACATTCATGGTGCCTTTACATATATATTTTTATTGGATGTGTGCTCGAATTTTATTCTTATCTATCTATTATATCATTTGTCACCATGTCATATTCATAGTTTTATTATATAGTGATTTTTTACCTTTGCTACCCTATTTTGATTATATTTCAATTTATATTTACATATGATTATCTTTTTTATCATTGTCTTCTATTTATTTCTTGAGTTTTTCTAAAAAATCTATTCTCATTTATTCATGATTGTTTTCATTCTTATCTCTATTTTTCACAGATAATTGTCATTTGTGACTTGGTTATACAAACCCTGTTCCCTTTGGTTATTATCTCTTATTACCATGTGATCAACTAGAAAATAATGAATCTCATTATACTTTCCTTTCATTGGTCTACCTTTGGATATCCTTTTTCCCTTCTTCCTTTTTCATAAACTAAGCATATACATGGTTGAGACTTGAGATCACACACTAGTTCATTGTTAAGCCTAAGTACCCTAGTCAATATTTATCATTGGTTACTTAGATTCCTTTAGGCTTCGTATAAATCTCATCCATGTGTATTACTACATATCTCATGATTAATCATTACAAATCTATATGGAGGAGGAATCTTAAAAAGCCATAAAAAGTTAAAATCTATATCATTTTACAAAAGGAAATGATATAAAAGGAAAATATATTCTTAAAGTTCATATCACACTAAAAGAAATGATTCAAATTACATCTCCTTCTCCTAGTTGAAGCTCAAAATCCATAGTTGGCCTCACAGTAGAGCTAAGGTCCTTTGGGGTATGGGAGACTACTAGATTAGAATATGAGAATATAAACAAATATTTTAGTGATATCTTCTTTCTCATGCAAGTACCTAATCTTTGTAGTAGATTGATAGCTCTATAATAGGTCCTGAGGAATGGGGAACATGTCATGGGAAGGTAGGTCCATTCTCCTTTTCTTATACCAATCTACCTTTATGATTTTATCTTAGTAGCACACTTATTTTGCTACAAAGCTTTGTGTCTATAACAAACAATTTTCCTTTATACATTGATGGTCACTAGTCATTTAGTGTCTTTTCATGTCTTTAGTATGCCTCTTGTCTCTTAATGTATTCTCATAATATTCCTAAGTATTTGTTTTTAAAATATCTTATTCATTTCCTATATCCCTTGTATGTACTCTTGAGAAATATTATTTTATCTACTGATCACTCCCCTTGGGATTTCATTTGTGAGCTGCATTGTAAGACCACAGATAGTACTTGAGATTACTCACAAATTACCACCTTTTTCATTATTATTACACACATCCTTTATTACCCAATTGTTATTATTTATTCCACCCCAGTGGTGTTCTCTTTTTGAGTTGTAGTATAAGACCGTGGATGGAACCTAACATTCCTCACAAAATTCTCCAATAATACAAGTCACAAATAAAATTACATGTGTCAAATATGAGATAATATGTGATCGATTATGAAGTTATACAACATTCACATGCTTCCCAACTTGATTTAGCCTATTTTATGTGTACTTAATTTCTATTTCACTTTTATATTCTTATTTTTTGAGTGCATGTAAGAATACAACCATTTCATGAATTTTTCATACTTCCCAGCTTGAATTAGTGTGATCAATTTAAGACTAATCTTTTGCCAATTTTGTTTTTCTCTTATACTTCCCAACATGATATAGTATGATTTATTGACTTAATTTATTTATTTTTATACCATTTACACCCTTTTACATACCTTCCATTTTACTAAATTATTTTCATACTTCCCAATGTGATCTAGTATGATTTTACTTGTTTTAATTTGGTGTAAAAATCATTCACTTAGGTTTAAAAACAAATTCCTTTCTTACTATCTTGTTTTAGCATCCATTGGTTATTTATACAAAGTAATTTTCTTCTTATTACACATTTCCCAACTTAAAATAGTTTTTAGTACAATTTTTTGATTGATTATATTTTACCAAGTCTTTTTGCCTATTTATTTTTAACCATGTATGTGTTTTTCATAGTTCTAGAAAGGAAACCACATCTCATATATTTCCTAAAACATATACAATAGAAGATAAATACATGTTATATAAAGAAATATATCCAAAGTATCTATAGCCATGACCATAATAATGATGACAACATACACAATCAACATCAATATGCCAAAATGATATATCATATATATACATGTCATAAGATTTTATATAATAATTAAAATCATGTATATAATGCTCCAACTTTATGGATAGGCTCCATCCTATCTATCTCATGGCCTAACCATGCTACTTGTTAAGGCCTCAATCTAACTCCTCCAAATAGTAAACTATAAATAGGTCGTTAGAGATCTTAGTCCCTCTACCTATCCTTGGAGGTGTGTTATCTACACTTGTGCTTGTGCCAACTTGGTTTGGGTCACTGTATATGTCTACATCAAATAGGTCTGCATCACCATATGTACCTATGTAATCTATATCATTGTATCCAAATATGTCAATCTCCTCTACTAGGGCCTTCCATTTCCATATCTTGTTTGCAACCATCTCTACTAGTGGATACATCCTCTCCCTCGATGCTCATATCCACCTTGCTACCTCCCCTACTAATCTAAACCAGCTTGTCTAAGCTGGGGCAAATGGTACACTAGGGTCCTCCAATTTAGTAAGATCATACAACTAAAAATTCTCATCCAAGATGTCATGAAGCTCTCTAATCACAAGGGACCCCCATATCTCCTCCTCATCCTCAACTACACCTATAAAATCACACCTAGATAGATATTAGATCATTGTTATATCTCACAATATCTACCTTTAGTTTTTATTTCTAAATAAAAACTTAAGAAATAATTTAATCATATTAATTACTTGTTTGTGTCTTGACAACTATGGTCTTTCCATAGGCATGGCCACATAACATAGTCTCTCCATCTGCATGGCCTCCTAACACATCTTCTATAGGTCACCGCCTCATCACTAACAACCCTAGTCCCCTCTTTCCCTATGGCTCTCTCACATACCGATCCCACTAATTGATAATCAATATCAGTGCCACTGGATGAGGTAATACCATCTATCTTGGCACTTGTGATACTAGATGTGGCTCTCTCCACCAAGTATAATGTCCAATCACCTTTGTCCTCACTTTAAATAGTGTAACTATGTACTAGATCAACCATATAGTCATTATGTGCCCATATGACTACCACACAATGTTTACACATCTCACCATCTATAAATACTAGCACATGGGGCACATCTCATGTTACCTGGTATTTTATCCATCTTTGCACTTGAGGTGACCTATCATCGATTGCATGGGGTAACCTAGCTGGTTGATGCATGGAAAACCTCTCATAGATAGAAGCCATCAATAATATGATTAATCATATCAAATTCTACCCTTTAACCAATACCTCATATAGATCATGTATGTGGTAGACCTAGATAATAGAGTTGATAGCAAATAGCATTCCCTCATTTGGTATCATCTTGCTTAAGGCTACAACAAATAGTGGTACCTTATCATCTGACTTGTGACATAACACTAATTGTGTCATAAGTCCTATAATAGATTTATAGATATCCAAAATCTATGATACATATACATAAAAAATACTAACTCACCTAAATTATATTATCATATCTGAGCCTGTAGCCCACATGGCTAAGGCTCTCCTCTCCTCTAAGCTATATGTTATGCTTGTAGTTACCAATGTTACTATCCCCATTAGCTTTAGGATGGCATGCACATCCTTCAAAGTGATAGCTACCTCTACCACATCCTCATTCACCTCCCATCTAAATATATTAAACAATCATTCCTAGCATCTAAAGAACATGACTAATAGATCTATGCTAAGAGGAATCTTGCACATGTCAGCTATCCCTCCTAGGCCTACAACTACTAGCCTAGATCTATCACCAATACTTAAATGCTCTAATAGATCTGGTAGCCAAGACATGTCTACCAATCTCCAAAACCTAGGCAATCCCTACAACCAAGAAATAATAAAAGATGTATTAGATCTTCCATGTCATGTATAGTCAAAATACATTCCTTTTACAATTTTAATAAAAAACTAGTCTAAATTGATTTAATTCATTCATTATTACCTATTTTTAGCCTATTCAGTCTTTTTTACCCTTACATGGTTATTTTAGGCCATTCTAGCCTTATTTTAACCTTTTGTATGCATTCCCATACACTTCTAATTCTTTGGTCAACCTAGTTTGACCAAAATCTCCCTATTTTTAGCTTGGTTTACTAAAAAATCTATGTTCACCCTCTTATTTTCCCTTACCTAATACTACATTGTCATTTTAGAATTTTTAGATCAGTTGGTAAACTATATTAGGTCAATAGTCTATAAAATGTATAGGGTTGACACATACCGATTGGGTTGTTAGTGTGGATTTTGCTTATTTTTAGCCTACTACGTCGATTGGGTTAACCCAATTGTCTTTAGATACTAAGCCATTATATTTTCCTTAAAAAGTGCTTTATTTTAATTTTCTTCCTAATTCCTTCAAACCCACTTGCCTAATTATTTTTTCTTACCTATAGAATCTAGTTTTGCTTGATTTTGACATCTAGAAATGCTAAAAATTACATTTTTTTAAAAAATCACTAAATTCAAAAAAATACTTAAAAATTAGCTTAAGATTCATAGTTTCATACCTGTAGTACACCTGTTGTCCTTAGAGATGCTCCTCATCTAACTTGTCATATTCTCACCATCCTATCTCATTTGGTCTCCATAGCTCTTTTTCTCTCCACAAATCAAAATAACAAAATGAATTATATTTCCCTTATTTAAAAACACTTTTCAAAATTCAAATTCTTCAATTATTTTCCTATAGATTCCTTCTTTTTCCTATGTCTTTTTTTCTATCGATCCATTTTTCAAACCGTAAAATGCATTGGATTCATGATGACATAGATAATATTTTCCACTATCATATGCCTGTCTTACATAATTTTAATTTTTATCTATTTTTTGCACTAACATTTATAAGTTCACCTAGTGTTCTTCACATTAGATGCCTTCACATCTCTTTTAGTCTAATTCTTTCTATACAACACTAAAGTAAGTAAAAGTATGTGTTTTTAAATTATTTCCTTTCATTTATCTTATTTATTGCTTATTACACTTTAATTAGAATTACCATTGCATGTTATCTGTAGACATCCAATTCCTAATACCATTTGTGTTGAAATTATCAATCTTACTCTAATTGCACTCAAATGCACATTTTAGGTCAAAATCCATAAAACACCCTAAATGGTTCAAACTTGTCACTTACAAATGCTGATTTTAGCTAGGATATCCCTAAATAGCACAACCCATTTTATAGGCTAGTTAACTTTGATCAAATCATTTCAAGTTAAAATGACAATTTTTCCATTTAGTGCTCTAGATCACTTCTTTCTTCTAGTTCATTACACATCATGTACCTTTGTTATTTATTGTTGGAAACATCCTAAATGGTAATACAACTTCAACACATCTAACATTGCCTTCTAGTTCCTCTCTAGTCAAAATATGACCCATTAATATGACTTTCTAACCATTTTGATTAATTGAGGGCCAATTTTCAAATAATTGCATAAATGTTGATTAACCTTGTTTAAAGATAATTAATCCAAATCAAGAGCTTAAGTGGATTTTCCATGAGAGTTGTTGAATATTTCTTTTTGAAAATTGATTCCTATTAACTGCATCGTCAGGTGACATCATTTCTTGGGGAAACATCCCTAGGCCATAAATGTCATATATATTAGGATTATAGGTAACCCATGCCTAGTTAATGCCTCAAATGCCTCTTCAATTCCCCTTCTTCCAAGGTCATGATGAAGATAATTATGGATTTAATTCCAAATATTAGGATTATCCTCAACCACACATCTTCATATTGAGATAGATGATCATGGTTGATCCTGACCAATCTCAAAAATCTATAAATAGAGAGGCCATGAACATCATTTCAAAGTTATGTTTGGTGTAATGTTATTATGCTCAAATAACTTCAAAGCTTGAAGATTATAAAGTTATAATTCTAAATTATTTCCATAAAGCTTCATTGATAGGCTAGTTTAGTGATTGTAAATCATGATCTTAGGTTTTATGGAGTGTTCTTCAGATATTGGAGGAGATTACCATCATTGTTGAAAAAGACAAGGATGTTTGATCAAGGGAGAACATGTTTTTAAGTCACATGGGTATGGTGAATCCATTTGGGAAGGTAATATAGTGTTGATTTCTTTCATTTGTTTCTTACTATCCTTTTTAATTCCCATAGGAATAAATTGGCTTGGTTAGTTAGTTCTTTATTCATGTTTCATTATTTATGTACTAGTGCTTGACTAACTTGCTTTATAATCCTCTCTACATCTTGTCACACCTGGTGGGACAAGATGCATCCTACACATGAAGGAGATCATTTTACAGCTTTAAAATATTTATTTGAGCCTTTAAAACTCTTGAAAATGGATTTTCTAACTTTATTTTACCATTTTTGGTTACCACAATTTTTACATAGTAACCGACGTCGGCATAAATATTGACATAGATTACTTACTTAACCAATGCCAGTTTGGGTCTCAATTAGAAAAGTAACCATTGTCTATTGAAATAACTAATGTTGGTCACTATGTTTTTCAAAAAACATATATTTGAGAGCTACTTCTTCAAAGTTCATTATTTCAAGCTAAAAAGAGCTTCAAAGCTAAAGGACATGCTGATATTTTTGCTACAGGAACAAGTTTTTGCTTTGATAAAAACATGTTTAAATCAACTCTTGCATGCTTAAAAATGAATTAAGAACTTTTTTTTGGGTGTTTGATAAGGAATTTAGATGTTTTGGTGAATGTTTTCAAAGTTTCCAACTAAGACCAATGTGTAAAATGAACACCACCAAACATTTCATTTGGGTCTAAAATTGAACACACTTGTCGATTCTTGCTTGCAATAGTTGTTTAGTTGGCTTCTGTTTGGAAAAAAGAGGAATATTAAATGTATGTTCTTCCATTTTTCCCCTTTAGGGAACCCTTAGAGTCAAAAGTGCCATTCCTATTACAAATAGCCTAGTCTAAGGCTTAGAAAGAAAGTCATCTAAAACACTCCCCAAAAACTCATCAAAGTTTGGGTGATCTTGAAAATGACCCTAAAGTCTTTCTATTTTATGCTTTCTTTATTTTCATGCAAACTTGGCTTGTGAGGTAGATGTTATTACCTCTTACGAGTTATTTAGGGAAGCTTTGACCAATGGTTTCACCTTCTGACATTGACTTCATTTAACTCCTTTGGAGTTATACATGGGACGTATCTACATTTGGAAATCAGACTATATTGAGTGAACAATAGGATGTGGTGGTTTTAAAAAGGACTAGACCTTTTTACAACTATCCAATGCCATGGTCACCCAATTTTAGTGTGTTTCTTTCATTTTTTGACGTGAAAGTCATTATGCAATTGATTCCCCTAAAATGATTGAAACCTTGCTAGTTTAGTCAACCCCATTTTTCCATACCCTTGCTAGGATTTGGATGATTATAATTAGTGTAATTTTGTCATTATTTGATTGGTATGGTTTGAGGCTAAATACTTATTAATTTTTTCATAATCCATGTCAACACAATGCATTTGAGTTATGAAGGGTAGTCTTATGCTGCCCAAATCATGTTAAAACCATTTTGAGCCTTTTACAATCTCAGAAACATAATAATTGACCATATAATTTGAACATGCTTACATAATTAGGCTAATCAATTTATTTCAATAACTTTTTTACCATTGTATCAAAAACCATTTGTTTCAAACCATGCCATATATACCAGTTGGACATTGTTTATGCATCATTATGATGTCCACTCTTGTTTAACTTATTTGGTCTAATCCTAGTCTTCAACATTACATTTTCAATTAACATTGTCATGTTTGGATCCAAACATTGATTTATTTCTATTTAGCCCTCAATTCATTGGGTTGGTACATAGATATTTTTCTTTTAGGTTTCATAGCTTCGGTTAAATGATTACCCAATTTTTAACACTATTGATTATTTGTTTGTTCGAGTGCCTATCTTCATATTTGTTTTATGACTTCATTTGGGAAACATAACCTTTCTTAAAAAACATTTGATGTTATATATTTGATGTTAGGTTATTTTATGCCAAATATTGGCACAAACTACTTTGGAGATACATCTCCACCCCTTGGATCAAGTAGGACCAAGTTTGAACTATTTGTCCTTTGGATCATTTTTTAGGGTTTGTAGAACTTTAAGTACTTTTATTTTTAGATTTTTCTTCATGATATGTAGATATGTCAGCTACACTTATGGTGTAGTCACGGATAATCCAACTTATGATAGAATCGCTGCACAAAATGACTATTATAACTTTAGTCAAGACCCCTATGGTGACAATATGGTTTGTGGGATAGATTTTTAGCCACCTCACAAAAATGAGTCATGGGAACATAGTCAAGACCCAACTTATGATTCAACTCATGATCTAAATGATTGGATTTATCAAGAAGACTTGAATGCTTTGGCTTGTGTAATTAATAAAAATACATAATGTATCAAGATCACCATTTTAGGACCTCCTCCTTTGGTTTTAATGAGTAACCAAACTAAGAATCATCTAGTCATCACCATTTTAGGATCTCCTCCATTGGCTTACACAAGCAACCAAACTAGGAACCATCCAATTGTTACCATCCTTGGCCCATCACTAGTTTTTGATGAACCTATTGTTGAAGAACCTCTATTTAATGAACTAATTGTTTTTTATCCCTTATTCAATAGTATAATCTTTGGAGAGTCCATTGTTGAACCATAAACCATTGTTATAGCTAAACCAAATGTTCCCCACTTTAGAAATTTTGGGTCAATCTTTGAACCTAAAAAATAACCATTGCATCTTCAAAATCCATCTTATGAAAATAAAAATGTGTTAAAATTTGAAATTTTACAACTAATTATGAACCTAAACCAACATGTTATTGTTGAAACACCCATTTGTGACAAGATAAACTATGATAAGTTACCTATTCATATGGTACCTATTTTTAAACAGCCTCATCTCCTTGACAAGCTAGTCTTAGTAGAGTTGTCTCTTGATATTTTCCCACTCATTAAGGAGTCTCATTTTGATAGACATGATTTTTTTGAGATGTCCTTTGAGTGGTTCCCTCTTTTTGAGGGGCTCCACTTAGACGAATCAGTCTATGTTGAACCCTTCCAAGATGAATTAGTTTTTATTGAGCCCATTATGCCATCATAGGCTATTACTTGTCAAAAATTTAGTATTTAATAAAGAATTATCAAAATAACTATATCAGATGAAGAATCAATATTAGAGTTAGATTCCATTTTTTAACCAACATTGGATTTAGCATAAAAAATAGAGTCAACATCAATTATGACATTAGATTTAGAGTCCCTTCAAAATTAGAGTCAAAAATAGATTATAGTATTGGTTTTTACAATATTGTTTACAATTTCCTTGCAGATCAATTTGAATATATTTGTGATCCTTCTATAGTTTATTGAGGATGAGTAATTTAGCTTTGATACAAGTTATCCTTGTATCTTCAATGAGGATTGTGTAACCTATCACCATTCCATTATCACTCCACAAGCCATTACCATCAACCAAAATGGACATATCATTGACATTCCATCTCCCACAAGTGTCAATTAGGATAGATAGAATCACCCTTTGTTAAACTACATCCATGGTGACATAGTAGTTGAAGAAGAGCATGGAGGCTAAGAACACATTCATATAGCAAAAGAACACTCTCCTAGTGAAACCTTTTTGAAGGTGATACGAGATAAGTAAAGATCAAAATCAACATATTTTAGTGACACTTTTTTAAAGGCACTAGAAGAAATCAAATTCAAATGTTAACATCTCTTTGTGAAACCTTCTCAGAGGTGCTATGGGACAATCAAGATAACTTCCTTGGTGAAAAACTCATTGAGGCACCAATAACTAAGCACAAAATTTCTTCACTACTTGATGATGACAAAATTAAATATCAAATCAAAATATATTATAATCTATAGCCTAATTAGATGGTAGCTACTCTCAAGATCACACAAAAAAATCTGATAGTCCTCTCAAGAAAATAAGTCTTCAACCCCACCACAACCAAAATTATGTCAAATTTGGCATCATCAACATTACGTGTGATAAAATTCCTAATCTTCATTTATTTCCCCATCATTATACATTCCATTATCATATACCATTTTATTTCATAATAAACCTACCATCCATTCTTTATCCTTGTTTACCATCCATGACCACACTTTCTTTTACAAAGGCTATAAAGATACCTTGTCTCGACACTTAAAGGAATTAATGGCCAATGAAGATCACAAAAGAATTCTTGACAACCCAATCTGTAGCTAGTTCTTGATAGAATAACTATTCAAATGAGGTGTGGCCTAATAATTAGCATGATCAAGTATTTTATTTGTATCAGTTTTTGATTAGGATGTGCTTATCCCCATCAATGGGAACAAAAAAATCCAAAACCATACCCAGGCCAAAAAACATGTACCATACCATTTCATATTGCTATGCCATTACCATTTTTACATATCTATTTACCATTGTCATATAGATCATACCATTCACCCCATCACTTGGGGGTAATCCTCTTACCATTTTATTCAATCTGTCAAAAACCATCATTATCCTTAGAAAGACCATACCATCCTATCATTCCATTCCTATCTAGACCAAAGCCTATTTTTACTAATCCTACCCAATCCTATTTTGATCTTGGTTAGTTTAATTATTCCTAAACCTTTACATAGGGGGATTTTGATTAAGTTTCAACAATCAATCCAATCTATGTTTATAATGATAGTTTATTAAAGTAGTGTGATAGTGGATCTAGGAAGATATCTTTCATCTTTTATGAAGTTTGTTTATGTGAGCCTGATTATAACTACCTATGGGTAAATCAGTATCTCACTAGTCTTGCTACTAATTATAACCACATATGGGCACATTAGTATCATTGAAACATACTATTGTATCCTAGTTATAACCACTTATGGGAAAAATAGGGGCAACACTTATTTACCATGTATTTCCACATCACCTTACCATCACTATTTTCATTTGACTGGCCATTTGCTAGATTAGAAAACTTGTTGAGACCTAATTAGTTTTTTCCATACCTTTTGTGTGGATGGAATTACTATAACCTTAGGTCAATTTAGGACTATATATGTCATTCTCAATTCATGTTGAGGTCATCTTAGTCCCCCTTTTTATATGCTCCCACCATTTTGTGAGTAATCAAGAACATTGCTCTTATCAATTTGTGAGCATGGGCTATTGTAACCAGCTTAGTTATCTTATTAGAACCTTTGATCTTAGGACATGCATCTCCTCAACTAGATGGTCCCACCTTGTGTATATTTTATCCCAAAAACACCAAAAATATTATAAATAATTTGAAAATACAAAAAACATCATAACATGATCCACAAAAGAATAAAAAAATTGTCTCATGCTTTTATACATTTGTACATTCCCATTCCACCATCCCATGCTCTCACCATTTTACATGCAATTGTTAAGTTTGAACGATCTCACTATTTTGTGATCAATTGTTAAGTTTGAACACTCTTGCAATTTTTTTAGCACGAAAACACTAGTTCATTTCATCTTATCCCATGCACTTACCAATTTTCAAGGTCATTCTTTCTCATCTCATCATCTTTTTGTTTACCAAACCATTCTCATTTATTTGTCATATATTTCATTTCTTCTATAAATCATTCTAGTGTTATCATCATTGTTTATTCTATCCCATTTCTTGGGATAATTAAATTTGTCCTAAAGTTCATGTTGGAACATGCATCCATGGAACTATGTAGGCAATGTCCACTTATCTTATAAAGCTAGAGTCACCTTAGCCAACCCCTTCCTTTTCTTCTCTCCCCCCATTTCTTCTATCATTGTTCCTCTTTGATTAGGGGACAATTTTTGTGTCATTATTCTTTGTTATGATGTGGTAGAAATTAATGCCTCTATCGCACATGCATGAACATTTGTTTTTGAATTGCACTAACTTGGTTTTTATTTGTGTGTTTATTTGAATTTTCATAGTGTTTTGTTATGTTTTCTTGGTATTTTATTATGATTTTACACCTCTCCTTTTATTTATTATCCTTTTCTCCTTTTATCTTTTGTTTATTTGATTGTTTTTGGTGTCTTATTTTTTCTGTTTGATTTTACTTTTCCATTTTGTGTTCAAGAATGCCTTGATAGTCCACATGGATCTTGATTATTCATATCTTGGTCTCATGCCATTAAGATGTTCTTACCTTTTCTTTTTAAACATTTTTGTTCCTACTTTATATCATATCTTGATTCAAGTTATGTTCATTTATGTTTATATCTATCTTTTCACTTTTTTATTTAAATGTAAATCACTATAACTCTAGTTTTGGTTATTGTTTTACCATTATCCTTAGTTATATGTATTCATATTTGAACTAGCTTAGTGTAATTGGAATCTTATTTCATTCTAAGTTATTCATACTTATGATTCCTAATTTATTTTTCTATAGTAAGCACTTTGTGATCAAGTCTCAATGTCTTAACATGAACATCAGATCCAATGAATGATTCTCAAGAACACTATAAAACCTAGGCTCATGATATGGAATTAAGCTTCTAGGTAAAATGTATTTTATTACTCAAGTTTATGCTTAGATGTGCATCTCTTTGCATACATTGTGAGTCTAATCAATTCTTGGTCATTTTTCATCATTCCTCATTCCATTCTCTCCAAAACTTGGGTAAACTACATTAGCCTGAAGATCATGTTGGAACATAAGTCCATAGAATTATGTAGGTAACACTTAATTTCTATTAAGGTCAGCTCAGCTATCTCCATTCTTCTTTTCATCTCTCTCATCACTTTGTGCATTCTCATATTCTTGGTTTTATATGGGTTTCAAAGCCATTACACCATTACATGTACATTTGCACCCACTTGATTTAACCTATCTTTTCAGTTATATCCTTGAGCTATTCTGATTACCAATTTCCCATGTTGGGGCCCACCATCTGAATAAAGTTTGAATCAAATTATCTCTATGGGGTAAAATCATTATTTATTCTTTATCAATGATCGAGATTCACCCTATTAGGGCAAAACTATTTTATCATGATCAAATCTAATCTACTAGAGTACTTATTATATTATTTTTGGAGACCTGATTCTAGTGGTGCTTCCCTTCTTAAAGTAGAATTTTCTCCCTTTCCCTCTAATTCCAATCTCTCCACATTAAATCCCATGATGTAAATATTTCAGTGTGAAAATTGTCTCGATATTGATCAACACCATAAGCACGTAGTTTACACTCTTCAATTGGGTACATTTACAGTGTGTCCCTTACATTTATGGATTGGATATTTCCCATTCCCCTCATTTTTGGGTCCTATTATACCTATAATTATATTTTGATCATTGATGGTAATCACGTGTGCAAGCATTAGCTCATCTGGATGTGATTTATTCCATGGGTTAATCTCTTACTTTCTCTCTCTTTTTGAGCATCCATCCTTCTCTTTCATCCTAGTATGTGCTCTCAAGGGGGCATCATGGGTATATTCCATTTTCTTCTTGACAACTCTTTTCTTTGAAAATATGTTTCTTTACTTGATTGTCTCACTATGCCTTCTCAATTAGGGGCAAAATGTAGACATCCAATTCCTAACACCATTTGTGTTGAAATCATCAATCTTACTCGAATTACACTCAAATGCACATTTTAGGTCAAAATCTATAAAACACCATAAATAGTTTGAAATTTTCATTTACAAGTGATAATTTTGGGCAAGGTATCCCTAAATAAGGAAATTCATTTTATGGGCCAGCTAACTTTGATAAGATCATTTTGAGTTAAAATGATAATTTTTCCATTTAGTGCTCTAGATCACTTCTTTAATCTAATTCATTAGTACACATCATGTACCTTTATTATTTTTCATTGGAAACATATTAAATTAGAATATAACTCCAACACATCTAACATTGCCTTTTAATTCCTCTCTAGTCACCTAGTAATATGACTTTCTAACCATTTTGATTAATTGAGGGCCAATTTTAAAATAATTGCATAGATGTTGATTAACCTTGCTTAAGGATAATTAATCCAAGTTAAGAGCTTAAGTGGATTTTCCATGAGAGTTGTTGAATATTTCTTTTCAAAAATTTATTCCTATTAACTACATCATTAGGTGACATCATTTCTTGGGGAGACAATTCTAGGCCATAAATGCCACAAATATTAGGATTATGGGTCACCCATGCCTAATTAATTGCTCCCATGCCTCAACAATACCCCTTCTTCCAAGTTCATGATGAATATAATCATGAATTTAATTCCAAATATTAGGATTATTCTCAACCACACATCTTCATCTTGAGATGGATAGTCATGGTTAATCCTGACCAATCTAAAAAATATATAATTAGAGAGGCCATGAACATAATTTCAAAGATATTTTTGGTGAAAGGTTATTATGCTCAAATATCTTCAAATCTTGAATATTAAAAAGTTATAATGTTAAATTATTTCCACAAAGCTTCATTGATAGGCTTGTTTAGTGATTTGGAATCGTGAGCCTAGGTTTCATGGAGTGTTCTTGAGGCATTGGAGGAGCTTACCACCATTGTTGACAAAGACAAGGATGCTTGAGCAAGGAGAACATGTTTTTGAGCCATATGAGTATGGTGAATCCATATTGGAAGGTAATATAGTGTTGTTTTATTTCATTTGTTTCTTACTATCCTTTGTAATTCCCATAGGAATAAATAGGCTTGGTTAGTTAGTTTTGTATGTATGTTTCATTAGTTATGGACTAGTGCTTGACTTACTTGCTTTGTAATCCTCTCTACATTATCATGTTATATTTCCTAAAGCATCATCCCATGTTACAATTATGTGACAGGTGATGAGATTTGAGTAGGTAATATTTATACACAATAGTTCCAAAATTTTACAAAAATTTGACACTTTGTCTTTTGCAAGAACCCATCGAGTCTCAATCTCTCTGAGCGTATACCTTAAGGGGTGAGATAAAAAAGGGGTGGGTAGACCATTGGAGCTTTATAATATTATTACCCCTTTTACCACTTATCATATACACACTCATATCATAAAACCATTTACCCTAAACTTATTCTTCTCAACCTTACCCATTCCAATCATTTTCCATCCCTTATCATCTTTTCTCTTGCCTTAACCCCCTTTCAACCAGTTGATTGTACTAGGTCACCTAGGTCAACCCTGTATAGTTTTCAACCTCTAATTACTATACAAGGTTGACTAGGTTGACCTTGTACTATTTAGGGGTATTTTTCATTAAAAGATTTTTTATCCCTATGATTGACCTAGCTCAAGACCTAGTGAATTATATCTCAAAAACATAAAGGGTTGATTGGGTTAACCCTATATAGTTGACATATATGAAATGTTTTAGTGTAAGATATAATTATATATACAAGTTCATTTTCAACCATTTTTAATAAGAGAATTGAATAATAATAAGTGTGAATTAACATCTACTTATTAAGCATTCTAATTGAGCAATAAAGTATAGGGTTCCATACATTCTTTTGAAATACAAATCCTATCTTCTGGAGAAATTATTTGGATGCATAGATAGGTTATGTATCTTAGAGCTGATTTGTATTTGCTATCCTTACCTACCACAAAAATATCTAATGAAACACCTTCACAAAAGGAGATATTGATGCTTGGTGGGTTCATCTTCAAGGTAAGTATTCCTAACTTTATTTCTCCTTTGTAAGAGTAGATAGATAATGTAGTTGTGCTTCTTTATTCTATGTATTAAGATTGCATATATAATGACATGAGTATATCTCTTATATGCATGTTTAGTTTAATTTTTTTATTTATAACCCCAAATTTGTGTCATAAGATTTTTTGAACACTAGATTAAATTTAATTTCTTGTTTATTAGAATAGAGTGAACATTCAACCTAAGACTCTTTTAGGGTTGTTGCATGATTGTGTTGGACTATAGGCTTTCAAATCCTTACTATCATGATTTATTGTGACAAGTGATCCCCTAATCGATTATAATGGATCCTCATATTGTTCATTAAATTTATTGACAAATGTATCCCTAATCAGAAGTGTAGGTATGCTCTATCTTCTCTGAGCCAAGATTGATTTATAGACATGATGCATTTATGATTGCATAACTACTAAAGATAAAACACAAACTAGATAATCAACCATGGAAATAAATTGCATATACAAAAAATAAATGACCTCAAGGTCATCACCATATTATTTATACTTCACAACTTAGGTAAAAATGACTCAAGCTCTCTTCTGTAAATACCCCACTTAGAACTGTCAAAACACTCCAAAACCTAGTCATGAACAACTTGATTTTAAACACCTAAAAGAACACTTTCGATGACTAATTATACTTTAAAAATATCCTTTAACATATATATACCACTAAAAAAACAAATACACAAGAACTAATGTAAAATATTAGTCTTGTAGACCAATCTCTTGACCTTAGTACACACAATCAAACTAAAAGTAGACAAGCCATTTTGGCTTCAGCATTTCAACCTTTTATGCTGACTTAAAAGATTAAAAAATCATGATAATTAATTTAAAGTAAAAATAAAAAAACCATATATTTTATATACATCAACTCAATAAATAAATCTTCAAACTCATCACTACAACTTGTTTACCTAGAATTGCCAGTTTACCTTAAAGCACAGTCATGGTGATAATGACTTTCAACAACTATATAACCACTTCCAGAGACTTTTGATGAAATTAAATGATATTAATAGATAAATTTATAATTATTATATATAAGGATAATATATTTAAATGGAAAATATTTGTCTTATAAACCAATCTCATTACTTCATTGCACATTGACCTTACTGAGTCAGACAAGTCAACTTGTGAGAAACTTTTTCATTATAACCACTAACCTATAAAACTTTTTTAAAACATGATAATATATTAAAAGTTATGAAAAAAATATAAATTCAATTTTTTCATCAGTAATCCATTATAACACATTCTTAATCACCTTATCACTATTACCTAGGTTTTTCATTATTTCCACCATTAACCCTGTTAGTGACCGACTAACTTGGATGACTAGTTTATCATACTTGAGGGATAGAACCTACCAAGAAACCACCATATACATTAATTAAAAGTATAAAACTTATCCATGCAATTATTTACATACTTTTACTTGGTCAACTTTGACTACTACATTAAATCTATGAGAAACTAACACTTTCTTATAGGGTCTATTCACACACTTGACCACTCAATCACACCTAGAGGTGCTTAGGATAGATGAATACGAGATATAATATTTTATATATTAATTTAAGACATTTATATGTTATTTTTATCAAAATATTCAATGTTGGTTCCTTATTAGGGTTATAAGAGGGTTTAAACTTGTTTCTACTCTTAACGATCATTCATAAATCATAGCCCCTTAATACAAAAAATAATTCCTCAAAATTTGAGATAGGATCCTTCCCTAACTACCATGAATAGATCAAGTTACCATGAATAATTTACATGTGCCAATGAATACTTTAAATTCCTTCTTAGGTTGAGAACCTATTTCTACACTAAATTGCTTTCACATTCAAAAGATAGAAATGAGAAACTAAGAGATGGTCTAGGGTTAGAAGATACCTGGATGTATTCATGTGCACCAAAATTAGACATTGGAAGGTACTCCTCTTTGGCTGTGGAGGAATGACACCTGCGAAGAAAAAGAGACTAAAACATGAAAAATGTTAGATGAAGAGATGGTGGGCTGTCAAGCAAAAGCTTGATCCCTAAAGTACGAAGACTTCCTTAAGGGATATCAACCCACTAATTAAAAATAGAATATTTGACTGAAGTAGAAATAATGAAAGATAGAATGAAAGCAATAAATGACAAAAAGCAGAATGCATACTTGATATGCAACAAACTATTCTACACAGTTGCCGGTGTCGATCTCTGTGCTGGCATTGGTCAAGGAAGGGAACCAATGTTGATTAAAGTGCCAACATCAGTAGGGGTAATGACTGGCGTCGATCGGGGAAATAGCTTTTAGATGGGGTCTGGTCGAGTCTAGACAAGGTTTTAGGATTGCAGAATGGTCTGAAGTTTTTTTTTGAGGGTTAAAGAGTTGGTTTGGGAGTTTGAGGGATTGTTTGGGGGTTTGTACAGGGATTTGGGTAGAGTTACAGACTATATATTCTGCAGAGGGTGGATAGAGGTGATACGGGTGGAAGTAAGGTTAGGGCTATAGTCTGAATCTAAATTGGGGTAATGATAGCAAATAAAAATAATAACCAGAAAATGAAATAAAAACATAGAACAAATGCTTACCTATTACGCATTGAAGTTAAAGTCAGAGACATGATTGATGTTGTCACTGTGTTGCATAAGTTTGATGTAGCAGACCTCCAATGAGATGACTGAAGCAGAATACCTATACCGGAGAGAGAATGTGAGAGATCGATTGCAGATTGATAGAGTGAAAAATTTGGTTGATTATTCGAATGAATAGGTTGCTGATTGATACGAAGGAAGGTCTGATAACTGATTGAGAAATGGATTGGCAACCGAATGACAGATAATAGATAATAGATAATGGATAATGGATCCTGCATTTGGGTTGAGAACACAGTGTTAAGGATAACTGACGCCAGCAGGATCGCCAACGTCGGCTGAGTAATGACTGACGTCAGTGACATCGGCTGGGTAGTGACCATCGTCAGTAGATGCAGAATGGGGACAGAGGCTAGCTTTAGCTTTTTTCTCATTTTTACATGCTGCCAAGGTCAAGGCTCATGGGAAAATGGTTGACAGGGGTTAAATAGGCATGGGAGAATAAAATAGGGGTTAAGGGGAGGACGACAAGGGTTAGACACAATTTTGGTGTCTATAGAACCCTTTATTATGTGTACTTGAGAGACCTTAAAACCACTTTTCATACCTTTTCTTCAAAACCATGACCTAAAACTTTTTTTAAATCATTGAAAAAACATATCATACCTTTTTCAATGATTGCATATGCAAAATTGTCTTGAAAATATATCATGACCCCTCATTAGGCCACAATTTCTCTCTTTTATCTCTAGATATTGACTTGTAAATCCCATTAGGCCTTAAACCTAACCTTAATGCCTCTTTCCATGTGTTATTCACCCCATTCACATACTAATCCAACCTATCTCATGATAAAAAAATAGACATATATCCTTCATATGTATTAACAATATATCATGATGCCTCATTAGGTTAGGTAGGGTCTAGAAATGATCTAGATTCATTCTTGATCTATAGGTCCTACCCTTGTAGGCTCATTGTGAGACTCTCATGAGTGAACCAATGCCCCGTATGCATTCTTAAGAAACATTATACATACATTCATGATTGTGTGCACTGATCTCACCAAGTCATCATACTCACACCTTCTCACAAGGTTTCTTCATACTATGACTAGTTCCATGTCTTTTAATATTTGTTCTGATTATTGGTTTTGAGGCATTATTGTTATAATTTATGTCAAACTAAAGATAGAAGTCATTAATTTCTTCATTAGAGTTGAGGCCATGAGTGGTGAAATGGTATGTTACAGAGATTTATTATGTCAAGAGAAAATTTAAAGGCAACCTATTAACTCTGTATTAAGATATAATTTGAATGAAATATGGTAATTATTCTAAGGTTGATGTCATGTCAATGGTAAGATCATGATATAAGATAAGCTACTTTGAGTACTAGGTATCTTGTTAAGCCTAGTCTAGACTTGAGAGAAGGTGTATGTATGAAGCATAGTAAAATTTGGTGAATTTTTTAGTATAGGCATGAGAGTATGTATAAAGTTATGTAAACATGAGAAAGAGGAAAATAGGTTTTTAGATGAGTTTCAAGGTCAATTTTGACTCTTAGTATTTGTATAGAGAGACCTAGTGAGAAGTCATAGGCTTGGCATCATGTTGAGATAAGAAGTCCAAGGCTTGTGAGATGATGGGTTTCATAATATGAGAATGGTATTATTTTTTATGTCATTGGGATGAGATATTTAGATTATTTTAATAGGTTTCATGTTATGATAAAGGTTTAAGTATGAATGTCAATTCAAGGCCTAATAGGCATGGAGACCTAGTGTGGAATAATGAGGGGTCAAGTCCATTTCCCATCATAAAATATATCATGAGAGAATTTTCAGAGATGTTTGTGGTTTTTTTAAGTTTTTTGACTAAGTTTGAAGACATAAACCAAAGGATAAATCATGAAATTTGGTTTCAAGTCTTTTTGTGTACATAGAATGAAGCTTTGTAGATATGAGAAAAACTTTCTTATGCTCTCATTGGCATGAAAAACCTTTGAATGAGATCCTAAGAACTTGATCTATGTTTTGGAATGTTATTATCTCAAAATTACTATCATTTTTTTTGTATTTTAAGGGAAATCCTTTATGAATGATTGCTAAGAAGGTAAGGCAGTCAAAACCTTCTTAAAACCCTAATGAATACCTGATGATGAATATTTTGTTTTTGAGTGACCAAAATTGATTTTTAAGGATAATTTTATGATTTGATAATGTATATGAATCTATCATGTACCTCTATGTGGTATTTATTTGATAGATAAGTGAGTGAAATCTATAAGAAACTCATTATTTTTTTAAAATAGTTATATAGTAAGAAGGGTTGAGTAGGTCAAAGCATGAAAATTATTTGACATTTAAGATTTATACTTGTGTTTATTGTACATGGTGTTATTTATACTATTTATATCCTTTTTATCAACTATTTTGGTCACTCAATTTGACCTATCACAAAACTAGGCTAATAGTGGAACAATGAGAAAAGACTAGTAAGAGCGGGAAAGTGACTATGGAAGGCTTAACATGCCCAATTTGTGTAAAATTCATCATGGGATTTTTTAATAGTAATTTTATCTATTAAAAAATATTTTTATTGGTTACTAACTAGTTATAAGGTGTGAAAATGTTGTTCATAATTTGCCATGTCAATTTCAGTTGTGATAGTAAAACCTAAGACTGTGAGATTGGTTTGTATAACAAATATTGATACTAAAAATTGAAATATAGTTATTCCAAGATTTTATAATAATTTTAAGGATAAAATAAACCCATTATAATATCATTAAATTAAAAACATAGGTTTTCTAATCCTTGATTAGTATGACTATGTTTGTGGAGCTACAGACAGTTTTCTATGTATGAATGAAAATGTTATTCTTGAGTCTTTAAATAGATTTGATGAATATTATGAACATAATGTTTTTATATATTTATAATATGTTAATTTTAATAAATTTTAATTAATTATATACTCTTATTATGGTGTAAAAATTCAAATGCTCTTGACTGGGTTTTGAAGCCTATGTGCAATTCTAAGTGAGCACACGAAAGTATGTTGTTAGAGGTCTTTTGACCTATATGATGAAATATACTAAACTTGGTGATGAACATGAGGTAATTAATATTAAATTTATATTTTTTTATTTTTTTATGTTGAAAATTTTAAATTTTTATTCATATTTGAATGACATACTTTTTGGCAGTGGGAAAACCTAATTACGAGTATACCTAATTAGTTGGTTCAAATATTGAAATGGGATAAATTGTGTTAGGTACAAAATTTGAGTTTATAATAGGTATATTTTAATTATATAATCATTTTTAAAAGGAAAATAAGTTTACTAAAGTGGTGAAGGTTTAACATGTGCCTTAAAAAGGCCTAATTGCATTAGGTATCTATTAGGCCTAATGGTGATTTTGGTCCTTATGTACACTGATTGACCTATGTAATGATTGTTTTAATTTTGAAACATTTTATTAGATATATTACAAGGGTGATAAATTTATGGACAGTTTCATGTCTGACCCAGGTGGGTGAGATCAAGAGTCAAGTATAAAATAAGGCTTAATAGGCCTAATTTAACTAGTTAGAATATTGAGAAAATGAGTAAATGAGATAGGTGTTTATAAACTAGGTAGAGGTGTTTATCACCATAAAATATGTATGTTTAATATTTAATTAATTTATAAATGATTTTTTATAGATGATAAGAAAGGTCATTTGTTCTAATTCTGCTAAGAAGTTGGCATATTGAGTCATGAAGCCTAATAGGCTATTTGAGAAAGATAAAAGAGTGTAAAGAGAAAAAGAAGGATATAATATTAATTTGATTGATAAAAAAGTGTCCAAGGTTTATCATCTATTAAATTTATATAATTTTTTCTGAGTTACCTATGGGGTTGGATCCAACTTTCAAGTTAGAGCTTGCTAAAGGACTAGTTGAGTTGGTGCTTGACTAGTAAGGGGTTAGTGCCTCACTAAAATTTTAATACATGTATTATAGGACTATATTCCAAGTGGTGTTTTAGTTTATTTTATTCCCCAAGAGGTTTTCCCACATATCTTCTATGTTATTATGTTATTTGATTTCATATATGCTTGTTTATGCATATATTAATGTACGTATGTGAATGAATGCTTTATGAATGATAAGTGGAATTATAGTATTGTTTCAAGGAAAATGATTCAACCCCATATTATTATTTTTGATTAAAAAATTTGGAATCAAATAAGGTCCTTTTAATGATGTCTAATATCTTAATAAAGTGAAGATGGCTAGTCAAACACAAGGTGGTTTTTCTACAAGCAAGGCTACATTGTTTAATGGATCCAATTATGCTTTTTAGAGTGTCAATATGAGGACATATCTGATAGTCTCAAGTTTATGATGTTTATAAATAAGTATTGGATGGATATATTTCACCCGATATTCCTCCTACATAGGCAATAAGAAATAAGGCTAGTGACAATAATTTAAAAGTAATAAATGGTATTATGTGTGGCCTATCAAAGGAAATTTTTTTTGAAGGTGATGCACTGTATGTCTTATAAATAAATGTGGGAAAAGTTGAATATTATTTATAAGGGATACTCCAAGGTCAAGTTTGGTAATTTTAAAACCCATATAATAAAATTTTAAATTTTCAAAATGAATGAAGATGAGACCATTGTAGTCTACTTGTTGAGGTTTAATAAAGTGGTAAACATCATAAGAGGCCTAGGTGAAGAATTCAAAGAGTACATTATTGTTCATAGCCTTCTGATATCTCTAACTCCCAAATTTTATTTTAAGGTATCTTATATTGAATAATTATAATATATAGACAAGTTAGATATGGATGGACTTCATGGCACCCTAACAACCTATGAGATGAGGACAAGTGAAGGAATACTAGTAAAGAAGAAAGCTGCATTCAAGGTAGAAAATACGCCAAAGGAATAGAAGACACAAGTTAATAAATTAAAATATAATTATGAATTTAATATTGATTATGATGAGTTGATAGCTATGTTTTTATGAAATTTTAAGATAGGCTTAGGCAAATACAAGGGTAAGTTACCCTTTAAATAATTCAATAATTGAGAGATTGGACTCTTTGCCAATAAGTTCCATAATAATCATAAGGAAAAGGATGGTTAAGATCATGATGAAGGCCATGATGATGATAAAAGATCCTATAGGTATTACAAGAGAAATATAATATTTATAAGGTATGATGATAGGAAATTTTTTTTCAAGAACAAAAGAAGTCTCTACACAAAGGAAGATTGCAGCTCATATGATGAGAGTGAGAGCAGTGATTTTAATAGTGATCATGAAGGTGATGGACCTAATTTCAATTAATTTTTCTTCATCAATGAGAAATAAATATATTTAAATCAATAATAATCCATATGGATTGGAGGCATTTTTAGTGATTCATATGAAGCAAGATATGAGGTGAACTTTGAGCTGAGTTGATGAATAAGCTATATGAACTAAAAATAGCAAAGAATAAAAATAGGGTGATGAGATATTTTTTCAAAGGCTATGAGGATCAAATGAAAATATTTCAAGCTATAATAATCAACAATTTAAAATAACTAAGATGAAATAATCAAATAGGTGGAGAATCAACTTAAGATTATGACTACAATCCTAAAAGCTAATGAAGAAAAATGTGAAAGGTATGAAATTGTTGTATACTGTTTGATAATTGAGTTAGATTAGGAATAAATTAATATGAAGTCTTTTTTTAAGTTTTAAAAGAGTTCTAATGATCTAGACAACATCCTGAGTAGTCAAAAGACTACTAATGCTAAAATAGGCCTTGGTTTCAATAGAGCCCAAAAGAAGAACACTAATATGATCAAGAAGGCCAAATATCAATAAAATAATGAGGGTGGTGTAATATTAAAGGATAATAATATAAAGTAACCTAATTATATAAGGTATGTTAACTCATTTAATGGTATTTTATTCATGTAACCAATTTAGTCATAGAATAAGGCATTATATAAGGCCCTCCAGGAATGAATATGCATGTAACTATGACGAGTGTCATTAGTCAAGAGTTATGGGTCATGGTGTATTTCCATAAAAATTAATAGTGTGTTTTAACTATAAAAAATTTGGTCATATTAAAAAATATAGTAAGCATGGTTTCTTAAGACAAAACAAGAAAGTTGAGGCTCCTAGAGTACAATAAAGGAAAAAAGACAGTGAATGGAAAACCAAGGTAGCTAAGATTGATGACCAATATGAAAGTCTAAGTGGAATATTTTACATGGTGGATAATATTCAAGATGAAAAGGAGTGATAATAATTCTCTCTATCATCTCATATTGTTGATGAAGGAGTCAATAACATTAAACCAAGCTAAAATATTATTCAAAGGAAGTTTGAGGAAGTCAAGCCAAAAGGACTATTCAAGCCTAAGAGGATCATGAAGGAATTTCAATCGAGTAAAGACATGGATATATTGTAATCTCATAATTTTATGTTTTTTTAGTTCCCTAAAGCATAGGTAACTCCATTAGGCTTCATGGAGGAAATTAGATAGTAAGCAAGAAGCATGAAGGATGTTTTATCTTAGGGGGAGTTTTTGTGTTCTTTATGGACATTCAAATTCAAGGTTCAGTCAATATTTTATTGTAAGCATGATCATAAGATATTGATCAAAAATATTTTGTATGATGACTTGATCAAACCAAGTCACAATCTTGATAATGTTTGAATTTATCATGGAGATAAGAGTAGCTAATCATGCTCCAAGAGTAGGTATATAAGCCTAATCTATGTTAAGATTGTTTGAAGAGAAAATGTGTTTTTTTAGGTCCAGGGATAATATATTATGTAAGAATATGACCCTTTGTCATTAATGTCAAAGTGGGAGAAAGTTCATGTTTCGGAAAAAGGTCAGTATTGAAGAAGATCCACCTTGGAGACTTTTGACTATTCAGTTTTGTATAAATTTTTTCCATCAATGACAAAGGGGGATATTATTAAGGTTTGTTACTATGATTGGTTTTTAGTAATTATTATTGTCATTGATGTCAAAGTCAAGATATATTTAATTAATGTCTTCATCAGAGTTGAGGTCATGAATGGTGAAATGGTATGTGACAAAGATGTCTTATGTTAAGAGAAAATTTGAAGGAAAGCTATTGTATCTCTTTTGAGAAATAATTTGAAGGTAATATTGTAATTATTATATTGTTAATGTAATGTAAATGGAAAGGTCATGATATAAGGAAAGCTACTTTGAGTATTAGGTGTATTGAGAAGCCTAGTCTAGCATTGAGAGAAGGTGTCTGCATGAAGCATAGTAATGCTTGGTGAATTGTGTCAGTATAGGCATGAGAGAATGTATAAATATATGTAAACATGAGAAATAGATAAATAATTATTCATATGAGTTCCAATGTCAAGTTTTAAGTTTAATAATTTCTTTAAAATACCTAGTGAGAAGGCACAAGCTTGGTAGCATGTTGAGGTAAGCAGTCTGGGGCTTGTGAGATGATGTGTGTTAGCATATGAGCATGGTATGAGTTTTTATGGAATTAGGATTAGGTTTTGAGATCATTTAAATAGGTTTAAAAGTATGATCAATTTCTAAGTATGAATGCCAATTCAAGGCCTAATAGGCATGGAGACCTAGTGTGGCCTAATCAGGGCTCAAGTCCATTTACTAAGGTGTAATACCTCATGAGATAATTTTTAGAGGTGTGTGATATTTTTTTAAGTTTTTTTTACCAAGTTTTAAGTCATAGACAATATGATAAGGCATTACATTTTGTTTTTAGTCTTTCTATATACATAGAATGGAGTTTTGCAGACCTAAGAAATTTCTTATGCTCATTATAATGATCAACCTTTGCATGAGATCCTAAGAAGTTCATGGAAGTTTGGTAATGTTACTAGATAAAAATTCCTTTCATTTGTTTTTGAGTTTAAGGGAAATCCTTTATGAATGGTTGGTAAGAAGGTAAGATCGTTAAAAACCTCTTAAACCCTTAACAAAGACCTGATGATGAAAATTTTGTTTTTGAGTGCCTATAATGGATTTTTAAGGATAATTTTATGATTGGAGAATATATATGACTCTCATAGGTACCTCTAGGTGGTATTGGTATGACAGATAAGAGAGTAGAATCTACATGAAACACCTTGTTTGTCAAAATTTTGATATAATAAAAAGGGTTAACCAGATCAAAGCATGTATATAATTAGAGATTGAATATTGATACTTGTGTTTGTTTTCCATGGTTTTCTTTTTACTATTTATATCCTATTTTACAAATATTTTGGTCACTTGATTTGACCTATCGCTAAACTAGGCTAATAGTGGAACAATGAGAAAAGACTAGTCAAAGGGAAAAAGTGATTAGGGAAGGCTTAACAGGCCCAATTTGTGTAAAATACCTCAATGGGTATTTTAATAGGAATTTTATCTATTAAAAATATTTTTTTAGTGGTTCCTAATCATCTATAAAGTTTGAAAATGTTTTTCATAAGTTGTCATGTCAAGTTTAATTATGATAGTGAAACCCAAGACTATGAGATTGGTCTGTATGACAAATATTGATATTAAACCTTGTAATAAAATTATTCCAATACATTATAATAATTTTTAAGGATAATATAAACCCACTTAAATATAATTAAAGTACACACACAAGTTTTCTAATCCTTGGTTAGTATGAAAATGTTTTTTGAGTTACAAGTCATTTTCTATGTATGAGTGAAAATGTTATTCCCAAGTCTTTTTACATAGATTTGATGAATAAAATAAACATAATGTTGTTATATATGTCTCATAGATTAATTTTAATACATTTTTATACATTATAGGCTCATATTAATGTGTGAAAAGTCAAACTCTCTTGACTAGGTTTTGATTCCTATGTGCAGTTCTATGTGAGCGCATGAAAGTAAGTTGTTTGAGGTCTTTTTCCCTATATTATGAAATAGAATGGACTTGGTGATGACCATAAGTTAATTAATATTCCATTAATTTTTTTTTTATTTTTTTATGTTTCAAATTTTAATTTTTGATTTAGATTTGAAAGATAGAGTTTCAGGAAGTGAAAAGGCCTATTTACGAGTATACCTAATTGGTTGGTTGAAATAGTGTAATGGGAAAATTAGTGTTGGGGACAAAAGGTGAGATTATAATGGGTATATTTTAGGCATATAAAGGTAAAAAGTATACTAAGGTGGTCAAGGTGTAATGTGTGCTTTAAGAAGGCCTAACTTCATTTGGTCTCTATTAGGAATAATGATGCTTTTGGTCCTTATAGACAATGACCGATCTATGTAATGGTTATTTAAATTATGAATTTTTTTTTGATATATTATAATTTATATCCATGTATATATATATATATATATATATATATATATTCATTTCTGACCAATGTGGGTGAGATAAAGAATCAAGTATAAAAGAAGGCTTAATAGGCCTAATTTGACTAGTTAGAATATTAAGCAAATGAGTGAATGAGATAGGTATTTTGAAACTAGGTATAGGTGTTGAAGACAATTATATAGGTATTTATAATATGTCATAAAGTTATAAATATGTTTTTATATATTATAATGAAGGTCATTTTACCTAATTCTCCTAAAAAGTTGGCATATTGAGTGAAGAAGCCTAATAGGCTGCATGAGAGAGATAGAATAGTGTAAAGAGAAAAATAAGGAGATCATGTTTAGTTGAGTGAGAAACAAGTGTAAAATGGTGATCATATATTCAAGTTATAATTTACCTAGGTGTTTGGATTCTACCTAGAAGTTGGAGCTTGCTAAAGGACTAGTTGAATTAGTGCTTGACTAGTAAAGGGTTGGTGTTCCTTATGAGGTTGGTTCCTCACTAAAAGTTTAATATATTGCTTATAGGAATATATTAAAAGTGGTGTTTTAGTGGGTTTAATTCCCCAAGAGTTTTTTTGACATATCTCCTATGTTCTTATGTTATTTTCTTTCATAGATTCTTGTTTATGCACTGGTTAATGTTTGTATGTGAATGAATGCTTTATGAATGATAAGTGGAATTGACGGATTATTTCAAGATAAATAATTAAACATCAACCCCAAAATCTCAATATTTTTACTTCCAATAATTAATATACTTCTTAAGCACTTTAACCTTAAAAAATAACCTTGAAACACTTTTAAAAGTATCTACATGTCTTTTCTTCCATGATCACACAATGCCAACCAACCTATCACAAGCTTGTGCTTGCTTACTTAACCAAAATTCACTAAACATAAATTCTCACAAGTTATATACTAGGCTTCTAAAGACACCTTTTATTCAAAAACTACTACTCAAACATGCTTTAATGCTCACTTGACCTGAAATTGACATCAACGAACAAAGGAATCATTAGGCTGCCTTCAAATTATCACTTATCACATGTCTTCCTTGTCACATCAAGAACACAAGTTCATACCTAAAAGACCAATAATTATGCATCTTCACTAGATACACCTTGAAATAAATGACATCAACCTTGACATCAATAACATAAACCTTAACATCAATGATAACACTTATCAACATCCATTTGGCAAGGAGTATTGAAATCAACCAAGACAATCATTATAAAGATTGAAACCTAACTGTAACATGTTGATCTAGCATTGGATGTACTGTGATTTCCTTTAACACACATAAAAACGAAACAAAGGACAACAAAAACCTGTGCCAAAATAATTAGGTAAGGAGAAAAATAATTAAAATACCAAGAAAATGTGTTCAAATCACTTTGAGGAAGCAAGAACATATACCCTATTATGTAAAATGTCTCAACACAACCATATCCCACATTTATCAAAGTATAGACCTATAATATATTTACCATATGGTTAAGGGAGATGAAGGGAATCCTTAATTCTAGATAATATTATTGGCCAATCATCCTCATCCTTGATTACACATCTCATTTGCCTACATTCTAATGGATCAAATGGATCAAACATGCCCCATATGTAGACACTATCCTCTTATAGCTCATTTGTATTTGGTTTCAGCACCATTCAATAGACAAGTTGATTTTGATTTTCTTGCTACTCAATCTTGTGCTCTTGATCAAACATAACATGTGAAGGCTTCTCCTTGTTATCCTCCAATAAGGACAGGTATTTAATGGGGCATAATCCTAATAAGATAAAAGATATGATTGAAGAATTAACACCAAAAGGAGATAAATATTTATTCTTGAGAGGTTAATACCCAAATAGGCCTACATTATATTTTAAGAGTGAAAATATATGTAGGTTTATCAATCAGTTGATAACCAACATTAAAAATATTAAAAAAAATAGTATTAATAAAACCTAACTCTTCTTTTTATTTTTATTTTCCAAATTTTTATTCCTTGGTATTATTCATAATATATTACCCTTGAAGAGGAACATAACCCACTTCCATGATCTTAAACAAGTCCTTTAACTCCTCATCACTTACAAGTTTCAACAAATTTATCTTGAACTAACTAGGATCTTCTTATTGAAGCACATGATCTTTTTGAAATTTTTATTCAACCTCAGGGTCCTCCTCCATCACAAAAAATGGTGTCTCATCAAAAAAAAATAGTTACAACATCTCTCTCCTTGAATTCTTTACTCGGAGTAGAATGAAATGCACTTGTTTCTTCTTCAATGGAAAGAGTGTTCTCCCAACATGTTAGAAATATGAAAATATGCCTTATAAATGGAATTTATCCCTTTATCTTCAAATACCACTCCATCCTCATTGATATCAAATCCATGATAGCTATATTGATCCTCCTCTTGCTTCCAATTCTATTTTTTCTAGTTTAGTGGAAGAAAGAGGGTAGCCAATGATTATCTCGTCATCATCTTCCTTTGAAGCGTCTTTCTCTTCACTTAAATCATCTTCATATTATCTCCATATAAAGGGTCCTCCTTTGAAAATGGAGATTTTGGGAGGGAAAGATGGTATATTTGATGAATTAATAATGGCCTCATCAATTTTGAGCATCTTGAAATCAAGATTCTTAGTCTAAAAAGGCTACCATGGTTGATAAGTTTGAGGCTCTTTAGGGAAAGAAGGATTTTGATAGGGTTATTGTTGAGGGATAATAGGCTAATTTTACACACTATAAAATATCTTAAAGTATGGGGACATATAAAACTTGGAATTCTGCATGTAGGAGCAACTTGTTTGAAATTGGGAACGGGAGGAATTATTCGAGATGTGATTCCTTGTGTTTTCATAATAAATTGATGTATATTATCCTCCTTAGATAAAATTTTTATATGTAAACATTATTAATCATACCTTTTATTATCATTCATCTCTTTCTAATGGAAATAATCTTGATAGGCAAGTTCCTCCCACTACCTACTATAATATTACTCTCTTTTAATCTCCCTCATCTATTTTTAAAAGTAAATACATATATCTTTAATTGTTTTTTGGGGTTGATTAGGTGAAACATCATTATAAAAGGGATGATTTCAAGCATAAACAAGTTTCAAAAAATGGCAATCAGGGATAGGAAGGATATAAGAATGTTAGGATTGATATGGGTGGTATAAAGGCATGAAAATGGAATTTTCATAAAATTAGGGGGTAAAATACATATCATCTAATAATCTTTTAAGAAATCAAACTTCTCAAAATAGTAAATTGATACTCATAGTCACCATGGTGTTGAATAAATTTCATTAAATGGAAATATTAACTTAAGATCATACCAAAACTCTTTAATGTATGATGCTAAGATCATTAAAATTATCCCACATATTGTGAAAGAAATTATTTTCAAGTATGTACCCTCTAGAGAAGTGGTTGTAGTACTTCTCCCTTAATCTAATATAATGGGATCTCTCCAAGTCTATGGGTGACCTATGTTTAGATTAAACCTCTAGAGAGGGTTGGTTCCCCTAATGAATCACATACAACTATTCTAAAATTGAAATTTCAAGGAAAAGGGGAATAAAACATAGCTAGACATAACTATAAGAAAAGATATGATGCACCAGAATAATTTTATCTCCTCCACCTACTTGATATTGAAAAAGGAAAACCATGATAACTGTAGCATACAGAACTCACTCATGAAATATCTTACATAAGTGTTCTATATAAAAGTAAAAAAATCTATGGTAGCATTATAATGGGAACCATTCATCACCATAACTAACCCTACATAAACCATAATCATATACATACTATGACCTATAAAATAAATTTCACATACATAGAGGTGAAGTGAAATTGGACACAATCAAAGGAAAAATAATTTATCACAAGGAAAACATCGACAGACCATAGAATACACACGGAATGTAAGCCATAAGAGGGTATAAAAATTCCATCATTATTTCAAATAAAATTACATGAATACTTTGGTAGAACTATACCATGACCAAAAGAGGACATGATGAAATGGTCATTTTCAAACCTACATATATAGTATAATGAGAAGAGAGATGAAGTGAAGAGATCATGAATGTTTCATTATGATCATCAAGGGAGGGTAAATCAAGAGATGGAGTAGTGCATGTTTCAGAATTTCTTTTCATGTTTTAGATTCCTTTTGCATGTCTTGCATGTCTTTTCACGTTTTTTCATGTTTTCATTGATTTCCCATGCTACCACTCTCTCCCATGCATGACTAGAACCTTTATGGGGCCCTAAACACGTGCATGCCTATATTTAAAACCATGATGATTTCATTGTGGGTGTGGCCTAAAAGGGGATATTTTGACTTTGGTTCATGTTATACTTGTCCCACCACTCCTTCATCATGTCTCACTCTTGATGATGTTTAATTTCATATTCCCATATAAGTAATAACTTCTCACAAAATTATTCCTTTCAAATGTGTAAATGTTCTAGGGACCATGGATGGATAAAATATCCAACATCAAAATGAACATAAATGGTTCCATTAACCCTACCAATTAATTTTCCTAATGTATATTCTATTTTTTTTGAATATGATTGATGACAATGTCTTTGGGAGCCAAATGTGTATTATGCACCTTCATAGATTTTGTATTTTTATACCACTTTTTGGTAATATTTAATACATGGTTTATAAAATATGCAATAATAACTTCATACTATTTATATTAAATATTATTAACCTAATTTTCCATAATAACACTATTAAACATAAAAGGGAATATTTATTTAGATTAGGAAACCGTGAGGGATTTTTAACTATGTATCCCACATGATAGAATTAGACTGCATGTATTTCTTGTGTGGATTCAATAGATAAATCAATAGATTTTTTTTCTTCCAACTACCTTGGTGGGTATGAAAGTATGTTCACTTTAACCTATCCATGTTTTATTACTAGAGGAAATAAAACTTTGATGTTAGTCCTTGTGCATTGATAAGGAAATGCAGAGTGTGTCAAGACTTTAGTATATAATTAATTGATGGTTATTTGGAAACCCATAAATAAAATTATGGAAAATTATCATTGAAATGCTCATAAAAAATTTAAAATTTATAGGCTTATAATGTTTGAATTAAATACCTATTGTCATGGAAATATTGACTAATAAAACAAAAATATTGACACATGGATCCAAACATCAAAAGGATGCAAAAATTATTACTAAAAAACTAAAAGAGATGAATTTTTTAGGCCCCAAATCTTACTAAAGTATAATTAGTGAGACTAAGTAATATATCCCAAAATAAGAAACAAAAAAATAAAGAGAAAATATAGAGAAATAGGCCTACATGTAAAAAATAAACAAGAAAAAAATTAAATAAAATAAAAGAGGATTGCAATATTACACATAGAAGAGTAAGTGATATGAAAACACAAAATTGAGTTCCAAAAATCCCATTATCATAATTAATAATACATATTCACAAAATAGTACTAAAAGTTATAGTACAAATCCTTATACAAAAATTAGATGTCTACATATTGCACCTACTTCAATGTGCATGTGTGCATCAAATAAAAATGATACATAATTGAAATGTGTACCTTGACATACCTAGGGAATATTGGTGAATTTTTTTCATATGCCCATCCACACCTTTTAATTTCACAAACTTTGGTATACTTGTGGGAAATGTCCATACAAACACAAGCAGTCAATGTTGTATCAACTCAACATGAGTATAGAAATTAAAAAATGAATATAATTTATATAATTATTTGTATACAAACAAAATGCTACCATAACTTGTAAGACAAAATTGTATTTTGATTATTCCATTAAAAAGCTTTATGATAAGCACTACACATAGATAATACTTCTCTAGGAGTTTTTAAAATGAAATTAACTTATTGATCAAATAAATTTATAAATTTTCTCCAAACTAATTTCCAAATAAATTATCAAACATTTTACCACAAATGTTATATATATATATATATATAGACACACACACACACACACATGTTATATATATTCTCCTTTTGGTCTGAGGGATTGAATAAACTTGTGCTTGTAGCCATGCATATCAAAATAATAATATTACAATAACCATGTGAAAAAATGATGTATATATCTATTACCTTGAAAATTCGTATAAAATACATGTAAATATCCTATTTAAAGTTTCATATTAAAAAATATTTCTAACTATCATCCCCCAAGGGCTATATAGAATCAATCATACCATGTAAAAAATGGGAAAAGATGTAACTCTAGGTGGTATCAGTGTTATATTAATTTCATATAGCTAATTATTATCATAATATAGATAATATCATGCAAAAATCAATAAATATATTAATCTATAGAGCATAAATATTATATAGAAGTGTCTTATAGTAATAAAGCCTCATGAAAGGATCAATAGGTGATGAGGGAATATGATACCCCATTGTAAACATACCAGGAAGGCTAAACAAGTATTCATGCAACAAATATGTAGAATCTAATACATCATGTTAGAGTCCATATGTGGATGCATCCTTCTATGAGGAAGATAATACATGGGACAATAACATGATCCAATGTATCCAAGAGGATGGGCATGAAGACATGTCCAAATATTAGTAAATGCTCAAGGGTAACAAGACATAGAAATAAATGTATCATGTGTGAAGACTATGCTTAATGGTATCAAGATATAATAGATGTATCAGGAGTGAAAATTATGTGTTTTTCAAGGTGTATGTAAGATAATAGTGTATTTTATGTAAATGATATGTGGGATTCATAGACACAAAGATTGTGATGGGATTCAATATAAAAAGTATGTCACAAGATGGAATAAAAAATAAATTAAGTGTTATAACAAGTAAAAATAAAATGTGGTGTATCATGTAAGATGTCGAAGTATCAAAATATATATGCATTAAATCCCATGCCATGATATGTATATTACTAATCCATAATGTAAGTCTCATAAGAGTGGTGGAATTAACTTCCCACCTTGTTAAGCTAATATATTATAAACCTGTGAGGGTATTAGACTAGTAAACTAATTAGTTTAACCTAAAAGGGTGGATAAGTAATGTGTAAGTGGTGAAAACTATTGAATGACACCTTGAAAAATTATCATAACTTTTATTTTGGTTTAGTTATTTAACATAGTCAAAGTTTTTAGCTTCAGCTTAGGATACACTTTTTCCAATTTTATCTCGAGATGAGATAATTGTTTAAGTCTAGGAAAGTGATAGGAGTAAAATAAGGATAAAAAAATAATAGAGTGTAATTTGTGGACACATTTGTAACTCACATTATTTTATCTTTTATATCTATTTTTGTATGTATTCAACACTTGAAAGAATAGAAATAGTATATATAATGTGAAGATACTTTCTTTTTAGGTAATGAAATGTTGGAATATGAAGTGACAACACCTTCTAAAAACTTTATTTATATCACTTAATTATTCATGTGATAGATATTAATATATAGTTCTAAAATAGTTTTCCATATATGTCTTTTATAATTGTTCTATGTGTAGTGAATTCTCTATTTATTTAAATCTATTAATTATATAACTTATACCACATATTCTATAACTAATGAGTCTATATTTTATGTATAAATATATCTATTTTAACTAATTAATGAATGGGTTTTGTCTATTTTTTTTTGTGTTTCATACTTTGTTATTTATTGAAAAATTATCCCTATGTTAGCATGTTCATAAGGGTTTCCTAGGAACCTCTACTAATAATGCTATAGTGAGCATGGGTGAAATCATGTAATGATGGCTACCAAGATAGATATATTTGGAGATATGGATAGATAAAAGAATTTAATTTTTTTAAAAGGATGTATAAATAATAATAGGGAGATATACACAAGAATTTATTTATGAGAATATTTATAGTGAAATATATATTTTTTAGTATGAATTATGTAGACTATTAACTGTGTGGTCATCAAGATTGGACTAATATTATTTTCAGCCATGGAGGACAAAATTTTTAGCATGGATATAATAAATAAAATAAATATTGTGAAGGTTAGGTAGTGGTTATACTCATGAAATAGATCGCTAGACAAAAACCATCATCAATAAATATATTAAAGAATTTATTGTGAAAGGATATATGGATTTTAAAACTATGCAGTAATTATTTGTGAGAGGCATCCAAGGGAAGTTCTTGCAATGCCTACCTACTCTTATCAATATGTTGGTTATTGAAAAAGAAGTGGTACCTTCCCTCATAAACATGTAGTATTAATTCAAGTGTTATGGGTGTACATGAAATGTAGGAGTGAATGATGAAGAGCTAAGCTAAGGAACTTGAACCTTAAATATGGAAGATGTAGAGAAGTAGAGCAAGAATAAATTTTCTTGGGGGTAGAAAAAGATTTGAGATAATAAATAAAATGAAAAAAAAAAGTTAACAAGAATGTAACTAATAATAGGAGAATGAGTCAAATATATAATGTATAAGAGAGCGGAGGCTAGATAGAGGTTACATAATTTATATAAATGGGAGAGTTTGGAGATTATGAATAGTAAATAATGGATAGGAGGAAACTATTTTCAATCATTTATAGATAGATTTGGTATATGTAACACAAAATATAGGTAATTTTTAGATAATAAGAGGTTAGGTTCTCTTTCAAAACTAGTTTTTTAAGTCACCTATAAGGACTACTTTGTAAAATCCCATAGTATCAGTTACAAGTACACCAAGCATGACATTTAATGTAATAATATCTATTTCATTGACACATATGATGGGTCTTATAGCCATAAAAATATTATTTAACCTATTATATTAAATTTAAAGTTAAAGGAGTGACCACTAAAGATGTGAATAAATGTGAACTCATAGGATCCTTAATTGGCTAAGCTCTAAAATTAGTTTATAGAAGGGATGTTAATTCCCTAATTATTTAGCATGTTAAGGATTAATTAATCACAAAATTCAAGATGAATAAGTGTTTAAGTCATACCATTCAAGATCTCAAGGAGATTCAACAATGAAATAGAGAATCCATATGGGAGTATGACTACAAATTCTTAGATGTAATGAAAAAGGTCGATTTCTTTTTTGGAGATTACAAAAAGGCTGCCTATTTTGTGTAATAACCATGATCTATGATTAGGTTTACTATTTCATAGTCATAATTCCTAACTAAGGTTAACACATGAGTAACTACATTTAAATTTGAATAATTTATGGATTATTGTGTTGCTCCACCAACTTGATCCAAAGTTAACGAAATAATAGATAGTTTTCTAAAGAAAATGGATGACATTCATGAAAGCAACAAACCCAATATAGGATTATGGTACATAGAGTGTGTTAAATAAGGGCATAATAGGAATTATTATCCTAAATTAAAAATATATTTCTTATATATATGTCAAGCAGTTGGACATGCGACATCAAAATTTCATTTACTACAATAGTACATTATAAATCATGGAGTATGTACTAAATTATTTGTAAGTTAAAAAGTCATGATGAGAATAGTTTTTGAGCTATGTACGAGATAAAAGAATACATCACTAAGAACTTATTCATAGTTTCATCACAACAAATACCTAATTTAAAGTAGGTAATTATAAGATTATAGGTATAAATGTCTAATGTGACACAAGGTGTTCTAGGGTATATACCTACATCACCATAATGTCAATCCTAAGGTCTAGTTATATGGATTCCATCATCTACATAATACAATATCATTCATCATGAAATACTATTATTTCTCAACCATAATAATCAAATTGGGCTCCATCATATCCTTAGTGATAGTATGGTAAATATGATGCACAACAACCATAGCAAGGGGATTTGATGGATAATAGTCACAAGGTTAGGATTTAAAAATAACTATAAGAAGATACATAGGAAGATATTGGGATGGATACCATGGAGGTTGAAATAATGATAAATCACAAGCTCATCAGCCAATTTAGTGTTATTTTTGTGTTGAATATAATTACTTTGCATGAAACATCCTAACTAATCCTCAAAGGAAAATGTAATTCATCTTTTTTAGAGTTTTAGGAAAACATCATACTAAATATTATCTAGTTATTATATAATTAAAATAATTATAAATATGTTTGAGATGTAAACATGATAAATTCACATCCTAAGGACAATGCATTCATACAAATAGTTACAAGGAAACATCATGTAGAACAAGGATTGCCTCTTTTATTAATTCCATAGGATAAAATAATTAGTAATTTTTAACAATATAATTATCATAACCATATAAGGTAAAATGTATTTTGTATCAACTAACACAAGATATTTAAAACATACAACAATAGGTTTTGTTAGAGGGAAATGTCACAACCATTGATGCACACATGTATAGGTAGATTATTTGGATAATGCAATAGGAAAGACTATTGAGTACATTGTAAAATATATTTAAACTTTTGAGCACTCTAATAAATTAATATATCTCATAGACTATTACAAATATTTTGCATAATTTGTTCAAGTGTTCATAATGAGGATAACAACATACTAACATGGTTATTTGGTATATTAAAACTAAAAATCCATAAGATGTTGATTCTTGAATGGATATTTAACTCATATGGTATGAGGTACCTAATTTTATATTTAAATTTGGAATCATAGTAAATATGATACCTAGATCTATATGGGAGGTTATTGGTCAACCATCATTGAGATATAGTTACTCTCGGTCTCATAGATTATGGGAGAGTAGAACAAATTGGTCAAATTAAATATGTATAAATTAAGGTTACTAATTTAAGTTTATGATGATATTTCAACGTAACTAACATGAAAAAATATGAGAACCATTATCCTACTTTGACTAGTAAGAAATGTGCTTATGATGGTTAAAGGACTATCAATACAGTGCGAAATAATTGGAGGCACACAAAGGAATAATATAATTGTAATACATTTGAAATTTTTTTTAGCATAAGTCAAATTCATCCATAGATAACTATATTCAACTTATGTTTATTGGGATAATAGATAGTTTAAGGTAACTACAAATAACAGATAGAATGATATGAAAGTTTTTGAATACTTTTTCTTTAATCCACATCTATAATGTCAAATACAATTGCTATCAGTTAAACATCCTATGTAAATACTATTTATAAAAAAGTTACCAACATCGTAGGTCTATACTGAAGAATATAGGGTCACCCTTTGTGTGATCTCCAACTAGGTTTGAGTTAGTTTTGTTATATAGTATAGGTGTGATATCTATGGATTAAATAAAGCCTACTCGAAAAGGTATCTTACCATTGGAAGCATCATCCTCTGTAAGTGGTGACTTAGATATGCATATGCTAAACTAGGTTTGGGAGATCATGAGGTGTTCATTTTATAAGTAGTGTTCACCACTAAACATCAACTTCCATAATGCTTCACATCTAAAGATCTAAATTAGTTTATTTTCTTATTAGAGTATCATGTGATTGATGTGGATCAAATAATTAGTTCACTTAATTATGCCTTGAAGGGAACTGATGCATCATGGTGGTAAATTCATAGGAAAACTAAATTACCATGGGATGATGCATTAAAATTCCTCTAAGAAAATTTTTAGATACCAACCACTATCAAATTATATTGACCATTATTTTAAGGACAGTGTCAAGAGTTGTATATACATAAGTGCATATACATATGGTTTGTGTAGGGTGTTGAACTTAAGTAATGGGTCCATAGTTTTAGATAAACTTTGACACTAATTAAAACTATGTGTTATATGAATTAGGAGTACAATAGAGAAATTAATAATTGGGCATAGGTTTAAGAAGACTTATTACAAATGATTGTTTTTTAATATGAAAATCTTATAGTATATGATGATTTATATAAATTGAATTTTTTTCTGTATCATGGGTAAGGGAAAGATTTGATTATTATGACAGACTCATTCATAATAAGAAGCAACTCAATATCTAAATATAGCTCTTCAAAATTATAATGCAAGAAAAATAAAGGAGCATGTTTTTATAAAACCATGCAATAATATTGTAGATGGTGAAAAATTGATAGTGTCCATTGATAGTGATGGGGACTTAGGTCTAAATGGATTCTTTAAACTAGATACAGAAGTGGAAGAGATAAAATCCAAAGTCATAAACCAAAAGGAAGAACAATAACTATGAAATATTAATATCAAGGAAGAATAAGGACACAAAATAATCCATGTTTCCATTCCAAGTGGTTACAAAAATATATATCATGATCCTTTAAATAATTTTGTAGTAAATATTGGGACAAAGATAATACCCAAGCTTATAACTTTGGGTGATTACTAGACACATAATGAGGATTCAAAATAATTAATGTTACTATGAAATTACAAAGATTTTTTTACAATAAAATTCACAAAATTAGAAGGGGTAGACTATTCTTTAGAATAGATTCACTTATAATTTTTGGAGAGTTTGTTGCCAATGAGAAAATGACCATATGTGTTAAATCCCAATATGAAGTTAAAATTTAAGGCTGAGATAGATTGTAAGCAAGATGTAGGTATTGTATATAAATTATAAAAGGTAAAATAGGTCAATCATATGGTGGTGAAGCCTAAGAAGTCAAGTGAAATCAAGTTATGTGTGGTTTAGATTGCACTGAATTATGCTTAGATCAATGATCCATTCCATATACCCTTCATTGATGAGCTTTTGTAATTAGTCACAAGTCATGAATTATACTCCTTCACATATGGATTCAATGAATATCATCAAATAAAACAACATTCATAATTGAATGGGGTTATTTTGTATATAAGGTAATGACATTTGGTCTAAATAATTCTCCAATTATATTTTCTAGGGCTATGGGGACTAATTTTAAGTACTTTATTCATGATTTTGTAGAGGTTTTATTGGATGATTGGGATATAGTTTCTTTTTTCAAAGACCACTTATCCAAATTATGGCTCATGTTAGAATGTTTTAGATCCCTATGCTTATCCAAATTATGGCTCAAGTTAGAATGTTTTAGAGCCCTATGATTATCCAAATTACAGATCATATTAGAATGTCTCAGATCCCTATGCATTGTATTAAATTAAAAATTGCTTCTTTTTCACATCATTTAATGTTATATTGAGCCACATAATATTTAGTGAGGGAATTTTAGTTGATCAATCCAAAATCATAGTGATAGTCTGTATGCCACCTCTAAATAGTTCTATGGAAGTGAGAACATCTATGGAACATATAAGGTACTAATTTTTTTTATAAAAGTCTATGTAGCTATCTATGTCCTTAGATAATTTATTTAAAAAGGGTACACACTTTGAGTGGATATAAAAATTCCAAGAAGCATTTTATAAGTTAATATAAAGGTTAGTTATAATTCCCATATCGATCTTTCCTAACAAGAGTAAGCCATTTCATGTACATGTATATGCTTCAAGCATTATGGTGGAAGTTATGTTAGAAGAACTAAGAGATGGTATATTGGACCATATTATCCATTTCACAAGCATAAAAATATCAATTTCAAAGAAAAAATATACTATGGTAGAATGATAAGTGTTAGCAATGGAGTTCATACGACATAATTTTAGGCACGATCTATTTTAAACACCTTTTGAGTTATTTATTTATCATAAGGCCTTGTGACATATTTCTTAACAAAGTTATGGAGGGAAAGATCCCTATATGGTTAAATTTATTTTAGGAATTTCAATTTTAGGATCAATTTTAAACTTGTAAGAGAGAATGTGGGACATTACCACTTTATCAAGATACATAATGGAGAACCTGAAGAGTTTCAAAATGAATCACTATATGCACATGTCTCGTACATACCCAATGGAGAACATGGAAGATATAGACAAATTTATAAAATAGGGAATCTTTCCTACACACCATGTTGAGAAAGATAAAAATTAGATGATTATATGATCCATTACCTATCCAACCATCAATGAATTCTTGTATAAGATGGGTAAAGATGAGGTGTTGTGCATTATGGATTTAGATCATCATCAACCTCAAATTATTGAGGAAACACACAAAATAATTATTGGTGATAATTTTTTAGGTGAATCCACTATAAGTAAGATACTACAAAGTAGTCTATGGTGGCTTACTTTATTCCAAGATGCACACTAGGTCAAAAAACAATGCGGTATTTTCCAAAGGATGGGAAAGACTAATTAGAGAGATGAGATGCCTTTAAACCCAATGCTATAAAACCAACCATTTTAATAATGGGTATTAATTTTTTAGGGCCTATCAATCTACCAAGAAATCTTAGGCATGCAAGGTATATCATAGCTATGATAAATTACTTTAAAAAATGGGTTGAAGCTTTATTGACACCAAGTTACAATTCCAAGAATTCACCAAAGGTTTTGTATGAAAACATAATTAAAAGGTTTGTATAATAAAATTAATAATATGACATAATTATTTATGGTACTACACCACAAAAGTATTGTGTATCATCCAAATGAAAATGGATAAGTTAAAACTTCAAATAAAGTCTTGGAAAACATGTTAATAAAGATATGTAATATATAAAAATATTATTGGGAAGAAAAAATTCATATGATTTTCTGGGCCTATAAAACAAATTACAAGTGTACAACTGGCTTTACCCTATTTCAATTGGTCTATGGAATTTAGGAAGTGATGCCCATGTAATATATAGTTTGTAGTCTATGCATTGATATGATAATGAGACTTAGGGATAAAGATTATCTATATACATAGTTAATGGATTTAAACAAATATAATAAAATAGGAAAACAACATAATGGATGTAGGAAATTAATAATCTAAGTTAGAAATCATGGCATAATCATAACCTGCAATCTAAAGAATTATATATAGAATAGGTAATCTTATTATATGATATAAAATTTAGATGATTCATATAAAGCTACACATTATTTATAAGGGACCTTATATCATTCATGATGTTTCATAGCAATGAATAATTATATAAAAATATCTTCAAGTAATAACTCTAGCAGGACATGTTGATGGATGTAGGATTAAGCCTTATCATTAGTAATCTCTTTAATTATTATAAAAAATGAGAGATGGTGTTGAGTATTACCATGTCGTTTAGAATTTTTGTTTAATGATCTATTTTTCTCTTTAGTTTTAGGTTTGTGTATTTTTATATAGTTTGATATATGTGTATTAAGACATTAAAATAGATTTTGATAAATCAAAGTCATAGTGTGTGATAGGTGAACAAATATAGAATGAATGAAATAAAAATATCAATAGTTACACTGAGATATTCAATTAAGTCTAGGAACAAGGAACTAACACCTAAGGTCTGGAAAAAGGGAAATCAATAGTCATTCAAAATTGTTAATGATGATATTATAATGGAAAGTGGATAGGTGAAAATATGATGCATCACATTAACATATGCCACTAGGTAAATAAAGGCTTCAAGAGAAAGAATTTAAAATTCTAATCTACAACAACCGGATGACATTAATTTTTTAGGTGAAATAATATGCAACCAACTTAACACATTCAAAATAGTTTATTAGATGGATTTATGTGGAAAAATCTATATAAAAAAGACTGAAAATAACATAGAGATATTACACTATTTAAAATAAGAGAGATATATGATCTATGTATAATTTGTCCAATTATGCAAAAAAAAATTCATCAATGTCCATACACCAGAAGAGATTTTTCAATCTCATCTGTTATATCAAACATGAATCATCCAAAAATATTAATTCCACTCATAAATGTGTATAAGTAATAGATGGCAATTGGAAGAGCACTGAGACAAACCATATACCATAATCTATACCCATTTAAATTCATTGAAGCTGTAGAATCCAACCTATTATCCTATATCAATCAAAAATAGCACACACAAGATTTGTTGTGCTTCAACACCCTCTATGAGGCTCTGAAGTAGAGTGAATCATAAAGATTCCTACCTTTGGATAATTATATGGGTTGATGTTTACACTATTTATCAGATATAATGAGGGAAAAATGTATATTTCATAAGATGTTATAATACTCATGAATGTTGTAGCCATGTCACAAGTAATAAGAATTCCATCTTAGGGTAGATCTCTTCTTCCTTATAAAACTAGGTCTCCACCCATTCACTCAAACAAAAAGGATAAATATACTAGAGTAGGTAGGGGAATCTCCATCAACATGGTTGAAGATAATTTCATGTACATTATTTCTAATTTCATCACCAAACACTTTTGATAGACCACCAAGACTTCTAACTAAGAAACCAAAGGCATCATTGACATTACATATTAAATGATATTGATGCATGAGGATTTTAGTTGGCCTATGTTTTTGCCTCATAGGTCACTATAAACATTGATAACATCCTCATAAAAACATCATAACTATTCCAATATCCATTTTTGGTATATCTCCTATGGTTTATGATGTGTAATTCACCATAGGGTCTAGTGTGTAGACACCCCATTTTAGACACAACTAGATTTCAACCAAACTTTACAATGATTTCTACCAAACAGTGCAAATTAAGCCTAATAATCACTAAACTTATAGATTTTGTTTGCACATCAAACATTGGTTCTTAGAAAATTCTTGAGGCGTACCTATTTGGGGGTGTTATCATGTATGAAATAGTAACTTCTCATGAATTAATCTCTAGTCACCTTGTGGCCTAACAACTGGAAGTTTGGCCTTTGGACCCATTAAGCAAGGCACTTGATTAAGTCTTAAATTGATAAAATGTTAAGCAAACTGAATTAAATAATCAAACCAGATTAAATGATTAAGTGAATTTTATATATAAAATTAGTAAAAAATAATTCAAAAATAAAATTTCAATAAATGTGAGGTCATAATGACATCATCATCCTCAAATTCAAGGAATTAAATTATCTCCCTAAAGTTATTTAAATGCAAAAATAGAGATCCATGCCTAAATAATGGGATCTCTATCCCAAATATTAATTACATGTCTCCTCTTTAACTCAACTAGTTTTATCCATAACTCACCTATGTTTATTTTGAACTTAACTATGGTTAATTCTAACCTAATTACACTTGGGTTAGAGTTAAATTTGGAGGCTATAAATAAAAGGCCTCACCCATTAGAAAATAATTTTGACTTGATGACCAAAAAAGTGAAAAATTTGAAGCTCATGGATGTTATGGAGGAAGTTATAGTATTACACTATGTAGTTACAATTTTATTTGAATAGTTTATTTTGTAGGTAGATGCAGTTCTGAACTAACAAGTTAAATTTTTTCAAGGGATGTGGTTTTTATCTATGAATCTATGGTATTGTATTGGACTAAAAATAAAGAAAACTTGAGAGTTCAAAATTTGATTAGCATTTACTCATTTATCTTTTAGCTTCTAAGTAGAAACCCACTAACACTTTTTATAGTACCTAAAGGACAAATAATGAATTTTTTTAGCACTTTAAAAGTTCAAATCACATTTAAATTTAGTGATTAAAAATAATTTAGTTTCTTTGTTTTGTTTTTCAAAATTCTCAAATCAATAAAAAAAGCCAAGGGGATAAACCTCACATCACATTTTGCTTGGTGTTTTAAAATAAACTCAAACTTAGACTAGGTTCTCTTAAGAACTTGATCATTTATCATTTTTTTCGTTTGTGTTATTTTAAAAAAAATAGACTTAGTGCATATGCTCTCCCATATCCCCTTTAGGGAAATCAAGTAACCAAAAGTGTTTTGTCCTTTGATTTTTTCACTTAGTCGAAGCATAAAAGTAATGTTACAAAGGCATTCCTAAAGATCTAAGTGACTTGGGTGATCCTAAAATGACCTTAAAATCATTCTATCTTTACTTTATTTAATCTTAGCTTGTGGGTGGGATTTCATCACCTCCCCATAAGATCTTTAGGGATGCATTGAGCCAGGATTTCATCTCTCAACATCATTTAACCCCTCTCCATGGTGTGGTATATAAATTAGGGCACAAGATACTGTGATTGCCTTAGGTTTGAGAGGCTAGCCTATCTGGTCATAATAAAAAATTGAGTCAATTCTAGCTAGCTAATGTACTAAACTAAGAAGTACACATATGGATTTATTATGCAAAGGATTAAACCCATACATAGTAAGTTATCTGGTATTAACTTAATTGACATGATTTCATATCTAGTGTTAACCACACTTGGGACCACCTAGAATGTGTGAAACTTATAATTTTAGACATACCCCAATTTCTATAGAAATATTGTTAATGTAGGGTGCACATCTCAAAGTTCCATGTCATTCTATGAATTCTTGAGAGAAGAGGGGGCTAAAACCCCTAATTTTCATGCACATATAAATTTTTATATTAACAAATTATTTCCTCTCAAGAAGGAGTATATAGATGGAATTTGATAGTACGAATCCACCTTGTCACTTTATAGGAATAAGACATTAAAATTAGGTGTATTTTTTATTTTTCCTTTTTAATCACATTGTTTTGAGTCAAAACTACTTTGTTTGTCATAACCACATCAGAACAAGTCATGTTTGCACACCATTCTTTATCCTAAAGAGGTGTTATCTTGACCATTTGATACCACACCTTTGCCTTACACATTTCCAAAACCTTTTTATGTTTGTATCACTGATTTGAAAGGGGTGTCATTATGCTTCCAATTTCATTCCATGTCTTTGACTTTGATTTATTAAATAAAACCATTTTTCATAACATTTGAGAAAGATATCATCATTATGCTACACACATTATTTTAAAACCCTTTTCCTTATGTCCAATCAAGTTCTAAATCATGTGTGTCTTTTGGTCTATGAATATTATCATTATGACATCCATTTTGGTCTAGTTTTTTTTTTCCATTTGAGAATCTAAGTCTTTTAAATCAAGTTAGAAATCAGTCTTGTGAAGTTTAGATTCAAACATTGATTGGTTTATGCCTATGCCTCACTTAATTTTGGCCTAGATGAATACTTGTTACTTTTCGATTATGCAACCTGGATCAATTTAATGATTACTTTAAATACTCATTTATGCCTATATATCAAAAATGATATCTTTTTTCATGTGCCTCACCTCTCTTTTGTTGCTTATAACTAATGTTAAATCTCTCTCTCCAAGCATAACCCTAATCATGGCTAGTTTACACTTGAGTCCTACTCATGATTTGGGCTCTAATGTTTTACTCCTCATCCTTATTTTTGATTACTTAGAATATATTTTCCCAATTATTTATATGCATATTAATAAGGTCCAATGTATTTTACTAATGATCAAAAGCATGTTTGAATATGTATTTCTAGTTTGAGTCCAAGTATTTCAAATTGTTAGATTGATTACCTCACATGTTAGACCTAGTTAGTGCCAAGTTTAGATTTGTGTCATGTTACCAAAGACCTAGAATTTTACATTTTATTTAGACCTAGTTTTATTTATCCTAGATTTGATTTGTGTTTGTAAGACCTAGCATTTTATCCTTTTGGTTTAGACATAATTTATTTTGAGCCTAACTTTGTGCCTTGTTTCCAAAGACATAGAAACCTTTTATATTTTAGATCCAGATTAAAGTTTTTTGAAACACTTTTACCAAAATTAGAATTTGGATTTGTATTTATCTTGACCATTTGTGTGAGACATTTTACATTATACCATGAAGACATTTTAGAATGAATTTATCATTAACCTTTTTGGAGATTAGTTCCATTGGTAGACCAAATTTGACATTTAAACCAAGTTCCTAAACCTACCAAGTTTTGACCATTTGCCATTTTAGACCACATTTTAGGAGTTTGTATAACTTTAGACAATTTTCATGAAATGTTAGATATCAATGTATATATGTTTCATTACACTCATAGTGGATCTACTTACAATCTAGGTTATAGATAAATATATCAAGACCCATAAAATGATGATGTAGTTTGTGAGATAGATCCCTATCCTCCTTACACTACTCAATTTGGGTAACAAATCTAAGATCTATTAGCCCATTACTTGGTTAACACACCACACTGTTTAGATCAATAATAAGAATAAATAACACAATATCTTTCTAGAATGCCATTGATTAAAGAACAAGTTCAAAAACAACCTTACTACATCACTATGTCATTGACATATGACCCAAATATGTTTGATCATTACTTGATTGAAAAAAAATATGAGGTTTTAATTAGATCCATGGATGTAGGGGACAAGTTTCTAGAATACTTCCCCCATGAAAACCTACCTAGTCTAGTCAAAGTGCCAAGAAATGTATCTTACACCCAAACCATTGAACATGCCTCTATTAGTTACCCTCAAGCACTTGTGTAGATGTCATTTCAAGATCCAAATATGTTCTCAAGAAGAAAGGGAACCATAGAGGACCACTTTGGGTAAATGAAACAAAAATATCACACCTATCTAAACCTAACATGTAATTTTAATTATATGCTCATATCGAATGCTCCACTCATAGAGCTAACTCCTTCAATAAAAGTACTAATTTATTTGATAGGTAAAGATAATTTGTGTATAGACCCATTTTATAAAATTATGTTAGTAGGTGACATTATTAATGTTCCATTTATTGAATATATGACATTAAATTCTATGGAAAACCATGTGCCAAATACCATGGATAACATGCAAGTGTATTTTAATCCAATCCAAAGTGGTTTAAATTCACCAAACCATAATTAATAATAAGTGACTTCATTCAATAACATGATTGGTTTACAATAATATAGGGAATTAATTCCTACTTCCCAACCATAGTAGGTTACCTCTAGTCCTCAACCAACTGCTTCTGCAAGCACACAATAATATGGAGTAAGTAATCGAGTGTTGACCAGTGCTTTTTCTCAATAAAAAGTGACAAATGATCTACCACCTCAATAAGAAAGGAATAATAATCCAAAAAAATAGGTAGAGTCCAATCTACCACCATATTAGAGTTAGAAAACTATGCCACCTAAACAAGGGGAAACAAATTTTCCACCTCAATAGTTAGTGATAAATTTATCTCAAAAGTCTCAGACTAATGTACCTTTACAATCCCAAATTTTGTCTAATCAACAATATTTATATTGGTCAAATACAAATGTGAAAAATCTAATAAGTATCTATTTCAAAATAAGTTTTTACACAACAAATAGGTAAAAATTTCTAATAAGTATAAACTAGGAAACCATTGCCTTTTAATCATCAAGTGCCATAGATCCAAAGACATGGCCTTGGTCAGCAATATGTTCCCTTTTTTTAGCCAGGTTAGACTAGTGAGAAGTAAGTCTATACTCAACCTTATCAGACATAATATGTTTCACAAAGCCATATGCTTCTATCCTAGCCTTAATTACCTCAAACCCAATGGCACATACCAAATATGAATCAAAATATATATCATCAACATGTACAATATCTATAGCCACATCCCAATACATAAATTCATATTCATAAATGAGTCATTTGATAAACTAATATTCCATAACATTCCATTACTCCATTATACCCTAGTCAATGTAACCAACCTTTGACCACCCATCCATAGCCACAATCGAGAGTACTTTCTAATTTTTGACCCAAATAAATATAGTAAATGAAGTATGTAATTATTGTCATTAAAATGGGGAAGTAGACCAATAAATTCAAATTATACGGTGTGTTTTATACCCTTTTAACATAGAGTATCATTATATATCACTTCTTCCAGGTTATGAAACACCAAAATTTCACAAGTAAAAGGGTAAAGGAGACCGTAAAGCACATCTTATAGAGTCTGTTGTCACTTTCAAACCATTGGATTATAGTGACATTTACCTACTCCTTTTGTTTCCTTGAAATATATCTAGATAAGCTTTGGAGTGGTTCCTTAAGTTACCAAAAAATATATAATTTTGATGACCTCTCACACAAATTTGTGCAGTACTTATCTTAAAATATTTATCATGATATTTTATTAGTAGATTTGACTAAGGACACGTATAATTTTAGTGAAATTTTTGAAATCTAATTATATATATGGAGAGTGTCAGCTAGTCGCTTCACCCATAATTTACTAGATAAATAATTGACTATTCTATTTAGTAAAAATTTGCAAAGTGTGATATATTATCATCTAAAACTTTAGTGTGTTCACATGTTCAAGGAGATTATTAAGAAATTATTACAAATTGAAAAGGCCATTATTAATATATATATTATCAAGTTAACCTCTTCAAATTAGAATACCAAAACCAAGGTGTAGGCCCAAGTCAAATCCTTAACCTAATCCAAGCACAAGCATCATCACCATCTCAAGTTTGTGACTATGAAAAATCCAAACCATATAATTGAAACAAGAATTTTGTTTATAATGGAGTAACCACATCACACCATATATAAATTATTAAAACATTATCTACACATCATTCATTGTAAGTGTAGTTTGTTTTACGTCATCATCCTATTTAGAAAGCATAACCTATGTTATAACCTAGACAATCCCCTCAAATGCAACAAACACCACCTTTGAAAACCCCTCCTCCAAGAATAATACCCACTCCTATAGTATTTATCAAACTTTAAAATCCCATTGAATAAGTATTTTAAAAATTAAACATGACCAATAGGATTAGTTGGTTGATTCCAAAACATTACCCTAAGTGTATAATATATCTAGAATAGTATAAAGAGCATGAGTTATTTGAATACCACCATGTTCATGGAAATTATATATTCCATTTTATGTATTTGAAATAACTTATTGAAACTATGATCGAAAATGGGGAAATCTAGTTGGATAATCAAGTATCTATGTCTAATCAAAATTTGGGCATTTACCAAAACCCTTTTCCATAGCATAACAATAACAATCAACAACAAAAAAAGAAGAATAAAACAATAAAAATAATAATACAAAAATATCCATGACAATAATAATAATAATAATAATAATAATAATAATAATAATAATAATAATAATAATAATAATAATAATAATAATAATAATAATAATAATAATAATGTTAACCAAATAAGAGGAACCAAAGCCAAAATGACCCCAATAACTAGTATTCTTACCATGCAATTACACATGACAACAATAAATTTTTAGGTCATATTGTGGGTTGGCATGTTTCTATCATTACCATAAATCCTAGACTAAATGCTAATAGACTAAGACCATTGCCTAGCAATCCCAATCAACCTACTTATGCCAGTAATCCTTCTTTGACCTATAACTATAGCCAAGTGAAATAGTAAACAATAATTACCATTTTATAACCATGTGTTGATATCCTACCATTATTTCATGACCAAAAATAAGTGCATCGATACTCGAGACTTATCCCATCTAGCCAATTTCTATCTTTTTCGATTAACAATGGTCATGTATCCAATACTAACTATGTAATCACAAATCATCATTCTAAGATTACCATCCCCAACACAACCTTTTTAAAATGACCCAATACAACCCATCATGTTGGATATGAACAATACATTTACCATTGTGATCCGGACAACAATTCAGATGACAATTCAGGTGATGGGTCCACCCCATTTGATGGCAGAACTTTCGAGAGCCATAACTTTTGCACCGTAGCTCCAATTGACTCACCGTTTAAACCGTTGGAAAGCTAATAACGAGGGGAACATCATGATATGGCATGAGATCTGTTCAATGAAGTTTTACCACACAAAACCCAATGTAAGTGTCCTAAATTTCAATTTTAGTAGTGCAGTCTAAAAATAGTAAGTTTCTAAAAATAGTAATTCCTCAAATTATATATTCTTTTAAATTATGGAAGTTGAACCAATTCATCTCCCTTGAGATTAGTGACCTTCCATATCCTCCCCACACCTTCAAAACATGTATAAATGAAGATGTAACCTGAAATGGAAATCAGACATCTCTTCTCAGAGATAAGCATATGTTTGGGTCTGCAATTTTGATAAATAAAACATCTCTTTTTAGAGATAGCATTATTTGAATTGTGTTTTTCTTATTTATGAATTATATTTCAACCAAATATTTTCAATTTTTAGATTACTGGTATCAGAGCAGTTTGTCTTGAGAGTGTATGATCCCAAGGACGAGGTTAGGCTACCAAAAGATTGGGTGGGAAATAATAGAGCTTCCAAATTTTCCACCTGTTCACTCCAAATGACTTCAAATGGCAGACCACACTAAGACATCTGATCCTTTCAAGGAAAGGGTGAATGAATCCCTCTAATGGTAAAAAGTGTAGATGCTACAACAATTTGCCCAAATTCTTCAAACACTTTTGATGGGAAATCTTGGCTCTATGGCTCCACTTCCTATATCCTCATCCAGGGAACAACCTTTCAGTGCCCTAAAACCCTTCAAGGTCCAAGTAAATTTTGATATTCCTAAATTTGAAGGTAAAATCAATGCTAATGCAATAGAAAATTAGTTGGATCAACTATCTTCCTACTTCTCTATAAATAAGTTCACTAATGGAGAAAAGATTACTTATGCGCTTTTGTAATCAACATTCCCTGTGAAAAACTAGTGGGAAGTGTACTAAAAGAGGTTCAGTACAGATGAGATTGGCCTTGAGGTGGAACCTACCTAGGATAATTTTGTGGAAATGGTGAAAGAAGAATACTATCTCATCAGACCATATGACGATCTGTATATAGAGTGGCAACAACATTGCCAAGGTAAGGAATAATCTGTTCAAGATTACACTAACATTTTTCATTCTCTATCTGCAAGATTGGGCATCCAAGAAAGTGAGAAACATAAGGTTCTAAAATATCATCATGGACTACAATGGTACATTTAGGGAGAAATGGAACTCTTCAATTTGGAAACCATTGGTGAGGCATACAAGTTCGCAGTGAAGATTGAGCAGAAGCATAGAAGAGTGAATATAAAGAATTAGTCTTCAAAATGGAAAAGTGACAAAGAAGGTCAAACACGAGGCCAAAATTGGAAGCAAAAGGAAGGAAAGACTGGAAAGTGGTGTGATTATCACAAATTTGGAATTCACTCCAAAGTAGAATGTCGAGCTATCAAATCACTACTTTCTAAGTCACAATCCTCTGATCTACCTCATACAGACCCTACAGTCGAAAAGGTTGAAGAAGAAATTATAGATGCTAATCATGAAGCCATTATTGCTTCATCACAAACACATGACAAGATGCTAAATGACAAGGAAAGGTTGTTTCACTCTAAGTTATGGGTGAAAGGTAAGCCTCTACATTTCATTCTTGATAGTGGAAGTCAAAAGAATTTAATCTCTACTGATGTTGTGAAAAGCCTAAATCTGTCTATGAAGCCTCACCCAAAACCATATAGTATTGGATGGTTGAGTCTAGGGAGAAACCTCTGTGTTACCCACCAATGTCTTCTCTCATATGCAATACAACCTTTCCAAGATGAGGTCTTATGTGATGTGGTCAATCAAGATGTTTGTGATGTACTCTTTGGTCAACCATTCATGTATGATTAACATGGTATATATGAATCAAGAACTAGAAGGATCACTCTCACTCTTGGAACACAGAACTACAGGGTACCAAAAGTACCACCTTCTACATCTGTCTCTCTAATTAATGCCAAGAAATGTGTTCTCATGGTGGTTAAGCCACAGGAATCTAAAAGGGCTAATGTTATAGCCCTGACTACACAAACAACACAACAAAAGCAAATAGATATTGAGCTGAAGAAGTTCACAACCTTCCATCCATAGATTGATGGTCAGACAGAAATGGTGAACAATCAAGTATGCAACAAGAATCAAATCAAAGTAAAACTACCACACTTGATGAAAAATCTTGATGCAATGGGGACCATTGCTTCTCAAGGAGGGAGGAATGATCCTGAAAATAATTTAGATGACAATTTGGGTGATGGGTCCACCCCATTTGATGGTGGAACTTTTGGAAGCCATAACTTTTATACCGTAGCTCCAATTGACTCATCATTTGAACTGTTGGAAAGATAATAATGAGGGGAACATATTATGATGACATGAGCTTCACTTAATGAATTTTGACCCCATAAAACCCAATGGAAGTGTCCTAAATTTCAATTTTAGTAGTGCAGTCTAAAAATAGTAAGTTTTTAAAAATAGTAATTCCTTGAATTCTGTATTATTGTAAATCGTGGAAGTCAAACCAATTCATCTCCTAAGAGATTGGTGACCTTCCATATCCTCCCCACACCTTCAAAACATGTATAAATGAAGATGTAACCTGAAATGGAAATTAGACATCTATTCTCAGAGATAAGCATATGTTTGGGTCTACAATTTTGATAAATAAAACATCTCTTTTAAGAGATAGCATTATTTGAATTGTGTTGTTCTTATTTCTGAATTATATTTTGACCAAAGCTTTTTGAGTTTTGGATCAGTGGTATCAAAGCAATTTTTCTTGAGAGTGTATGATCCCAAGGATGAGGTTACGCTATAAGAAGCTTGGGTGGGAAACAATAGAGCTTCCAAATTTTTCACTTGTTCACTCCAAACGACTTCAAATGGCAAACACCGAGACATCCAATCCTTTCAAGGAAATGGTGAATGAATCCCTCTAATGGCAATAAGCATAGATGTTACAACATTTTTTCCAAATTCTTCAAACACTTACAATGGGAAATCTTGGCTCTACTGCTCCACTTCCTAGCTCCTCATCCAGGGAATGACCTTTCAGTGCCCCAACACCCTTCAAGGTCTAGGTAAATTTTGATATTCCTACATTTGAAGGTAAAATCAATGTTGATGTAGTATAAAATAGGTTGGATCAACTGTCTTCCTACTTCTCTGTAAATAAGTTCATTGATGGAGAAAAGACTACTTTTTCTCTTTTGAAATCAACATTGCCTATGAAGAACTGGTGGGAAGTGTACAAAAAGAGGTTCAGTATAGATGACATTGGCCTTGAGGTGGAACCTATGTGGGATAATTTTGTGGAAGTGGTGAAAGAAGAATACTATCCCATCAGAGCATATGATGATCTATATATAGAGTGGCAATAACTTCACCAAGGTAAGGAATAATCTATTCAAGATTACACTCACATTTTTCATTCTCTATCTGTGAGATTGGGCATCCAAGAAAGTGAGAAACATAAGGTTCTCAAATATCATGGCAGACTACAATGGTACATTCAGGGAGAAATGGAACTCTTTAATTTTGAAACCATTGGTGAAGCATACAAGTTCATAGTGAATATTAAGTAGAAGCATGGAAGAATGAATATAAATAATCAGCCTTCAAAATGGAAAAGTGACAAAAAAAGGTCACACACAAGGCCAAAATTGGAAGCAAAAAGAAGGAAATATTGGGAAGTGATGTGATTATCACAAATCTAGAACTCACTCTAAAGAAGAATGTCGAGCTATCAAATCACTATTTTGAGTCACAATCCTTTGCTCTACCTCATATAGACCCTATAGTCGAAGAGGTTGAAGAAGAAATTATAGATGTTGATCCTAAAGCCATTGTTGCTTCACCACAGACACATGACAAGATGCTAGATGACAAGGAAAGGTTGTTTCACTCTAAGTTATGGGCAAAAGGTAAGCCTCTACATTTCATTCTTGATAGTGGAAGTCAAAAGAATTTAATCTCTACTAATGTTGTGAAAAGCATAAATCTGTCTATGAAGCCTCACCCAAAACCATACAGTATTGGATGGTTGAGTCCAAGGAGAAACCTTTGTGTTACCCACCAATGTCTTCTCTCATATGCAATACAACCTTTCCAAGATGAGATCTTATGTTATGTGGTCAATCTAGATTTTTGTGATGTACTCTTTACTCAGTCATTCATGTATGATCGACATGGTATATATGAATCAAGAACTAGAAGGATCACTCTCACTCTTGTAACATGATGTTACAGGGTATCATAAGTACCACCTTCTCCATTTGTCTCTCTTATTAGTGTCAAGAAATTTGTTCTCATGGTGGTCAAGCCATAGGAATCTAAAAGGTCTGATTTTACATCCTTGACTACACAAATAACACAACAATAGAATTAAATAGATATCGAGTTGAAGTTCATAACCTTCCATCCACAGACTGATGGTCAGATAGAAATGGTGAACAATCGAGTATGCAACAACAATCAAATCAAAGTAAAACTACCACACTTGATTATTTTTTTTGATGAAATGGGGACCATTGCTTCTCATGGAGGGAGGAAGGATATGGACAACAATTTAGATGACAATTCGGGTGATGGGTCCACCCCATTTGATGGCAGAACTTCTAGGAGCCATAACTTTTGCACCGTCCTTCCAATTGACTCACCATTTGAACTGTTTGAAAGATAATAATGAGGGGAACATCATGAGATGTCATGAGATCTACTCAATGAAGTTTCACCCCATAAAACCCAATGGAAATGTCCTACATTTTAATTTTAGTAGTGCAGTCTAAAAATAGTAAGTTTTTAGAATTAGTAATTCCTTGAATTCTGTATTGTTGTAAATCATGGAAGTCAAACCAATTCATCTCCCTCAAGATTTGTGACCTTCCATATCCTCTCCACACCTTAAAAACATGTATAAATGAAGATGTAACCTAAAATGGAAATTAGACATTTCTTCTCATAGATAAGTATATGTTTGGGTCTGTAATTTTGATAAATAAAACATCTCTTTTCATAGATAGCATTATTTGAATTGTGTTGTTCTTATTTCTAAATTATATTTCAACCAAAGATTTTCAATTTTTGGATCAATGGTATCAGAGCAATTTGTCTTGAGAGTGTATGATCCCAAGGACAAGGTTAGGCTATAAGAAGATTGGGTGGGAAACAACAGAGCTTCCAAATTTTCCACTTATTCACTCCAAATGACTTCAAATGGTAAACAACACTGAGACATCTAATCCTTTTAAGGGAATGGTCAATGAAGCCCTCCAATAGAAATAAGTGTAGATGCTACAACAATTTTCCCAAATTCTTCAATCACTTTTGATGGGAAATCTTGGCTCTATGGCTCCACTTCCTAGCTCCTCATCAAGGGAATGACCTTTCAATGCCCCAACACCATTCAAGGTCCAGGTAAATTTTGATATTACTAAATTTGAAGGAAAAATCAATGCTAATGTAGTAGAAAATTTGTTGGATCAATTGTCTTCCTACTTCTTTGTAAATAAGTTCACCGATGGAGAAAAGATTACTTTTGCTCTTTTGAAATCAACATTGCCTATGGAAAAATGGTGGGAAGTGTATAAAAAGAGGTTCAGTATATATGACATTGGCCTTGAGGTGGAACCTACCTAGGATAATTTTGTGGAAGTAGTGAAAATAGAATACTATCCCATCAGAGCATATGATGATCTGTATATAGAGTGGTAACAACTTTGCCAAGGTAAGGAACAATCTGTTCAAGATTACACTAACATTTTAGATTCTCTATCTATGAGATTGGGCATCCAAGAAAGTGAGAAACATAAGGTTCTCAAATATCATGGAAGACTACAATGGTACATTCAAGGAAAAATGGAACTCTTCAATTTGGAAACCATTGGTGAGGCATACAAGTTCGCAGTGAAGATTGAGCAGAAGCATGGAAGAGTGAATATAAAGAATTAGTCTTCAAAATGGAAAAGTGACAAAGAAGGTCAAACACGAGGCCAAAATTGGAAGCAAAAGGAAGGAAAGACTGGAAAGTGGTGTGATTATCACAAATTTGGAATTCACTCCAAAGTAGAATGTCGAGCTATCAAATCACTACTTTATAAGTCACAATCCTCTGATCTACCTCATACAGACCCTACAGTCGAAGAGGTTGAAGAAGAAATTATAGATGCTAATCCTGAAGCCATTATTGCTTCATCACAGACACATGACAAGATGCTATATGACAAGGAAAGGTTGTTTCACTCTAAGTTATGGGTGAAAGGTAAGCCTCTACATTTCATACTTGATAGTGGAAGTCAAAAGAATTTAATCTCTACTGATGTTGTGAAAAGCCTAAATCTATCTATGAAGCCTCACCCAAAACCATATAGTATTGGATGGTTGAGTCTAGGGAGAAACCTCTGTGTTACCCACCAATGTCTTCTCTCATATGCAATACAACCTTTCCAATATGAGGTCTTATGTGTTGTGGTCAATCAAGATGTTTGTGATGTACTTTTTGGTCAGCCATTCATGTATGATTGACATGGTATATATGAATGAAGAACTAGAAGGATCACTCTCACTCTTGGAACACAACGCTACATGGTACTAGATGTACAACCTTCTACTTCTATCTCTCTAATTAGTGCTAAGAAATTTTTTATCATGGTGGTCAAGCCATAGGAATCTAAAAGGGCTGATGTTACAGTAATGACTACACAAACAACACAATAACTAAAGCAAATAGATATCGAGCTGAAGAAGTTCACAACCTTCCATCCACAGACTGATGGTCAAACAAAAATGGTGAATAATCAAGTATACAACAGGAATAAAATCAAAGTAAAACTACCACACTTGATGAAAAATCTTGATGCAATGGGGACCATTGCTTCTCAAGGAGGGAGGAATGATTCAGACAACAATTCAGATGATAATTCAGGTGATGGGTCCACCCCATTTGATGGAGGAACTTCTGGGAGCCATAACTTTTGCATCGTAGCTCCAATTGACTCACCGTTTGAACCATTGGAAAGATAATAATGAGGGGAAAATTGTGAGATGGCATGAGCTATAATCGATGAAATTTGTCCCCTTAAAACCCAATAAAACTATCATAAATTTTGATTTTAGTAGTGTAGTCTAAAAATAGTAAGTTTCTAAAAATAATAATTCCTCAAATTTTGTATTGTTGTAAATCATGGAAGTCAAACCAATTCATCTCCATCTAGATTGGTGACCTTCCATATCCTTCAAAACATGTATAAATGAAGATGTAACCCAAAATGGAAATTAGACATCTCTTCTCAGAGATAAGCATATGTTTGGGTCTGCAATTTTGATAAATAAAACATCTCTTTTCAGAGATAGCATTATTTGAATTATGTTGTTCTTATTTTTGAATTATATTTCAACCAAAGATTTTTGTGTTTTAGATAAGTGGTATTAGAGCGGTTTGTCTTGAGAGTGTATGATCCCAAGGACGAGGTTAGGCTGTAAAAAGCTTGGGTGGGAAACAACAAAGCTTCCAAATTTTCCAACTGTTCACTCCAAATGACTTCAAATGGTGGACACTGAGACATCCAATCATTTCAAGGAAATGGTGAATGAAGCCCTCCAGTGGAAATAAGTGCAGATGCTACAATAATTTTTCCAAATTCTTCAAACACTTTCGATGGGAAATCTTAGCTCTATGGCTCCACTTCCTAGCTCCTCATCTAGGGAATGCCCATTTAGTGCCCCAACACCCTTCAAGGTGTTGATAAATTTTGATATTCCTATATTTGAAGGTAAAAGCAATGCTGATGTAGTAGATAATTGGTTAGATCAACTCTCTTCTTACTTCTCTATAAATAAGTTCACCGATGGAGAAAAGATTATTTTTGCTATTTTGAAATCAATATTGCCTGTGAAAAATTGGTGGGAAATGTACAAAAAGAGGTTCAGTACAGATGACATTGGCCTTGAGGTGGAACTTACCTAAGATAATTTTGTGGAAGTGGCGAAAGAAGAATAATATCCCATCAGAGCATATGATGATCTGTATATAGAGTGGCAACAACTTTGCCAAGGTAAAGAATAATCTATTCAAGATTACACTGACATTTTTCATTCTCTATCTATGAGATTGGGAATCCAAGAAAGTGAGAAACATAAGGTTCTCATATATCGTGGCAAACTACAATGGTACATTCGAGGAGAAATGGAAATCTTTAATTTGAAAACCATTGGTGAGGCATACAAGTTCATAGTGAAGATTGAGAAGAAGCATGGAATAATAAATATAAAGAATCAATCTTCAAAATGGAAAAGTGATAAAGAAGGTTAAACACGAGGCCAAAATTGGAAGCAAAAGGAAGGAAAGACTGGGAAGTGGTGTGATTATCACAAATCTGGAACTCACTCCAAAGAAGAATGTTGAGCTATCAAATCACTACTTTTTGAGTCACAATCCTCTACTCTACCTTATACAGACCCTATAGTTGAAGAGGTTGAAGAAGAAATTATAGATGCTGATCTTAAAGCCATTATTACTTCATCACAAACACATGACAAGATGCTAGATGACAAGGAAAGGTTGTTTCAATCTAAGTTATGGGTGAAAGGTAAGCCTCTACATTTCATTATTGATAGTGGAAGTTAAAAGAATTTAATCTCTACTAATGTTTTGAAAAGCCTAAATCTATCTATGAAGCCTCACCCAAAACCATATAGTATTGGATGGTTGAGTCCAAGGAGAAACCTCTGTGTTACCCACCAATGTCTTCTCTCATATGCAATACAACCTTTCCAAGATGAGGTATTATATGATGTGTTAAATCTAGATGGTTGTGATGTACTCTTTGGTTAGCCATTCATTTATGGTCGACATGGTATATATGAATCAAGAACTAGAAGGATCACTCTCACTCTTGGAACACGGTGCTATAGGGTACCAGCAGTACCACCTTTTACATCTGTCTCTCTAATTAGTGCCAAGAAATTTGTTCTCATGGTGGTCAAGCCATAAGAATCTAAAAAGGTCGATGTTATAGCCCTGAATACACAAAAAACACAACAACAAAAGCAAATAGATATCAAACTAAATAAGTTCACAACCTTCCATCCACAGACTGATGGTCAGACAGAAATGGTGAACAATCGAGTATGCAACATGAATAAAATAAATGTAAAACTACCACACTTGATGAAAACACTTGATGTAATGGGGACCATTGCTTTTCAAGGATGGAGGAATGATCTAGACAATAATTCAGATGACAATTCGGGTGATGGGTCCACCCTATTTGATGGAAGAACTTTTGGGAGCCATAACTCTTGCACCGTAGCTCCAATTGACTCACTGTTTGAACTGTTTGAAAGATAATAATGAGGGGAACATCATGAGATGTCGTGAGATCTACTTGATGAAGTTTGACCCCCTAAAACCCAATGGAAGTGTTTTAAATTTCAATTTTAGTAGTGTAGTCTAAAAATAGTAAGTTTCTAAAAATAGTAATTCTTCAAATTTTGTATTGTTGTAAATCATGAAAGTCAAACCAATTCATCTCCCTTGAGATTGGTGACCTTTCATATCCTCCCCACACCTTCAAAACATGTATAAATGAAGATGTAACCCAAAATGGAAATTAGACATCTCTTCTCAGAGATAAGCATATGTTTGGGTCTGTAATTTTGATAAATAAAACATCTCTTTTAAGAGATAGCATTATTTGAATTATTTTGTGCTTATTTTTGAATTATATTTCAACCAAAGCTTTTCATGTTTTTGATTGGTGGTATCAGATCAATTTTTCTTGATAGTGTATGATCCCAAGGATGAGGTCAGGCTACAAGAAGCTTGGGTGGGAAACAACAGAGCTTCCAAATTTTACACCTATTCACTCCAAATGACTTCAAATGGAAGATGACACTGAGACATCTGATCATTTCAAGGAAATGGTGAATGAGGCCCTTTGATGGAAATAAGTGTAGATGATACAATAATTTTCCCAAATTCTTCAAACACTTTTGATGGGAAATCTTGGCTCTACGACTCTACTTCTTAGCTCCTCATCTAGGGAACGACCTTTCAGTGCTCCAACACCCTTCAAGGTGTAAGTAAATTTTGATATTCCTACATTTGAAGGTAAAATCAATGCTGATGAAGTAGAAAATTGGTTGGATCAACTATCTTCCTACTTCTCTGTAAATAAGTTCACTGATGGGGAAAAGATTATTTTTGCTCTTTTGAAATCAATATTTCTTATGAAAAACTAGTGGGAAGTGTACAAAAAGAGGTTCAGTACAGATGACATTAGCCTTGAGGTGGAACTTACCTAGGATAATTTTATGGAAGCGATGAAAGAAGAATACTATCCCATCAGAGCATATGATGATCTATATATAGAGTGGCAAAAACTTTGCCAAGGTAAGGAATAATCTTTTCAAGATTACACTAACATTTTTCATTCTCTATCTATGAGATTAGGCATCGAAGAAAGTGAGAAACATAAGGTTCTCAAATATTGTGGTAGACTACAATGGTACATTTGGGGAAAAATGGAACTCTTCAATTGAGAAACCATCGGTGAGGCATACAAGTTCACAGTGAAGATTGAGCATAAGCATGCAAGAATGAATATAAAAAATGAGTCCTTAAAATGGAAAAGTGACAAAGAAGGTCAAACATGAGGCCAAAATTAGAAGTGAAATGAAGGAAAGATTGGGAAGTGGTGTGATTATCACAAATCTAGAACTCACTCCAAAGAAGAATGTCGAGCTATCAAATCACTACTTTCTGAGTCATAATCCTTTGCTCTAATTCATACAGACCCTGCAGTTGAAGAGGTTGAAGAAGAAATTATAGATGTTGATCCTGAAACCATTGTGGCTTCATCATATACATATGACAAGATGCTAGATGACAAGGAAAAGTTGTTTCACTATAAGTTATAGGTGAAAGGTAAGCCTTTACATTTCATTCTTGATAGTGGAAGGCAAAAGAATTTAATCTCTATTGATGTTGTGAAAAGCTTAAATCTATCTATGAAGCCTCACCCAAAACCATACAGTATTGGATGGTTGAGTCCAGGGAGAAACCTCCATGTTACCCACCAATGTCTTCTCTCATATGCAATACAACCTTTCCAAGATGATGTCTTATGTGATGTGGTCAATCTAGATGTTTTTGATGTACTCTTTGGTTAGCCATTCATGTATGATAGACATAGTATATATGAATCAAGAACTAGAAGGATCACTCTCACTCTTAGAACACGACGCTACAGGGTACTAGATGTACGACCTTCCACATCTATCTCTCTGATTAGTGCCAAGAAATTTTTTCTCATGGTGGTAAGGCCATAGGAATCTAAAAGGGTTGATGTTATAGCCCTGACTACACAAACAACACAACAATAGAAGCAAATAGATATCAAACTAAAGAAGTTCACAACCTTCCATCCACAGACTGATGGTCACACAAAAATGGTGAACAATTGAGTATGCAACGGGAATCAGATCAAAGTAAAACTACCACACTTGATGAAAAATCTTAATGCAATGGGGACCATTGCTTCTCAAGGAGGGAGGAATGATTCAGATAATAATTCACTTGATAATTTGGGTGATGGGTCCACCCCATTTGATGCAGGAACTTATGGGAGCCATAACTTTTGCACCGTAGCTCCAATTAACTCACCATTTGAACCATTAAAAAGATAATAATGAGGGGAAAATCATGAGATGGAATGAGCTCTAATCTATGAAATTTTAGCCCCTAAAACCCAATAAAATTGTCAAGAATTTGAATTTTAGTAGTGTAGTCTCAAAATAGTAAGTTTCTAAAAATAATAATTCCTCAAATTTTGTATTGTTGTAAATCATGGAAGTCAAACCAATTCATCTTCATCTAGATTGGTGACCTTCCATATCCTCTACACACCTTAAAAACATGTATAAATGAAGATGTAACCCAAAATGGAAATCATAAATCTCTTCTCAGAGATAAGCATATGTTTGGGTCAACAATTTTGATAAATAAAATATCTCTTTTCAGAGATAGCATTATTTGAATTATGTTCTTATTTTTGAATTATATTTCAACCAAAGATTTTTGAGTTTTAGATAAGTGGTATCAGAGTGGTTTGTCTTGAGAGTGTATGATCCTAAGGACGAGGTCAGGCTATAAAAAGCTAGGGTGGGAAACAACAAACCTTCCAAATTTTCCACCTGTTCACTCCGAATGACTTCAAATGGTGGATGACACTAAGACATCCAATCCTTTCAAGGAAATGGTGAATGAATCCCTCCAGTGGAAATAAGTGTAGATGCTAAAACAATTTTTCCAAATTCTTCAAACACTTTTGATGGGAAATCTTGGCTCTGTGGCTCCACTTCCTAGCTCGTCATCTAGGGAATGACCTTTCAGTGCTCCAACACCCTTTAAGGTCCAGGTAAATTTTGATATTCCTACATTTGAAAGTAAAATCAATGCTGATGTAGTAGATAATTGGTTAGATCAACTCTCTTTGTACTTCTCTATAAATAAGTTCACTGATGGAGAAAAAATTACTTTTGCTCTTTTGAAATCAACATTACCTATGAAAAACTAGTGGGAAATGTACAAAATGAGGTTCAGTACATATGACATTGGCCTTGAGGTGGAACCTACCTGGGATAATTTTGTGGAAGTGGTGAAAGAAGAATACTATCCCATCGGAGCATATGATGATCTGTATATAGAGTGGCAACAACTTTGCCAAGGTAAGGAATAATTTGTTCAAGATTACACTGACATTTTTCATTCTCTATCTGCGAGATTGGGCATCCAAGAAAGTGAAAAACATAAGGTTCTCAAATATGGTGGTAGACTACAATGGTACATTCGGGGAGAAATAGAACTCTTCAATTTAGAAACCATTATTGAGGCATATAAATTCATAGTGAAGATTGAGCAGAAGCATGGAAGAATGAATACAAAGAATCAGTCTTCAAAATGGAAAAGTGACAAAGAAGGTCAAACACGAGGCCAAAATTGGAAGAAAAAGGAAGGAAAGACTAGAAAGTGGTGTGATTATCACAAATCTAGAACTCACTCCGAAGAAGAATGTCGAGCTATCAAATCACTAATTTATGAGTCACAATCCTTTGCTCTACCTCATATAGACCCTACAATCAAAGAGGTTGAAGAAGAAATTATAAATGTTGATTGTTAAGGTATGGAGCTAAAAGCTTCACCCATGAGCAAATGCAAAACTTGCTGGAAACCCACAGTCACCATTGATGGTCAGGCACAGACCAGGAGCTACCAGCATCGGTAGTAGGTCAACTGACGTCAGTCACAGGCAGACCGGTAGGAATTGATGTCGGTCACCTGTGTGTGTCTGAGATCTATTTTTTATGCGAGAATAGAATGTTTGCATGATGAGATAAACTATTGGTTGTAAGCCCGCATTTTTAATTTGAGTAAAACTAATTAGAGCCCTTGATTAGGAGGTGCATCTAGTGGCTATAAGTGCATGCTCATGAATCTCTAAAGTTATATATTATGGATAGATCTTCATAACTTGATGGAATAGTATGGATTCTATATGTGAATCAATTCAGATTATGGAGTTGATTGTAATTGAGAGAGAGGACTCTTGAGGGAAAGAGATCTAAGAAGAGATCTATACATCTAAGAGAGGTGTGGAAGAAAAGAAGTTTCTTCAATTGTAATTCCTTCTGTAAAGAGTTTAATACAAGTTTTTAGGGTGGTTTCTTGTATCTCTTGTTCTTTGCTATTTTTTATTCTAGTTACTTATCTATCTAGCTTATTTCCGCATATAGTTGCTTTCATATAGTAATCAATTTTTTTGATTGATCCCTAATAAGTGGTATCATAGCTTTGGTTCACTAACAGGTGGTTCAGATCTGGTTAGTGTGTATTGATTACAGGTTAGTCACAGGGATTTTTGTTTGAGTGGGAGAAGCAATGATAGAAGAAAGTAAACTTAGAATGGAGAAGTTTAATGGCAAGAACTATCAATTATGGAGAATGCAGATAGAAGATTTTCTATATCAAAAAGATCTATACTTACCGTTAGGTGGGACTACTAAGAAGCCCACAGACATAGAAGATGAAGAATGGGAAGTTCTTGATAGAAAGACTCTTGGATATATAAGAATGAGTCTAGCATCTACTGTGTTATCTAATTTATCACAAGCAAAGTCTATGGTAGAGTTAATGACTACTTTAGCAAATTTATATGAAAAACCCTCAGCTTCGAATAAGGTATATCTTATGAAGTAGTTATTTAATTTGCAAATGCAGGAAGGTGGATCTGTATCTAATCATCTAAATGAATTCCATGGAATTGTAAATCAATTAAATTTAGTCAAAATAGTGTTTGATGATGAAATTAAAGCTCTATTAATCTTATGCTCTTTACCTGAGAGCTGGCATAGCTTGGTAATGGTAGTTAGTAATACTGCATCTGCTTTAAATATTTTAAAAGTAGATGATGTTGTTAGTGTAATTTTGAATGAATAAATTCATAGAAAAAGCACAGAGGAGATATCAGAGAATGTTTTAATTTTTAAGAGCAAGGGAAGGTAGAAAGAGAAGGGCAAGAAAGGGAGATCAAGATCTAAGTCAAAGATGAGAGGAATATCCAAATCTAGAAATGGCAGGAAGCCACAATGCTAGAATTGTGGAAAGATAGGTCACATAAGCAAAAATTGCTGGTCAAAGCCTAAAGAGGATAGACAACATGATGATAAAGAAGAAGCAAATGTGGTAGGTATTGTTGCACAAGATGCTCTTATATTCTCTTTGCATAATACTATAGAATCTTGGGTTTTAGATTCTGATGCATCTTTCCATGTAACCCCCAATAGAGAATATTTTAGTGACTATGTCCATGGAGATTTTGGAATAGTTTACTTAGGGGATGATGAGCCTTGTAAAATTGTTGGCAAAGGAAAACTGCAGCTGAAGATGTAAAATGGAAACACATGGGTGTTGAGAGATGTGATGCATGTTCCCATCCTGAAGAGAAATTTGATTTTTGCATAAAAGTTAGGGGATGAGGGTTGTACAGTAACTCTCACAGTTGAATTTTGGAAGGTTTCCAAGGGTGCACTTGTATTGGCTAGAGGTAAGAGAGTAGGTACTCTCTATTTATGTAATTGTATTACTAATAATTCTCCTTCTGTATTATCTACTTCAGATGTAAATGCAAAGTTGTGGCATCAAAGGCTTGGCCACATGAGTGAGAAGGGAATGACAATTCTTAAGTCAAAAGGTATGTTTCTAGATTTGAAAAGTATAGATCTAGATTTTTGTGAAGACTGTATTTTTAGAAAATAGAAGAGAGTGAGTTTTCTCAAGACTGAGTCAACAAAGAAGAAGCATAAATTGTAGCTTGTTCACATAGATGTGTGGGGGCTAACTTAAGTTGCTTCTATTAGAGGATCACAGTACTATGTTTCCTTCATAGATGATGCTACAAGAAAGGTATGGGTTTATTGTATTAAGAAGAAATCTAATGTTTTTGAGAAGTTTAAGATTTGGAAAGCTATGGTTGAGAATGAAATAAGCAGGAGATTGAAGTGCCTGAGATCTGACAATGGTGGTGAGTTTTGCAGCCACAAGTTCAACTAGTATTGTTATATGCATGGGATCCATAGGCAAATGACTATTCCAAGAAGACCTCAACAAAATGGAGTTGCTGAAAGGATGAATAGAACAATCATGGAGTGTGCAAGGTGTATGAGATTGCATGTTGGATTGCCCTTAGAGTTTTGGGTAGAAGCTATGGATACTGCAGTTTACCTGATTAACATAGGACCCTCTACAGTGCTAGATGGTGGAATTCTAGAAGAGACATGGACATGTAAAAAGGTAGATCTATCATTTTTCAAAGTTTTTGGTTGTGAAGCCTTTGTGCACGTTGATAAGGAAAACAGAAAGAAGCTGGATGCTAAGTCTATGAGGTGCACATTTATTGGCTATGGCTCTGATGATTTCAAATTCAAGTTTTGGAATCTAGGAACTAACAAGATAATTAGGAGATGTGATGTTATTTTCAATGAAAAAGTGATGTATAGTGATCAGCTCAAGAAGCTGAATCAACCTGAGCAGAGCAATGGAGAATTGGACAAGGTGAAAGTCCAAAAAGAGCTCATGAAAAAGAAAAATCAAAGAAAGGAAAACATAGAGACTGACGTCAGTCAGGTAGGAACCAACATCGGCCTTACAAGAACTGATGTCAGTCGTACAAAAACTGAGGTCGATTAGGTAGAACTGATGTTGACCAGTTACAGGCCTGGAATTGATCGAGGCCTGTCACTATCAGAGAATTTGGGTGGACAGCGTGTTGTGGATGAGTCTCAAATGCCCATCAGGAGGTCAGACAAGTTAAGTAAACCTCCAATTCGATATTCCCCTTCATTATTTTATTTATTGCTAACTGATGGTGGAAAACCAGAGAGTTTTGATGAAGCAATATAGGTGGAATCCAAGAATCAGTGAGAGTTAGGCATGGATGAGGAAATTGATTCCTTGAGAGAGAACCAAACATGGGATTTGGTTGAGTTGCCAATAAGAAAGAAGACACTGAAGAATAGATGGATCTATAGATTGAAAGAAGGTGAGAATGGACATATGAGATATAAGGCCAGGTTGGCAGTGAAAGGATTTACATAAAAACTAGGTATTGATTTTGGTGAGATTTTTTCTCCTATTGTTAAAATGACTTCTATATGGACTATACTGTCTTTAGTTGCTATTAAGGATTTACATCTTGAGCAGCTTGATGTTAAGACAGTGTTTCTTCATGGAGATTTGGATGAAGAAATATATATGGATGAGCCAGAAGGATTTGAGGTCAAAGGTAAGGAGAAGCTAGTGTGCAGATTGAAGAAAAGCTTGTATGGCCTTAAGCAAGCTCCAAGACAATGGTATCTAAGATTTGACAGATTTATGACTGAGCATGGCTACAGTAGATGTCAATCTAACCATTGTGTGTATTTTAAGAGATTGGATAATGGTAGATATATTATTTTATTGTTGTATGTAGATGATATGCTAGTTATAGGATCACACATGCAGGATATCTCTAAGCTTAAGGTGAAATTAGCTCACACATTTGCCATGAAGGATTTGGGAGTAGCAAATAAAATCCTTGGCATGAGTATTAAGAGAGACAAGAAAAATCACAGGTTGATTTTGTCTCAAGAGAATTATGTGGACAAGGTGTTGAAATGGTTCAATATGCAGGATGCAAAATTGGTAAGCATACCTATGGCTGGACACTTTAAGTTGAGTAAATAATAGTGTCCTAATTCACATGATGAGGTAGAGTACATGAGGAAAGTACCATATGCTTCCACATTAGGAAGTTTAATGTATGTAATGGTTTGTACTAGGCCTGATATTACCCAAGCAGTGGGAGTTGTAAGTATATGGCCAATCCAGGAAAGGAACACTAGAAATCAGTTCAGTGGATCCTCAGATATCTAAAAGGGACCAACAGTAGGAATTTGCGCTATGAACCATACTTCTCTACATGGTTATGTAGATTCAGATATGGTAGGTGATTTGGATGGCAGAAGAAGCACCACAGGATATGTTTTCATTGTAGGTGGAATGATGGTTAGTTGGATATCAAAGTTGCAGAAGGTTGTTGCCTTGTCAACTATAGAAGTAGAATATATTATAGTCACAGAGGCTAGAAAAGAGATGATATGGATGACACGGTTCATGGAAGAGCTTGGAAAGGAGCAAGAGAGTTGTAGACTATACAGTGATAGTCAGAGTGCAATTCATTTGGCTAAGAATTCAACCTTTCATTTAAGAACAAAGCATATACAGCTTAGGTACCAATTCATTAGACAGGTATTGAAGGATGGTGAGTTGAAGTTGGAGAAGATCCATATAGATAAGAACCCTGCTGATATGTTAACCAAGCCAGTTACAAAGGAGAAGTTGAATCTTCATTCAACTTTCATTGGTCTTCATGATTGAGTTGAAGATGGAGGAGCTAGAAGATGTTGTTGTACAGGTACTGGTGCATCTGTTTATCTCCAAGTGGGAGATTGTTAAGGTATGGAGCTAAAATCTTCACCCATGAGAAAATGCAAAACTTGCTGGAAACCCACAGTCATCGTCAATGGTCAGGCACAGACTAGGAGCTGCCAACGTCGGTAGTAGGTCGGTCGACATCGGTCACAGGCAGACTGGTAGGAACTGATGTCGATCACCTATGTGTGTCTGCGATCTATTTTTTATGTGAGAATAGAATGTTTGCATGATGAGATAAACTATTGGTTATATGTCTGCATTTTCAATTTGAGTAGAACTAATTAGAGTCCTTGATTAGGAGGTGCATCTAGTGGCTGTAAGTGCATGCTCATGAATCTCTAGAGTTATATATTAGGGATATATCTTCATAGCTTAATGGAACAGTATAGATTGTATATGTGAATCAATCTAGATTGTGGAGTTGATTATAATTGAGAGAGAGGACTCTTGAGGGAAAGAGATCTAAGAAGAGATTTATACATCTGAGAGAGGTGTGAAAGAAAATAAGTTTCTTCAATTGTAATTCCTTCTGTAAAGAGTTTAATAAAAGTTTTTAGGGTGGTTTTTTGTATCTCTTGTTCTTTGCTATTTCTGATTCTAGTTACTAATCTATCTGGCTTATTTTTGCATATAGTTGCTTTCATATAGTAATCAATTTTGTTGATTGATCCCCAATAAGTTCATATAAGTTTATAGTGAATATTGAGCAGAAGCATGGAAGAATGAATATAAAGAATCGGTCTTCAAAATGGAAAAGTGACAAAGAAGGTCAAACACGAGGCCAGAATTAGAAGCAAAAGTAAGGAAAGACTGGGAAGTGGTGTGATTATCACAAATCTAGAACTCACTCCAAAGAAGAATGTCAAGCTATCAAATCACTACTTTATGAGTCACAATCCTTTGCTCTACCTCATACAGACCTTAAAATCAAAGAGGTTGAATAAGAAATTATAGATGTTGATCCTGAAGCCATTATTGCTTCATCACAGACACATGACAAGATGCTAGATGACAAGGAAAGGTTGTTTCAATCTAAGTTATGGGTGAAAGGTAAGCCTCTACATTTCATTCTTGATAGTGGAATTTAAAAGAATTTAATCTCTACTGATGTTGTGAAAAGCCTAAATTTGTATATGAAGCCTCACCTAAAACCATATAGTATTGGATGGTTGAGTCCAGGGAGAAACCTCTGTGTTACCCACCAATGTCTTCTCTCATATGCAATACAACCTTTCCAAGATGAGGTCTTATGTGATGTGGTCAATCTAGATATTTGTGATATACTCTTTGGTTAGCCATTCATGTATGGTTGACATGGTATATATGAATCAAGAACTAGAAGGATCACTCTCACTCTTGGAACACGGTGCTATAGGGTACCAAAAGTACTACCTTCTACAACTGTCTCTCTAGTTAGTGCCAAGAAATTTGTTCTCATGGTGCTCAAGCCATAGGAATCTAAAAGGGCTGATGTTACAGCCCTAAATACACAAACAATACAACAATAGAAGCAAATAGATATCAAGCTGAAGAAGTTCACAACCTTCTATCCATATATTGATGGTCAGATAGAAATGGTGAACAATCGAGTATGCAATAGGAACCAAATCAAAGTAAAACTACCACACTTGATGAAAAAAATTGATGCAATGGGGACCATTGCTTTTCAAGGAATGAGGAATGATCTGGACAATAATTCAGATGACAATTTGAGTGATGGGTCCACCCTATTTTATGGCAAAACTTATGAGAGCCATATCTCTTGCAACGTAGCTATAATTGCCTCACCGTTTGAACAGTTTGAAAGATAATAATGAGGGGAACACCATGATATGGCATGAGATCTACTTGATGAAGTTTGACACCCTAAAACCCAATGGAAGTGTCTTAAATTTCAATTTTAGTAGTGCAGTCTAAAAATAGTAAGTTTCTAAAAATAGTAATTCTTCAAATTTTGTATTGTTGTAAATTATGGAAGTCAAACCAATTCATCTCCCTCGAGATTAGTGACCTTCCATATCCTCTGCACACCTTCAAAACATGTATAAATGAAGATGTAACCCAAAATGGAAATTAGACATCTCTTCTCAGAGATAAGCATATGTTTGGGTCTGTAATTTTGATAAATAAAACATCTCTTATAAGAGATAGCATTATTTGAATTATGTTGTTCTTATTTTTGAATTATATTTCAACCAAAGCTTTTGTTGTTTTGGATTGGTTGTATCAGATCAATTTGTCTTGAGAGTGTATGATCCCAAGGATGATGTTAGGCTACAAGAAGATTCGGTGTGAAACAATAGAGCTTCCAAATATTACAACTATTTGCTCTAAATGACTTTAAATGGTAGATGACACCGAGACATCTAATAATTTCAAGGAAATGGTGAATGAGGCCCTCCAATGGCAACAAGTGTAGATGCTACAACAATTTGCCCAAATTCTTCAAACACTTTCGATGGGAAATCCTGGCTCTGCGGCTTCACTTCTTAGCTCCTCATCTAGGGAATGACCTTTCAGTGCCCTAACACCCTTCAAGGTGTAAGTAAATTTTGATATTCCCACATTTGAAGGTAAAATCAATGCTGATGAAGTAGAAAATTGGTTGGATCAACTGTCTTCCTACTTATCTATAAATAAGTTCACCGATGGAGAAAAGATTACTTTTGCTCTTTTGAAATCAACATTGCCTATGAAAAATTGGTGGGAAGTGTACAAAAAGAGGTTTAGTACAGATGACATTGGCCTTGAGGTAGAACCTACCTGGGATAATTTTATTGAAGTGGTGAAAGAATAATACTATCCCATTGGAGCATATGATGATCTGTATATAGAGTGGCAACAACTTTGCCAAGGTAAGGAACAATTTGTTCAAGATTACACTGACATTTTTCATTCTCTATCTATGAGATTGGGCATCCAAGAAAGTGAGAAACATAAGGTTCTCAAATATCATGGTAGACTACAATGGTACATTCGGGGAGAAATAAAACTCTTCAATTTGGAAACCATTAGTGATGCATACAAGTTCATAGTGAAGATTGAGCAAAAGCATGGAAAAATGAATATAAAGAATCAGTCTTCAAAATGGAAAAGTGACAAAGAAGGTCAAACATGAGGCCAAAATTAGAAGTAAAAGGAAGGAAAGACTGGGAAGTCATGTGATTATCACAAATCTATAACTCACTCTAAATAAGAATGTTGAGCAATCAAATCACTACTTTTTGAGTCACAATCCTCTACTCTACCTCATACAGACCCTGCAGTCGAAGAGGTTGAAGAAGAAATTCTAGATGCTGATCTTGAAGCCATTGTTGCTTCATCACACACACATGACTAGATGTTAGATGACAAGGAAAGGTTATTTCAGTCTAAGTTATGGGTGAAAGGTAAGCCTCTACATTTCATTCTTGATAGTGGAAGTCAAAAAAATTTAATCTCTATTGATGTTGTGAAAAGCCTAAATCTGTCTATGAAGCCTCATGCAAAACCAAATAGTATTGGATGGTTGAGTCCATGCAGAAACCTCTATGTTACCCACCAATGTCTTCTCCCATATGCAATACAACCTTTCTAAGATGAGGTCTTATGTGATGTGGTCAATCTAGATGTTTGTGATGTACTCTTTAGTCAGCCATTCATGTATGATCGACATGGTATATATGAATCAAGAACTAGAATAATCACTCTCACTCTTGGAACATGGTGCTACAGGGTTTTAAAAGTACCACCTTTTACATCTATGTTTCTCTAGATTTTTACTAATTACATTCAAATGAGAAAGAAACTAAGGTTAGAAGGTTATGGGTTTGATGTTACCTAGATTTAGTGTGCACTATATCCAAGCCTTGTGGGAGCTCCTCTTTGGCTGTGGAGGAAACACCTACAATAAGAATGAAACTTAAACAAGAAAGATGTGAGAAGAGACTATGGTGGACTACCAAGCTATGCGCTCGGTCCTGAAAGCGTGAAGCTCCTTAAGGGATGACAGTCCACTATTTAAAGATAAAGTATTATAAAGGAAAAAATGATAAATGACTAAAGAAATAGAAAAGTAGATGGTGTGTACCTATTCCCTATAGTTTTTGTATCTCAAAATGCTATAGAAGGCTAGTTGAAGGTTCTTTTTGGTCTAGATGGGCTGTTTGGATGGCTTTCTAGTTTGTTGGTTTAGAACATAGTTACTGATGTCGATGGGTTTGCTGAGGTCAGTCAGGTAAATGGTGCTGATGTCAGTTGGGTTGCTGATGTCAGTCAAGTTTGTCAGCCTTGGATAACTTTTAGAGTACTTTCAGAATAGATAGAGGGGTTTCTAGAAGTTTAGAGGATGGTACAGGGTTACGAGAAGGTGAATGAGGTCTAAGGAAGGGTATAGGTAGAAGATTGGTGTAAAAAGGAGGTGAGAACAAAGGGAAGGCCTTTCAACCCCTCCATAAAAGAAGTCGAGCCTCTTGATAGTATTTAGAAATATCAATGAAAAGTAATTGACAATATATTCTAAAACACTGAAATGAAAACTAGAGTACTTAGCTTTATAGGGTGAAGAACCAAAGGTGTCGCAATAGTGATTCTCATTGTGGCTAATGTGACTAGTGTTGTGAGCCAATGAAGTGAACATGGATTGCTTCAATTCAGTAGCTTGAGGTCCTTGTACAATCTTTCAATCCAGTCTCTAGAATGATTTGTGTAGAGCTTCGATAGTTAAGAGAATGATAGTCAAGTTTTGGTGCTTGAAATCTCAGAGTGTGCATGTGAATGTGTGAGAAGGTGGGCATAGCTCAATGTTAGAGATTGGGTTATGTAATTGACATTAGCGATCCCACCGGTGTCGGTGTAGAACTATCGATGTCAACCATGGGTTGATCGATGTCGATAGAGAGAGAATAAGTAAAAGGACTATTTTAAGCTCTTTACCTATTTCTCCACCTGCCAAGTGCCTTTTCTATTGCAGAATGGTCAAAACAAGGGCTTATGAGGAATGAGAGCTAGTTAGAGAGATAAGATGGAGTGAGAATAGGTCATGGGTAGTTAGGGTTTAGAGGACCTAGTCTCAGGCTGACTCATAGGTTAAGAAATGGTCTTGGGGTGAGGTGTCTAGGTGAGGTGTCCAAGGTGAGGTAATTAATTTAAAATAAGTAGTTTTTAAATTAATAAGGTGTGCAAGTGTGGGTTAGGAGTGGTAACGTTTAGAAGGGGACTAAGGGGGGGTTGACACAATTTTGGTGTCTACATTTGCCCCTTTTTGTCTTGTGGTTTTTTCTAACGAACTACAAGATAAAAATAGATGTAGGTTACCCTAGGTATGGGATGAGGTATTCCCCCTCATAGCAGGAATTGATAGAAGGTAATCTAAAATCAAGTGTTGATTTGATAATCAGTGGATGGGTAGGGTGAGGTTAGAGTATGAATGATACAATAGTAGAGATTGTGTGTATACCATTTCACTTGATAGGTAGGCCAAATTGTCATAGGCAAGGTCAAGGAGGACTAAAATTGAAGTAACTATTCCCTAGCTTATTAGTGGTAGCTGATTGGGTTAAAATGATTAAAGCTATAGCTTTAATGGTTAAGGAGGACTAAAATCAAAGTAATCAGTCCCTAGCTTATTAATGGTAGCTGATTGGGTTAGATCGATCAAAGCTATAGCTCTAATTGTCAAGGAGGACTAAAATAAAAGTAATTAGTCCCCAACTTATTAGTGGTAGCTGATTGGGTTAGATCGATCAAAGCTATAGCTCTAATGGGCATCATGTTCCAAGTATCTGGGCTAGGAAGTACTCCTAGAAAACATGAAAATGTCACAGATATTAGGGATCAACTTGGTCACTATCTGAAAATAGGTGTGAGGGGTGTGTACAATTTGCTAACCATTCATGAGGTAGCATATGCAATCAAAACAACTAAGGCAAAGTTGTCTCGAAAGTGGTCATGGTCTAAGGAGATAGTCATGATCTCTGAGGTCATTTGTCAAGTCAGGCTAAGATATAAGTGATCTTGAGTGTTGTTTTTTGTGGTTAGGGAGATGTATGTGATCTCTAATGTGCCCCATGAGAAGTTTAAGGTGACTTCTATAGTGTCAGCATTGGTTATTTGGTCATGATTTTAGGCAGTTTTAGAGAAGATCTATGTGTGTAGGTCACCGACGTCGGTTAGGCCATTAATGTTAGTAATTAGTCCGAAGGATTTTGTGGTCATATTGTCGATGCTGATTAGACAACTAATGTTAGTAATATAGAAAGGCATTATTTTTCTGATGTCGCTAGAGCATCAGCTGATGTCGATGACCTAGGGCACAATTTTGCTGATATCAGTGGCCTAACAAACCTAATAAAAGTGGATTAGTGGCCCACCAAAAGTCATTTATGACTTTTGAAGTGTTGAAAAAGAGAGCTCTAAGTTTTTGAGTGATAGATACCTCTTATTTATCTGTGTCAGTACTGATAGGTGTCAGGGTTCGAGTGGTGAGGAGTGTTGGTGATTGTTGGAGTATTTGGGCCACCAGTGATTAGATTAAGGAGATCAGGTAGATGTCAATGGAAAATGCTAGAGGAGGCCCTATATGAGGACCACCACCATTGGTACCCATTATACCACCTCAGTAGTGATGATGAGATGAGGTAGGGTGTGTTATTTGATTTTTTTATTGGTTTTGAATATGATGTTATTTTTAAATTGTTTTGAGTTCTTAGCGATAGATCAGGGGGGAGGGGTATTAAAAGGGTTGGTAGGTTAGGTAGGGTACTTTAGGTAGCTTTAAGAGTGTTTTGAGTGGTTTTTAGGGGTGAAGTGGGGAAGCCCTAAATTTTAGGGATCACCCCATTTAGCCTTAGGGCTGAACCAGTAGCCAACATCGACGATGCTACTGACATTGCCTGACAAAGTGACCGATGTCGGTCACTTTTAGCCACTAATATCAGTTAGGTTAGAGCCATTGTTAGCAACCTAGATAATGTTGATTGCCTATTGAATGTTTTTTAGGCCTTAGAAAGGTTGAAAATGATAATCTGGAGGGCCTAAGTCATGTCAATGCACTCCCAAGTGTGGTGATGGGCATATAGGTTTGTTTGATGGAAAAGTGTAAGTCAACTGTGGTAATTATATAGTGATTTAGCTGAGCTAACCCTAGAAGGCCTCATGTCAACTAAGTGCTACCTACATAGCCCATGTGAGGGGCCTCAGGCCAATGTAGTTCTCCCAAAAAAGGAAAGTAAAGGGTAGGTTATGGATTGGGTTTGACTAGGTTAGGTCATGGTTAAAGGTTAGATGGTTAAAAAGACTAATAATGAGGTAATTTAGGATAGGTAGGGAGCTTAGGGTTTAGGGTAGGCAGTAAGCCTAGGGTTTAGGGTAGGTAGTGAGCCTAGGGTTTGAATAGGTAGTGAGCCTAAGGTTTAGATAGTTGGTCCATTAGGTAGAATGAATGAATGGCCGAGCTAACCTCAAAAGACCCCATGTCAACTAAGTGTTACGTACATAGCCCCTATTTTAAGGGCCTCAAGCCAATGTAGTTCTCCCAAAAGAGGAAAAAGAGTCAAAGAGGTTGTTATTTGTTTGTGTAACATTTACTAATGTTGTTGCATGTGTGTTGGTTGGATGCAAGCTAGGCAGACATTGATGCTATGAGATCATCTCCCTAAATTGCTAATGTGGATGTGTCGAGACATCATAGGGGATGAGTGGGCACATATGGCCATTATAGGGCTTGACAAGTTGTGGTGATATTATTGAGTTTCCAAGGATGTTAGTTTGATGGTGGCATTGATCGAGTAGTGAGATCATACCACCAACACCTTTCACCTATCGATCAGAGAGTTGACTATTACAGTGGAAGACATGTATCAAATTTTGTGGTTACCAATACATGGGGTAGAGTTATATGCATGCTTGAGAGAGGAGCATGATAGTCATATGGTTAAACTATTTGGGAAGCACACTATTGAGGCAACCTATTATTCGGTGAGTTTTGCCTATGAGCCTATTTATGCTGTTAATGAGGATGAGCATTGACTAGCCATCTTGATGATGATTAACATCACTGTATATGCCCTTCCTGATGTAGATGGAGGGAGATTCTTGATCTTGATGATTGGGGTTTTGGCAAACATATTAGGGGAGCAAACTTTTTTGTGTGGGCTCCATTATTTTTAGCTCAATTATACAAGGAGCTGTGGGGGATCAGCTGACAGTGGTTATATAGCTTATGTGTGGGCCACCTCCTACACTATTTGGCTTATGAGCATATCATGGTTACATGACCTTTTGGCCTCCTAGTAGTGATCGAGGCTGACTTCAGAGTTGGTTTTAGGTGGTGGTGAGAGGTCATGGCACAGACACGTGTGGATGCCATCATCTGAGATATTGAGTATTATAGGGGATATTAGATGCCTTAATCCTAATGGATATCATTTTGAGGCCATATTTTTTATATCCGATAATTAGAGGTTAGGCATTGTAACTAGTGGGGGTTTAGAGCCTATGATGGGTGAGGGGCAGGTGAGTTGACAATCTCAAGAGATTTCTTGCTGAGAGAGTGCAATGCTAGTATGGGTTGTTATAAGATGTGCTGCCTACTCTCCTATAGTATAGATGTGATGATATTGAGGCACCCCTCCCACTGCCAGAGGAGACAAAGTAGTTAGATTTTGAGGAGATACCTATAGATTTGGGTGTGGTAGATCTGGGGTGTACAATGACCTACTTGGCTTGGTGGGAGGTCACTATGTTGCGATTTAGAGGGGACCACCTCCTGATCTATAAGCAGTCATTAGAGAGAGGGATGCCACCATTCAGGTGAGAGATGCAACACAAGCACAAGTGGCAGTGCTTCAGGGAGAAGTGATAGTTTTGACAATGCAAATGGTTGCCCTGATAGGGCAAGTTACTACATTACAAGGGAACTTGTATATAGCCTAGGCATAGGTATTAGTAGGGTAGGGTTTTGGAGGACAATGCCCTATTCAACCACCACCATAGTAGCCAGTGTAGTAGCCAGCTCATCCACCACCACAATAGCCATTATAACCATTGATTCAGTAGCCACCTTAGCCACAGCCATAGAGTTCTCTATAGGGCATGGCATCATGATCGATGGGGCCACCATAGACTGTACCTATATCTAGGTACAATATTGTGTTAGATGACATCTCATATTATGATGGTGTCATTAGGAAATTTCCATAGATTCAGTGATATTTTGAGATGCTAGCTCAGTAGAGATCTGTGTCACGTGCCACTACCTCCAGTTCTCAGAGACAGTGACAGTTAGAGGGTGGAGATGATTTGGCATCTTTGTGACCACCACCACCACCACAACCTTGAGGTGTTTGTAGTTGTTGAGGTTTATATATATACCAGCCTATGTGCCATTGACGTGAGATGTACATATATTTTGAGAGAGGCATATATATATATATATATATATATATATTATACTATTTTAGATATTTTTGATGTATACCTTCATTTGATAGTTATATATATATGAGATGTTTGAGATATTGACATGTTATGGATGTGACTTTGTGTTAGTTATTTTGGTTATGTTAGTGTTTTTAGCATGTCCCATATGTTTGATGGTATATGCTTGTAATGATGACTTTATGATGATGTTATAGCCTTTTCCATATTGTGTGATGGTGTATGCTGTAACATTGGTTATGTGGTTTTTCATCCTTAGCAATTTTCCATATTCATGATGGTTTATGCTAAAAATAAAATGCGTTTATTTATGCTTCAGCAGGTTTCCATATTGGTGATGGTATATACTTGACATAAATGGTGTTTGGTTGATAATTTCCATGTGTATTGTTTTCCATAGAAACTAATGTGAATGGGCTATGATAATTTATATAACAAATTGGTATTTGCATTAAATAAATCATGATGTTATGTTAGTGGTTAGAAAATGTTTTGGTTGTATTTTATCAGAAACATGTGATGTTATTTATGATAAACTTGAGTTGAATGTTAGGTTCATAACTTTATAGTTAAAATTATGAGATGACAATATGCAAGCATATAATTTTAAGACACTGCATCCTAAAAGATAAACTAGCATGTGATGAAGGTGTGTAAGAAGTGAAAGGTTTGTTGCTCTTTCATTGATAAGGACCATAATGATAGCATAAATAGGGTTTTTGCAAATAAAATCCCTATTTATGAATTACGTCATTGACCATTGGTTTGTGTTAGAGAAGTAACCTAATCACTTGATGTTAAGTGAGCTCAAAATCCCTTGGGTAGTTTAGGGTAATAGGTGTGATTATGTGATATGTGAGGATAGCATAACACTTTTTAGCAGGGATAACTTCGCCCCTTTTATAGGTGACCCTGAGAATGACTATAGGCAAGTCCATGACTTAATAATTTGTCAGTCAATTTTTTTTTGGTAGACTAATCCATGCAGGAAGTCTACTTGGGGATGTTATTTTTGTTTTGTGGTCATGTGAAGCTGGTCAATGTGGGAAGCTTCTAAGAGGGTGCTATTTTTGTAGCAAAATTTGGGCATAGCCATCCTTCGAGGGAGTGGTCTATATTTTGCTTTGTATGTTTTGATTTTTTTGAATAGCTGTCCTTCAAGGGAGCGGTCTATTAATTATAGAAATAATGTAGCTATCCTTTGAGGGAATAGTCTACATTTATAGTTTATGACCTTTTAATATTTTGTTAGGCATCCCAGTTTCATGTTTTTTTTGTTGACTAAACTTGTAGTCATGGACTAGACTATAGAGGTTTCGGGGTTTCCATTTTATTAGGACAAAGCATTAATGCTTAAAAAAAGGGTTAACTAATTTTTGTAGGGAAAAAGAGTTGAAAGGAATAGGAATGAGAATGATAGGGGTTGCTCAAGGGATGAGCTCAAGTTAAACATCAAGTGAATGATTACTTGGTTAATAGTATAATGGTCATAGATGCAAGGCATTAAGGGGCTTAGGTTCTAGCTGGCCTTCAAGAGAAGATAGATGATAAGTGCCTGATCCATACTTGTGCATTATTATATATGTTTCGAGCCAATTAGGAGCAAACTTACCTCGTTTGCTTCTTTCCATATTGGTCACATGTTGGTTTTCTTTAAGTATGAGATCTCTAATTTTGAACTCTCACTCTTTCAAATTTTTGTTGTAGGCACGCTTAATGTGAGCTTGGTAGATATCAAGATGATTAAGAGTGACAAGATGATGTTCATTGAGTAACTCGAGTTGTGTTAATTGATCTTGATGAAAGTCATCATTAGAGAGCATGTCATGTAAGGAGATATGAAGAGAAGGTATTTGTACTTTAAGAGGCAAGATAGCCTCAGCTCCATACACTAAGGAGAAAGGTGTATCACCTGTAGGGGTTTGGATGCTAGTGTGGTAGGCCCATAAAGTGAAGGGTATGTGAGTGTGCCAATCCCTTCTAGTGTTATTGACCACCTTCATTAGGATTTTAGTTAGGATTTTGTTAGAAGCTTCTACTTATACATTTGCTTATGGATAGTAAGGTAAGGAGAACCTGAGTTTGATGCCAAAAGTGTCGCAAAGCTTTTGGACAGTTTTGTTTTTGAAAGATTTGCCATTATCAGTGATTATCTTGTGAGGGACACCGAAATGATAGATGATGTGGTGGTTAATGAAGTCGATGATTTTGTCAGATTTAGTGGAGATGAGGGGAATAAATTCCACCCATTTATTGAAATATTTAGTCTTTATGATAATAGACTGATGTCAGAGAGACAAATGAGGGTTAATCTCACCAATTAGATCCAAGCCCCATTGTGAAAAGGGCTAGAAATCCTTAGCAACTTGTAAATCATGGCCAGGGACGTGAAGTAGGTTAGCATTTTATTGGCATTTGATACAATGCCAAACATAGTTACTGTAGTCTTGGTTAAGAGAGGGTCAATAATAGCCTAGGTAGAGGATGCGCTTTGTAACTGAGTTACCATTGAAATGTCCTCCACAAATCCCATCATGGACTTGTTTGATGGCATGAGATGTCTCACTGGTGGTTAGGCATAAGAGAAGGAGGCTATCAAAACCTCATTTGTAGAGAAGACCCCCTAACATGGTGTATCAAGCAGTACTCTTGATAAAAGCTTGCCATCCATTGCTAGAGAAGTCAGGAGGAATGATAAAATAAGTCAAGTAGTCAACAAGTTATTTATAACAAACATCATGTGGACTAAAGTTGATATTGCCAACAAAGTTGATGTCAATTGAGATATATGAGGGTAATGCCAAATGGTATACCATGACATAGATTCTCGAGGAGGTAGATGAAGATGGGATGTGTCAAGCGGGAGAGGCCATTGTGTCGGCAAACTTATTTGTAGAGCGAGGAATAGTTTGCCAGAGATAATGGTCGAAAGACCCTAACAATGTGTCAACACAGTGTTTATATCATTGTAAAACTTTATTTTTACAAAGATATGAATTGTTAATATGATTAATGACTAGTTGCAAGTCACCAAAGATATTGATTGTCTTAATGCCTAAGAAAATGGTAGTTTGAAGATTGAAAATTAAGGCTTCATACTTAGCCATGTTATTGGTGCATTTAAAGTCAAGTTTGAAGGATAGAGGCATGGGCTCACCCTCATGAGGGATGAGAATGACCCCCACACCCCCACAAAGTTGACATTTAGATCCATCAAAGAATATTATCATTTGATAGGAGATGTCATCAGTGGATAGCATGGTGATAGACTCATCAAGAAATTTGCAATTAGAGGGTTGGTTATCAGGTAAAGGGGTATCTGCTAGTTGGTGAGTGATCATTTTCCGCTTTATAGGATTTTGTTAAATGAACTCCAAATTGAACTCAGTGAGAAGCATGAGCCAATGAGCCATACGTTGATTTTGGTATGGCTTGAAATGCATGTATTTGAGAGGGTCAGTGTGGGTGATGACATAAGTCTTATGGTTGAGGAGATAGTGGTAGAGTTTGGAGGTGGAAAAGACTAATTCCAGGCAAAGTTTTTTGGTATGAGTATATTGAGTTTCATAGTCAATGAGCATTTAGCTTATATAGTAAACTACCTACTCATGATGTTGTTCATCTTGATGCATGATCATGGCACCTAAGGAATGATCTATTGCCAAAATGTAAAGATAGAAGGGTTGGTCATCTTTAGGTGGAATAAGGATTGGTGGAGAGACAAGATAGCATTTAAGAGCCTCAAAATCCTCTTGGCAATCCTTATTCCAATTAAAAGAGACATCCTTTTTGAGGAGGAGATGGAAGGGTTGGCATCGACTAGATAGCTGTGAGATGAAGTGATGAATAGATTGAAGCTTCCCTTGCATTCTGTAAAGTTGTTTTAGGTTAGTTGGTGGGGACATCTCAAAGATGGCTTGAATCTTAGCTGGATCTACCTCAATGCCACAAAGAGAAATGATGAAACCCAAAAGCTTCCCTAAGAGAACCCCAAAGACGCATTTCTTGGGGTTGAGTCAAACTTTATATTGTAGGAGAGTTAATATTGTTTTTAGAATTGCTAGGTGGTCATGGTGAAGTTTGGATTTCCCTAGTAGGTCATCCACATAGTCTTCCATGATTTTGTGGAGGAGATCGTGAAAGATATAAGTCATGGCACATTGGTATGTAGCACCTGCATTTTTGAGGCCAAAAGGCATGACCCTATAGTAGAATGTTCCCCATGGGGTGATGAAGGTGGTTTTATGTTGATCTTCTGGGGCAATCAAGATTTAGTTATATCTTGAAAACCTGTCCATGAGGGATAGCATCTCATGACCAGCCATAAGATCAACAAGTTGGTCGATGCTTGGCTAAGGAAAGTCATCCTTTGGGTAAGCTAGGTTGAGGTTGTGATAGTACAAATTCAAATTCCCCCTGTTGGTTTTGTGACAGGAACAATGTTTGACACCCATTATGGAGAATCAATGAGTTGGATAATGAGATGGAGAGAAGATGTTGAAGCTCCTATTTGACAAGGAGTGTGACGTGAGGATGCATCCTGTAAAGCTTTTGTCTGATAGGCTTAGCTTTGCAGTTCATGATGATGTTGTGGATGACAATGTCATGGTCAATACCATGCATATCACTATAAAACCAAGCAAAGACTTTGCTATGATCTATAAGGAATGTGGTATAGTCGATTTGTTCTTAGGCATCTAAATATTGACCAATCTTTAAAATGTGAGGAACATCAAAAGATGGGAGATTAATGTCAATAGTTGATTTATTTAACATAACTTGTGTTTTTGAAGGAAGTGATCATTATATGAAGGAGTCATCCACACCCATGTAGGTAAGTATGGCATCATCATCCAAGCATTAGATAGTGTTGATGATAGAAGATTCATCATCTATCATATCTGGATAAATGAGAGGAAGAGACCTTGATGCCTCACCTAGTTGATAGGTCAAGGGTTCCAAGTGAATGACATTTATGAAAAAAAACTATGAGGGATGGAGACCGCCGACTCCATAGGTAAGGGTGGGGGAATAGGTGAGGTTGGAGGAGAATGCTCTATGATAGTTTTGTAGCAAGGGATCTTGAGGGTTTTGTAGGTTCTTTGAAACCCACACCATGTCATTTCTTGGAATTTTGTATTACCTCATCGTTTGGAGGCTCAATGGGTTGGTGGGGACCTTGTTCATAATGCCCAAAGCCAAAAACCTTCCACACACACCTATGAAGATACGTGTGAGAAAAGTTAGGGTTGCCGAGGAAGGAGAAATCACAAGTGAATAGTCAGGGTGATGAGAGAGGATTTCCAATAGTAGGAGCCTGATCTAGCCCTCCATAGTGAGATTAGTTTGGAGATTGAGAGGACCATGTGGGATGACCATTCTAATGTGATGGTCATAGTTAGGGTGGTGGTGAATTTTTTCATATTCCTTAGAGTTTGGAACATGTCAAGGGTAAGCAAACGATACTCCCCAAGTGAAAGGTGCTGGAAGGTATCTTCCATAGGATCTTCCGTGGTCACTTGAGGAGTAGGCATAGGTGTGACCAGTGTTTTCAAGCTTGTCAAGGCTTCCACAAGTGGAGGTGGTGTTTGGGTGGATTTTTTAAAAGGGATGAGAACATCATTAGGTTGGTGGGTTGTGTTGCATGTTTTAAAGGGGAAAGGGTCAGCAAGAATGACATGAACCTGCCCCTCATGTTCAAACTTGACACAACGATGCAACATGGAAGAGGTACAGGTCATGGAATGTATCCAAGGTCATCCCAATAGCATGTTATATTGAAACTCCCCCTTGATGATATAGAATATTTTTAGAATTGTACTTGGGCCAACATGAATATGCAAGACCACAGTGCCAATGGTAGTGGTAGTGGCATTATTGAAAGAATGAAGAATTGCATCAGTTTTTGACATGCAATTCTTTGGAAGGGCTAGTTGATCATATGCATGGGTAGAAATGATCTTGATGCTATCACCTCTATCAATAATAACCTTATTAACACAAGTTTGATCAACATAAGCCATGATAAAGAGGTCAGGATCCCGATCTTCCAGGTTGTAGGCAAGAATCTCAAAATCACAGAAGGTGACAGAGGCAATGGTGGGTAACGATTTGACTAAAGTAGCTAGTGGTTAGGGGTCTTTAGGTTAGACCTCCACTACCTGTAGAGCTTTGATCAAGGCTTGGTGATGTTGTAGAGATATTTTTATTAGGTTATATAAAAACATCTTCATAGGGGTTTGGTGAAGTTGTCTCACCATGGAGTCATGAATTGCCCCCAAAAATGTTGGTTGAGATGTGCCCAAGATAGAAATCTTGGTCTTTGTTGGTGGAGAGGGCTTGGTGAATGGATATGTCCAAGGGTTAGAAACCTACTCTTTTCCTTTATCCTTTAGGGTTTGGGACCTGGTGGCCACATTAATAGTGTTGATTTTGAATAAAGGGGGAGAAGGTGGTAGAGGGACCATAATCTCACGTTCAGATCCCAATTCAAGTGAGGAGGTTTGGGAGGCATGGGATGGTGTCGGTAGTTTTTCAAAAAGGTGGTCAAGAGAATCCTCAATGAGAAGGGTGTCATTTACTAGGTGTTGGTGAATGACAACCTTAAGAGCATATCAACTCTCAGTATCATGTCTAGGTGTGCGATGATAGAAGTAGATTCGAGTGTCATCGAACCAAGATGGTTTTGATCTGAGAGGTTGGTATGAGTTAATGGGTGGGAGAACAATGCTAGAAGACTACAAAAATCAATGTAACAATGAAGCATAGGAACCCACTAATGGGTATGTGCTTGTTGTTGTAGTAGGGGTTGACAAATTTTATTTAGGAGTTGTAGGTAGAGTTTTTTATACCACCTTTTTGGTTGGTGGTGTGGCCACATGCATAGATGGCACTTTATTGATGAGAGGTGTCAAATTTCTTAGAGGAAATATGTTTTTGATGGGTAGAGGGAGTAATGGAGGTAGTCTATCTTTGTGAGGTGTTGGAATAGGGAGCACTCCTATTAAAGTGGAAGGATGTGGACCCAAGATAGAGGTCAATGGTGAAGGTGGGGGAGGAGTAGACCAACGTGGTTTAGCATCCTCCTTTAGTATGGTGCGAGGACCACTACTGTACGGGGAAAGGTTCAAATCTAACTTCACTTGTGGGTGAGTTAGGTTTGATATAGGGTAAAAACCAAGATATCTAATATGTTTTAGCATGGTGGACGCCTGCAAGGATTTGGATTCAGACGTGAAAGTCTGAGCTTTTGATGATTTAGAAGTGTAAGCCTGATCCTCATTAGAGACTTTGGGGTAAATCATCACAGAAGGGTTGGTAGTATAAGGCAATGTGGGATGTGTAGGATAAGGAGCCCTAAGTTGCTCCCATAACACCTCATACTCTAGGTTCCTAGAATAGAGGAATCCTAAGTTTTTTGACAATCGAGAGAAGGGTTTAGATATGTCACGCGAGGCCTTATAGTCAGTCCTTCAGAGGAGTTAGGTGATTGTGAGAGTGGAAATGTGTTAGGCATAATGATCATAGGACAAAGTTAAGAGAGAACCATCACTAGATCTTCCTCGACTGAAGTGGGTGAGGTGGTGAATTCTTCCCTCAACAGAGAAGGGATTTGAGAATTTGGCTCTTTAAGCGGATAGAGCGCAGGGATGATCATGCCTTCCATGTGTGGTCTAGGTGCATGGAAAGTATGATCCTCCATTGGTAATAAGAAGGATAAGGGTGGGCCACTGGGGTTGGTACCATCAAAGCATCCTCCAATATGGGAGAGGTCAATGTAGACTCTCTTACATGTGAAAGGGGGGTAGATGGAGGACTATCCTCCATCGGTGGAGGAAAAATAGGAGAGGAAGGCTCTTCTAAAGGGCAAAGTATAGGGATGATGGCCCCTTCTACATGAGGGCATGGGGTATGAATGGTAAAATATTCCAATGGTAAAAGAAGAGGGAAGGTGGGGGAAAGAGGAATAGGTAATACAGGATCCTCATGAGGTAGAAGAATGGGTAGGGGAGGTGTTTGATGTCATGGGGGTGATACAAGTGAAATGGATTCATCTACGTGAGGAAGAGGGTGAGGCAAAGGGAGCTCTTCATTACATGGGGGTGGTATAGGTAAAATAGGCTCTTCTACCTATGGTGGAGAAATGGGTTGACCAATCTCTTTAGATTCTGAGAGAGGTTAGATAGGAATGAAAGAAAAGACTATGTTGACCGTGCGTATGTTGCATTCTTGAGGGTCATCGACCATGGTCTTAACATTATTCTGACTTGGGGGATGGTTAGGAAATGGTTGCCTAAAGACATCCATGTTTTGCTTGGCCAATGCATTAGGGTTATCCAAAACAAGATCCACTTTGTCTAACATGTCTTAAATAATGTTTTTTAGGGTTTTGCAATTATCCGTGTCATGACCCTTGACACGATGATAGTTAAAAAAAATTGGTTTCCCTATACCATGCAGGGATGGCTCATGAGGGATCAAATTAGATAGGTGGTCAGATTTGAGGGAGGTTGAGGACTCCTTACTTCACTAATTTATCCAATAAAGAAGCATACATTTCTCCTATTGGAGTGTATTGCTATTATTCATATCATTGTTGGAATTGTCTAGTAATGTTTTATGAAGTGGAGGGCTCAGATTGGTTGGTTGTGGTAGAGGATGGTGACCTAAGGACCATAACATTCATTGATCCCTTAGACTTGGAGTGGGAAGAAGAAGGTTTGGAAGAAGAAGGGTCATTGGGTTTTGCATTGGTATTTTTGTTACATAATTTGACCCTGTCTTCTTTGATTGCATGAAGTTTAAGCTTTCAGGCCATAGTGAAAGCTTCATCGAATGTGTAGAAAGTTTGAACCCACAGAGTGGATGATATGTGCTTGGCACATGCTGTTAAAAAGAGCTCAATGAGCCTAGGTTGAGGTAGTGAAAAGGAGAGTTAGTTGATCGAACCTCTCCAACGAGCGATGAAGTCTACTATTAACTCATCCTCAAATTATCTAATGGAAAAAGGTCTGTGATGGAGACCTTCTTGGTAATATTGATTGAAAAATGATTGAAGAATAGCTGAGTGAGTTGAATGAAGGTAAAGAGAGAATGACTAGTAATGGAGCTATACCAGTCAAGGGCGGTGCCAGAAAGTGACATAGGGAATGTGTGAAGTAATAATGCATCATCATGCACTATGAGGTAGCAAGCGTGTCTAAATGCTCGTAGATGTTGTTGTGGGTCCTCTTTACTCTGAAAGTGAGTAAATTTTGGGAGTTCTCATTGGCTAGGGTATGGTCGAATAGGAACTGAAGGGTGGATAGGTTCATTGTATATTTGTTTGTATGAAAGAACACTCATCAAACTTGAAATAGATGTCTCAAGGTTGGACATCTTATCCATCAGCATCTTAATTAGATCGGTAGATGGATTGGCATGAGGGGCACCCCCTAAGTTATAGGGTACTTAGAAGGCATTGAAAGGGGCATATGATATACTTGGTTGCATTTATGTAGGTATAACATATTGATAGTTCATCATAGGGCTGATGTCGAGGCCATAGGGGCTTGTGCCACAAAGCTGGAGGGCACAACTTGACTAGATGCCACCAAGGGTGGTTGAATGGCATCAACACTAGTTAATTGATAAGTGATCACTCTCATGTTTATAGGTGTAAGAGTGGATGGGATAGAGACAATTAATTTATGGAAAGGTGTCGAACTTGGTTGAATTGTTTACATTTGAGGGGGTATGGAAACCTTGATGGAGGTAGGGCAAGTAAGGATAGAAGGGGAGGCCAAATCTTGAACATTGGCCATGGTTGGGTTACTAGTCGAGGCAGTGGCTTGAGTGACCATAGGCTAGGTAGTAGATGATATTGATATCATTGCCGCTTCAACCAAAGAAGGTGGCATCCCATAAATAGGGTTACCCAAAGGATCTCACATTTGGCTTCTAGTGAGATAATGTTGGAGAGCCTTGACGTTGTCATCAAAGAATCTCTCAAAATCTTGATCCCCTTCAGAAATAATAGGAGGTTAATTAGGGTAGGTTGGATAAGAGTATGCTTAGTGTCTGAAGTATACTCCATTAGATGACTTGGCATGAAGGGTGAAGGTGGGAGTGGCTGTTGACTTGCGTGGTCAACAAGGAATTTGTCTTGACTGTGTGTCAGGACCATCCAAGGTGAAATGGGTTCAGGTTTAAAAAAACTGTGTTTTAGTTTTAAAAAACCAAAATTTGTGTTAAACAGCAAGATATTTGGGTTTTAAGCTTGTTATTTGGAAATAATTTTTTTATTGACAATGACTGATGTTGGTTATTTAACAAATATCAGTTAGAAAATGTTTTTGACATCGGTCAGTTAACTGATGTCGATGAAGGTTTGGTTGCCGACGTTGGTGGAGAAACTGATGTCAGTTTTTGTGTAATCTTAGAAACACAAAAGATTGATAGTTTTTGGAAGAAGAAGATATTTTGAGTTGTTTTGGACTTTAGAATGGTATGACCTTACCAGCTTAAACACTCAGATAAAACTAGCAGAATAGATGATTAGGCAAGCAACCTCTAAAATTTTAGATTCCTAGGAATGAGTTTTAAAGTCATGGTGGCTTATGCCTTAAGAGAATGTGTTCAGAGTTGGGCTTGTAGAACAGTTCCTAGAGAGGAAGTCTATGGCTGGTTTCAGGTCGTGTTATGGTACTCAAAGATATTTGTGTTAGGGTCAGTATGTGGCTTGGTGCTAGGGCTTACTCCCTTCACTTCACGAACCCAGAGTTGAGCTAGGCTGCTTAGCCAGAATATACCTTCCCTATAGTTTATACTCTACTAGAGAACAGAGTGGGTCCTTATCTTGGTGGTGAAATCTAAGTAGGATCACTGGGTGGGGTAAAGTATCTGCTAGGTGATGAAATCCTAGACGGGCCTTGTTTCAAGTAAGTTTATGTGTTTGATTTGAAGTGATTGTGGTTTAGTTGTGTCACATTTGTGCACTATGATTTATTCATAATGCTTTAATTACTAAGTGGGCTAAGTATGCATCCAAGTAAGAATGAAATGTAGTTGTTTTTAATCCAAATTAAAATATGTTATTCAAATGCAAACAAATGGAGAAGAGGTAAAAAGTATGAGTTTTTCACTACTCTATGATGCATGTAAGAAGTAACAAGAAGAAAAGAGATGTTCTTTTTAACCTCTGCTAATGATTTCCTTTTGAAACAAAAAGATAGAAGAGGTAAAAAAGAAGGATAGAATTTAATTAACTTTATGTAAAAAAATACAAAGTAAGAGAAGTTATGTTTTTTATTTCTCAAGAAATAAAGGCAAAGAAGAGGGGATGCAAGAAGTGAATATTTTTCTAATGCATCTACATAAAAATTTGATTTTTAAAAGAAGAATGAACCCAAGGAAAAATCCAAGGGTCCCACCGGGCGTGCCAGAATGTTTCTCTAGATTTTCACTAATTACATTCAAATGAGAAAGAAACTAAGGTTAAGAGGTTATGGGTTTGATGTTACCCGGATTTAGTGCACACCATATCCAAGCCTTGTGGGAGCTCCTCTTTGGCTGTAAAGGAAACACCTACAGTAAGAATGAAACTGAAATAAGAAAGATGTTAGAATAGAGTATGGTAGACTGACAATCTATGCACTCAGTCCTGAAAGCGTGAAGCTCCTTAAGGGATGACAGTCCACTATTTAAAGATAAAGTATTATAAAGGAAGAAATGATAAATGACTAAAGAAATAGAAAAGTAGATGGTTTGTGCCTATTCCTTGCAGTCTATGTATCTCAGAATGCTACAAAAGGCTGGCTGAAGGTTTTGTGTAGTCTATATGGGTTGTTTGGATGGCTTTCTAGTTTGTTGGTTCAAAACACAATCATCAACGTTAGTGGGTCTACTGAGGTCAATTGGGTAAATGGTGCTGACGTCAGTTGGGTTGTTGATGTCGATCGGGGTTGTTAGCCTTGGATGGGTTTTAGAGTATTCTCGAGATAGACAAAGGGGTTTCTAGAAGTTCAGAGGTTGGTACAAGGTTGTGGGAAGGTGAATGAGGTCTGAGGAATGGTATAGGTGGAGGATTGGTGTGAAAAGGGGGTGAGAACAAAGGGAAGGCCTTTCATCCCCTCCATGAAAGAAGTTGAGCCTCTTGACAGTATTTAGAAATATCAATGAAAACTAATTGACAATATATTCTAAAACACTAAAATGAAAACCAGAGTACTTAGCTTTATAAGGTGAAGAACCTGAGGTGACAGAATAGTGATTCCCATTGTGGCTGATGTAATCGATGTTGTGAGCTAATGAAGCAAATATGGATTTATTCAATTCAGTAGCTTGAGGTCCTTGTATAATCTTTCAATCCAATCTCTAGAATGATTTATGTAGATCTTCGATAGCCAGGAGAATGATAGTCGAGTTTTGGTGCTTGAAATCTCAGAGTGTGCATGTGAATGTGTGGTGCAGCTCAATGTTAGAGCTTGGCTTATGTAACCGATGTCGGTGATCCTATCGGTGTCAGCATAGAACTACTAACATCAACCATGGGTTGACCGACATCAGCAAAGAGAGAATAGGTAAAAGGGCTATTTTTAGCTCTTTGCACTTTTCTCCACCTACCAAGTGCCTTTTCCATTGGAGAATGGTCAAAACAAGGGATTATGAGGCATGGGAGTTGGTTAGGGAGTTAAGATGGAGTGAGGATAGGTCATGGGTAGTTAGGGTTTGGAGGACCTAGTCTCAGGCTGACTCATAGGTTAAGAAACAGTCCTAGGCTAAGGTGTCTAGGTGACATGTCCAAGGTGAGGTAATTAATTTAAAATAAGTAGTTTTTAAATTAATAAGGTGTGTGTGGGTTAGGAGTGTTAACATTTAGAAGGGGATGAAGGGGGGGTTGACATGATATTGGTGTCTACAATCTATTTCTCTGATTAGTGCCAAGAAATTTCTTCTCATGGTGGTCAAGCCATAAGTTTCTAAAAAGGTTGATGTTACAGCCCTGACTACACAAACAACGCAACAACAAAAGCAAATAGATATCAAGATGAAGAAGTTCACAACCTTCCATCCATAGACTAATGGTCAGACAGAAATGGTAAACAATCAAGTATGCAACGGGAATCAAATCAAATTAAAACTACCACACTTGATGAAAAATCTTGATGCAATTGGGACCATTTCTTTTCAAGGAGGGAGGAATGATCTGGACAATAATTTAGATGACAATGTGCGTGATGGGTCCACCCCATTTGATGGCAAAACTTTTGGGAGCCATAACATTTGCACCGTAGCTCCAATTGACTCACCATTTGAACCATTGGAAAGATAATATTGAGGGGAACATCGTGAGATGGTATGAGCTCTACTCAATGAAGTTTGGCCCCCTAAAATCCAATGGAAGTGTCCTAAATTTCAATTTTAGTAATGCAATCTAAAAGTAGTAAGTTTCTAAAAATAGTAATTCCTCAAATTCTATATTGTTGTAAATCGTGGAAGTCAAACCAATTCATCTCCCTTGAGATTGGTGACCTTCCATATCCTCCCCACACCTTCAAAACATGTATAAATGAAGATGTAACCTGAAATGGAAATCAGACATCTCTTATAAGAGATAAGCATATGTTTGGGTCTGTAATTTTGATAAATAAAACATCTCTTTTTAGAGATGGCATTATTTGAATTGTGTTGTTCTTATTTCTAAATTATATTTCAACCAAAGCTTTTCATGTTTTGGATTAGTGGTTATAGATTAGTTTGTCTTGAGATTGTATGATCCCAAGGATGAGGTCAAGCTATAAGAAGCTTGGGTGGGAAATAATAGAGCTTCCAAATTTTCCACTTGTTCACTCCAAATGACTTCAAATGGCAGATGACATCGAGACATCTGATCCTTTCAAGGAAATGGTGAATGAAGCCCTCTAATGGCAATAAGTGTAGATGCTACAACAATTTGCCCAAATTTTTCAAACACTTTCTATGGGAAATTTTGGCTCTGTAGCTCCACTTCATGGCTCCTCATTTAGGGAATGACCTTTGAGTGCCCCAACACCCATCAAGGTCTAGGTAAATTTTGATATTCCTACATTTCAAGGTAAAATCAATGCTGATGTAGTAGAAATTTGGTTGGATCAACTATCTTCCTACTTCTATGTAAATAAGTTCATCAATGGAGAAAATATTACTTTTGCTCTTTTGAAATCAAAATTGCCTGTGAAAACTTGGTGGGAAGTGTACAAAAAGAGGTTCAATACAGATGACATTGGCCTTCAGGTGGAACATACTTGGGATAATTTTATGGAAGCAGCGAAAGAAGAATACTATCCCATCAGAGCATATGACGATCTATATATAGAGTGGCAACAACTTCACCAAGGTAAGGAATAATTTGTTCAAGATTACACTGACATTTTTCATTCTCTATCTGTGAGATTAGGCATCCAATAAAGTGAGAAACATAAAGTTATCAAATATCATGGTGGACTACAATGGTACATTCGGGGAGAAATGGAAATCTTCAATTTGGAAACCATCGGTGTGGCATACATGTTCGCAGTGAAGATTGAACAAAAGCTTGGAAGAATGAATATAAAGAATCAGTCTTCAAAATGGAAAAGTGACAAAGAAGGTCAAACATGAGGCCATAATTGGAAGAAAACAGAAGGAAAGACTAGAAAGCGGTGTGATTATCACAAATCTAGAACTCACTCTAAAGAAGAATGTCGAGTTATCAAATCACTACTTTCTGAGTCACAATCCTATGCTCTACCTCATATAGACCCTGCAGTTGAAGAGGTTGAAGAAGAAATTATAGATGCTGATCTTGAAGCCATTGTTGCTTCATTACAGACACATGACAAGATGATAGATGACAAGGAAAGGTTGTTTCACTCTAAGTTATGGGTGAAAGGTAAGCCTCTACATTTCATTCTTCATAGTTGAAGTCAAAATAATTTAATCTCTTCTGATGTTTTGAAAAGCCTAAATCTATCTATGAAGCCTCACCCAAAACCATATAGTATTGGATGGTTGAGTCCAGGGAGAAACCTCCATGTTACTCACAAATGTCTTCTCTCATATGCAATACAACATTTCCAAGATGAGGTCTTATGTGATGTGGTCAATCTAGATATTTATGATGTAATATTTGGTCAGCCATTAATGTATGATCGATATGGTATATATGAATCAAGAACTAGAAGGCTCACTCTCACTCTTGGAACACATCACTACAAAGTACCAGAAGTACCACCTTCTACATCTGTTTCTCTAATTAGTGCCAATAAATTTGTTCTCATGGTGGTCAAGCCATAAAAATCTAAAAGTGCTGATGTTATAGCCCTGATTACACAAAAAACACAACAAAAGCAAATAGATATCAAGCTGAATAAGTTCTCAACCTTCCATCGATAGACTGATGGTCAGATAGAAATGGTAAACAATCGAGTATGCAACGGGAATCAAATCAAAGTAAAGCTACCACACTTGATTAAAAATATTGACGTAATGGGGACCATTGCTTCTCAAGAAGGGAGGAATGATCTAGACAATAATTCAGATGACAATTTGGGTGATGGGTCCACCCCATTTGATGGTGGACCTTTCAGGAGCCATAACTTTTGCACCGTAGCTCCAATTGACTCATTGTTTGAACTGTTGGAAAGCTAATAATGAGGGGAACATCTTGAGATTGAGTGAGATTTTCTCAATGAAGTTTGACCCCATAAAAACCAACGTAAGTGTCTTAAATTTTAATTTTTTTAGTGCACTCTAAAAATAGTAAGTTTCTAAAAATAGTAATTCCTTGAATTCTATATTGTTGTAAATAATGGAAGTCAAACCAATTCATCTCCCTCGAAATTGGTGACCTTCCATATCCTCACACCTTCAAAACATGTATAAATGAAGATGTAACCTAAAATGGAAATCAGACATCTCTTCTCGGAGATAAGCATATGTTTGGGTCTACAATTTTGATAAATAAAACATCTCTTTTTAGAGATAGGATTAATTGAATTGTGTTTTTCTTATTTCTAAATTATATTTCAACCAAAGATTTTCAAGTTTTGGATCAGTGGTATCAGATCAATTTGTCTTAAGAGTGTATGATCCCAAGCACAAGGTCAAGCTACAAGAAGCTTGGGTGCAAAATAACAGAGCTTCCAAATTTTCCACCTGCTCGCTTTGAATGACTTCAAATGGTAGATAACACTGAGACATCCAATCCTTTCAAGGAAATTGTGAATGAAGCCCTCCAATGGCAATAAGCGTAGATGCTACAACAATTTTCCCAAATTCTTCAAACACTTCTGATGGGAAATCTTGGCTCTACGGCTCCACTTCCTAGCTCCTCATCCAGGGAATGACCTTTTAATGCCCCAACACCCTTCAATGTCCATGTAAATTTTGATATTCCTACATTTGAAGGTAAAATAAATGTTGATGCAGTAGAATTTTTTTTTGGATCAACTATCTTCCTACTTCTATGTAAATAAGTCCATCGATGGAGAAAAGTTTACTTTTGCTCTTTTAAAATCAACCTTGCCTATGAAAAACTAGTGGAAAGTATACAAAAAGAGGTTCAGTATAGATGACATTGGCCTTAAGGTGGAACCTACCTGGGATAATTTTATGGAAGTGGTGAAAGAAAAATAATATCCCATCAAAGCACATGATGATTTGTATATAGAGTGGCAAAAACTTCGCCAAGGTAAGGAACAATTTGTTTAAGATTACACTAACATTTTTCATTCTCTATCTGTGAGATTGGGCATCCAAGAAAGTGAGAAACATAAGGTTCTCAAATATCATGGTGGACTACAATGGTACATTCAGGGAGAAATGGAACTCTTCAATTTGGAAATCATTGGTGAGGCATAGAAGTTTGCAGTGAACATTGAGCAGAAGCATGGAAGAATGAATATAAAGAATCAGTTTTCAAAATGGAAAAGTGATAAAGAAGGTCAAACACGAGGCCAAAATTGGAAGCAAAAGGAAGGAACGACTGGAAAGAGGTGTGATTATCACAAATCTAGAACTCACTCCAAAGAAGAATGTCGAGCTATCAAATCTCTACTTTTTGAGTCACAATCCTTTGCTCTACCTCATACAGACCCTATAGTTGAAGAGGTTGAAGAAGAAATTATAGATGTTGATCCTAAAGCCATTATTGCTTCATTATAGACACATGACAAGATACTAGATGACAAGGAAAGGTTGTTTCACTCTAAGTTATGGGTGAAAGGTAAGCCTCTACATTTCATTCTTGATAGTGGAAGTCAAAAGAATTTAATCTCTACTGATGTTGTGAAAAGCCTAAATTTGTCTATGAAGCCTCACCTAAAACCATACAGTATTGGATGCTTGAGTCCAGGGAGAAACCTCTGTGTTACCCACCAATGTCTTCTCTCATATGCAATACAACCTTTCCAAGATGAGGTCTTATGTGATGTGGTCAATCTAGATGTTTATGATGTACTCTTTGGTCAGCCATTCATGTATGATCGACATGGTATATATGAATCAAGAACTAGAAGTATCACTCTCACTCTTGCAATATGACACTATAGGGTACCAGAAGTAACACCTTCTACATTTGTCTCTCTGATTAGTGCCAAGAAATTTGTTCTCATGGTGGTCAAGCCATCATAATCTAAAAGGGTTGATTTTATAGCCTTGACTACACAAACAACACAACAACAAAAGCAAATAGATATCGAGTTGAAGAAGTTCACAACCTTCCATCCATAGACTGATGGTCAGAATGAAATGGTGAACAATGGAGTATGCAACACGAATCAAATTGAAGTAAAACTACCACACTTGATGAATAATCTTGATGTAATGGGGACCATTACTTATCAAGGAGGGAGGAATAATTCGAACAACAATTTAGATGACAATTCGGGTGATGGGTCCACCCCATTTGATGGAAAAACTTCTGGGAGCCATAACTTTTACACCGTAGCTCCAATTGACTCATCATTTGAACCATTAGAAACCTAATAATGAGGGGAACATCGTGAGATGGCATGAGATCTACTCGATGAATTTTGATCCCTTGAAACCTAATGTAAGTGTCCTATATTTCAATTTTAGTAGTGCAATCTAAAAATAGAATGTTTCCAAAAATAGTAATTCCTTAAATTCTGTATTGTTGTAAATCATGGAATTTGAAGCAATTCATCTCCCTTGAGATTGGTGACCTTTGATATCCTCCCCACACCTTCAAAACATGTATAAATGAAGATGTAACCCAAAATAAAAATCAGACATCTCTTCTCGAAGATAAGCATATGTTTGGGTCTGCAATTTTGATAAATAAAACATCTCTTTTTAGAGATAGCATTATTTGAATTGTGTTGTTCTTATTTATAAATTATATTTCAACCAAAGCTTTTCAATGTTTGGATCAGTGGTATTAGAGTGATTTTTCTTGAGTGTGTATGATCCCAAGGATGAGGTCAAGCTACAAGAAGCTTGGGTGGGAAACAACAAAGCTTCCAAATTTTCAACCTGTTCACTCCAAATGACTTCAAATGGAAGATGACACTGAGACATCCAATCCTTTCAAGGAAATGGTGAATGAAGCCCTCCTATGGCAACAAGTGTAGATGCTACAAAAATTTGTCCAAATTCTTCAAACTCTTTCAATGGGAAATCTTGGCTCCGTAGCTGCACTTCCTAGCTCCTCATCCAGGGAACGACCTTTCAGTGCCCCAACACCCTTCAAGGTCCAGGTGAATTTTGATTTTCCTATATTTGAAGGTAAAATCAATGTTGATGCAGTAAAAAATTGTTTGGATCAACTGTCTTCCTACTTCTCTGTAAATAAGTTCACCAATGGAGAAAAGATTACTTTTGCTCTTTTGAAATCAACATTGCCTCTAGAAAACTAGTGGGAAGTGTACAAAAAGAAGTTCAGTAAAGATGACATTGTCCTTGAGGTGAAACCTACCTGGGATAATTTTGTGGAAGTGGTGAAAGAAGAATACTATCCCATCGGAGCATATGACAATCTATATATAGAGTGGCAACAACTTCACCAAGGTAAGGAACAATTTGTTCAAGATTGCACTACATTTTTCATTCTCTATCTACGAGATTGGGCATCCAAGAAAGTGAGAAACATAAGGTTCTCAAATATATTGGCATACTATAATGGAACATATGGGGAGAAATGAAACTCTTCAATTTGGAAACAATCAATGAGACATACAAGTTCATAGTGAAGATTGAGCAGAAGCATGGAAGAATGAATATAAATGGAAAAGTGACAAAGAAGGTCAAACATGAGGCCAAAATTGGAAGCAAAAGGAAGGAAAGACTGGGAAGTGGTGTGATTATCATAAATATGGAACTCACTCCAAAGAAGAATGTTGAGCTATCAAATCACTACTTTTTGAGTCACAATCCTCTTCTCTACATCATACAGACCTTGCAATTGAAGAGGTTGAAGAAGAAATTATAGATGTTAATCCTAAAGCCATTGTTGCTTCATCGTAGACACATGACAAGATGCTAGATGACAAGGAAAGGTTGTTTCACTCTATGTTATGGGTGAAAGGTAAGCCTCTACATTTCATTCTTGATAGTGAAAGTCAAAAGAATTTAATCTCTACTGATGTTGTGAAAAGCCTAAATCTGTCTATGAAGCCTCACCCAAAACCATACAGTATTGGATGGTTGAGTCCAGGGAGAAACCTCCGTGTTACCCACCAATGTCTTCTCTCATATGCAATACAAACTTTCCAAGATGAGGTCTTATGTGATGTGGTAAATCTAGATGTTTGTGATGTACTCTTTGGTCATCCATTCAAGTATGATCGACATGGTATATAAGAATCAAGAGCTAGAAGGATCACTCTCACTCTTGGAACACAGTGCTATAGAGTACCAAAAGTACCACCTTCTACATCTATCTCTCTGATTAGAGTGAAGAAATTTTTTTTCATGGTGTTCAAGTCATAGGAATCTAAAAGGGATAATGTTACAACCTTGACTACACAAAAAACACAACAATAGAAGCGAATAAATATCGAGCTGAAGAAGTTCACAAATTTCTATCCATAGACTGATGGTCAGACAATAATGGTGAACAACCGAGTATGAAACAGGAATCAAATCAAAGTAAAACTACCAAAATTGATGAAAAATCTTGATGCAATGGGGACCATTGCTTTTCAAGGAGGGAGGAATGATCCGGACAATGATTCAGATGACAATTCAAGTGATGGGTCCACTCCATTTGATGGCAGAGCTTTTAGGAGCCATAACTTTTGCATCGTAGCTCCAATTGACTCACCGTTTGAACTGTTGGAAAGATAATAATGAGGAGAAAATCATGAGATGACAAGATATTTAATAAATGAAGTTTGACACCCTAAAACCAAATGGAAGTGTCCTAAATTTCAATTTTAGTAGTGCAGTCTAAAAATAGTAAGTTTCTAAAACTAGTAATTCCTCAAATTCTATATTGATGTAAATTATGGAAGTCAAACACAGTCATCTCCCTTGAGATTTGTGACCTTACATATCCTCCCCACACATTCAAAACATGTATAAATGAATATGTAACCTAAAATGGAAATCAGACATCATAAGCATATGTTTGTGTCTACAATTTTGATATATAAAACATCTCTTTTTAGAGATAGCATTATTTGAATTGTGTTGTTCTTATTTCTAAATTATATTTCAACCAAAGATTTTCTAGTTTTGGATCAGTGGTATTAGAGTGGTTTGTCTTGAGATTGTATGATCCCAAAGATGAGGTCAGGCTACAAGAAGCTTGGGTGGGAAACAACAGAGCTTCCAAATTTTCCACTTGTTTGATCTAAACGACTTCAAATGGCAGATGACACCGAGACATCCAATCCTTTCAAGGAAATGGTGAATGAAGCCCTCCAATGGCAATAAGCATAGATGCTAAAATAATTTTCCCAAATTCTTTAAACACTTTCAATGTGAAATCTTGGCTCTGTGGCTCCACTTCTTAGCTCCTCATGCAGGGAACAACCTTTTAGTGCCCCACCACCCTTCAAGGTCTAGGTAAATTTTGATGTTCCTACATTTGAAGGTAAAACCAATGCTAATGCAATAGAAAATTGGTTGGATCAAATGTCTTCCTACTTCTCTGTAAATAAGTTCAATGATGGAGAAAAGATTACTTTTGCTCTTTTGAAATCAACATTGTTTGTGAAAAATTGGTGGGAAGTGTACAAAAAGAGGTTCAGTACAGATCAAATTGGCCTTGAGGTGGAACCTACCTGGGATAATTTTATGGAAGCAGTGAAAAAAGAATACTATCCCATCGGAGCATATGACGATCTATATATATAGTGGTAACAACTTCTCCAAGGTAAGGAACAATCTGTTCAAGATTACACTGACATTTTTCATTCTCTAACTGCTAGATTGGACATCCAAGAAAGTGAGAAATGTAAGGTTCTCAAATATCATGGTAGACTACAATGGTATATTCCTAGAGAAATGGAACTCTTTAATTTGGAAACCATCGGTGAGGCATACAAGTTTGTAGTAAAGATTGAGAAAAAGCATGGAAGAATGAATATAAAGAATTAGTCTTCAAAATGGAAAAGTGACAAAGAAGGTCAAACACGAGGCCAAGATTGGAAGCAAAAGGAAGGAAAGACTGGGAAGTGGTGTGATTATCACAAATCTAGAACTCACTCTAAAAAAGAATGTCAAGCTATCAAATCACTACTTTCTGAGTCAGAATCCTCTGCTCTACCTCATACAGACCCTGTAATTGAAGAAGTTGAAGAAGAAATTATATATGTTGATCTTGAAGCCATTGTTGCTTCATCATAGACACATGATAAGATGCTAGATGACAAGGAAAGGTTGTTTCACTCTAAGGTATGGGTGAAAGGTAAGCCTCTAAATTTCATTCTTAATAGTAGAAGTTAAAAGAATTTAATCTCTACTGATGTTGTGAAAAGCCTAAATCTGTCTATGAAGCCTCACCCTAAACCATACAGTATTGGATGGTTGAGTCTAGGGAGAAACCTCCGTGTTACCCACTAATGTCTTCTCTCATATGTAATACAACCTTTCCAAGATGAGGTATTATGTGATGTGGTCAATATATATATTTGTGATGTACTCCTTGGTCATCCATTCATGTATGATCGACATGGTATATATGAATCAAGAACTAGAAGGATCACTCTCACTCTTTGAACATGGCACTACAGGGTACCAGAAGTACCACCTTCTACATCTGTCTCTCTGATTAGTGCCAAGAAATTTGTTCTCATGGTGGTTAAGCCATAGGAATCTTAAAGGGTTGATGTTACAACCCTAACTACACAACAACACAATAACATAAGCAAATAGATATCGAGCTGAAGAAGTTCACAACCTTCCATCCACAGACTGATGGTCAAATAGAAATGGTGAACAACTAAGTATGAAACGAGAATCAAATCTAAGTAAAACTAGCACAATTGATGAAAAATATTGATTCAATGGGGACCATTGCTTCCCAAGGAGGGAGGAATGATCTGGACAACTCAGATGACAATTCGGGTGATGGGTCCACCCCATTTGATGGTGGAACTTTCAGGAGCCATAACTTTTGCACCGTAGCTCCAATTGACTCACTATTTGAGCCATTGGAAAGATAATAATGAGGGGAAAATTGTGAGATGGCATGAGCTCTACTTAATGAATTTTGACCCCATAAAAAAAATAGAAGTGTCCTAAATTTCAATTTTTGTAGTGCAGTCTAAAAATAGTAATTCCTCAAATTTTATATTGTTTTAAATCATGGAAGTCAAACCAATTCATCTCCCTTGAGATTGGTGACCTTCCATATCCTCCCCACACCTTCAAAATATGTATAAATGAAGATTTAAATCAAAATGGAAATCAGACATCTCTTCTAAGAGATAAGCATATGTTTGGGTCTGTAATTTTGATAAATAAAACATCTCTTTTTAGAGATAACATTATTTGAATTGTGTTGTTCTTATTTTTGAATTACATTTCAACCAAAGATTTTGGAGTTTTGGATTAGTGGTATTAGAGTGGTTTGTCTTGAGAGTGTATGATCCCAAGGAAGAGGTCAAGCTACAAGAAGCTTGGCTGGGAAACAACAGAGCTTCCAAATTTTCCACCTGTTCACTCCAAATGACTTCAAATGGAAAATGACATCGAGACATCTGATCCTTTCAAGGAAATGAAAAATGAAGCCCTCTAATGGCAACAAGCACAGATGCTGTAACAATTTGACCAACTTCTTCAAACACTTCTGATGGGAAGTCTTGGCTTTGCGACTCCACTTCTTGGCTCTTCATCCAGGGAATGACCTTTTAGTGCCCCAACACCATTCAAGGTATAGGTAAATTTTTATATTCCTACATTTTAAGGTAAAATCAATGCTGATGCAGTAGAAAATTGGTTGGATCAACTATCTTCCTACTTCTCTATTAATAAGTTCATCGATGGAGAAAAGATTAATTTTTCTCTTTTGAAATCAGCATTGCCTATGAAAAACTAGTGGGAAGTGTACAAAAAGAGGTTCAGTACAGATGACATTGGCCTTGAGGTGGAACCTACATGGGATAATTTTGTGGAAGTGGGGAAAGAAGAATACTATCCCATCGGAGCATATGACGATTTGTATATAAAGTGGAAACAACTTCGCCAAGTTAAGGAATAATCTATTCAAGATTACACTAACATTTTTCATTCTCTATCTATGAGATTGGGCATCCAAGAAAGTGAGAAACATAAGGTTCTCAAATATCGTGGTGGACTACAATGGTACATTTGGGGAGAAATGGAACTCTTCAATTTGGAAACTGTCAGTGAGGCATACAAGTTCGTAGTGGAGAATGAGTAGAAGCATGGAAGAATGAATATAAAGAATTAGTCTTCAAAATGGAAAAGTGATAAAGAAGGTCAAACACGAGGCCAAAATTGGAAGCAAAAGGAAGGAAAGACTAAGAAGTGGTGTGATTATCACATATCTAGAACTCACTCCAAAAAAGAAATGTGAGCTATCAAATCACTACTTTCCGAGTCACAATCCTCTACTCTACCTCATACAGATCCTATAGTTGAAGAGGTTGAAGAAGAAATTATAGATGCTGATCCTGAAGCCATTATTGCTTCATCACAGACACATGACAAGATGCTAGATGATAAGGAAAGGTTGTTTCACTCTAAGTTATGGGTTAAAGGTAAGCCTCTACATTTCATTATTGATAGTGGAAGTCAAAAGAATTTAACCCCTATTGATGTTGTGAAAATCCTAAATTTGTCTATGAAGCCTCACACAAAACCATACAATATTGGATGGTTGAGTCCAATGAGAAACCTGCATGTTACCCACCAATGTCTTCTCTCAAATGCAATATAACCTTTCCAAGATGAGGTCTTATGTTATGTGGTCAATCTAGATGATTGTGATATACTCTTTGGTCAGCCATTGATGTATGATCGACATGGTATATATGAATCAATAACTAGAAGGATCACTCTCACTCTTTGAACATGGTGTTATAGGGTACCAAAAGTACCACCTTCTACATCTGTCTCTCTGATTAGTGCCAAAAAATTTGTTCTCATGGTGGTCAAGCCATAGGAATCTAAAAGGGTTGATGTTACAGCCCTTAATACACAAAGAACACAACAACAGAAGCAAATCGATATCGAGTTGAAGAAGTTCACAACCTTCCATTCACAGACTGATGGTCAGACATAAATGGTGAACAATCGAGTATGCAATAGGAATCAAATCAAAGTAAAACTACCACACTTGATGAAAAATATTGACACAATGGGGACCATTACTTCTCAAGGAGGGAGGAATGATCTGGACAACAACTCATATGACAATTTGGGTGATGGGTCCACCCCACTTGATGGTGGAACTTTTGGGAGCCATAACTTTTGCACCATAGCTCCAATTGACTCACTATTTGAGCCATTGGAAAGATAATAATGAGGGGAAAATTGTGAGATGGCATGAGCTCTACTTAATGAAGTTTGACCCCATAAAACAAAATAGAAGTGTCCTAAATTTCAATTTTTGTAGTGCAGTCTAAAAATAGTAATTTTCTAAAAATAGTAATTCCTCAAATTTTATATTGTTTTAAATCATGGAAGTCAAACCAATTCATCTCCCTCAAGATTGGTGACCTTTCATATCCTCCCCACAACTTCAAAATATGTATAAATGAAGATGTAACTCAAAATGGAAATCAGACATCTCTTCTTAAAGATAAGCATATGTTTGGGTCTGTAATTTTGATAAATAAAACATCTCTTTTTAGAGATAACATTATTTGAATTGTGTTGTTCTTATTTATGAATTACATCTCAACCAAAGCTTTTTAAGTTTTGGATTAGTGGTATCAGAGTGGTTTGTCTTGAGAGTGTATGATCCGAAGGACGAGGTCAAGCTACAAGAAGCTTGGCTGGGAAAGAACAGAGCTTCCAAATTTTCCACCTATTCACTCCAAATGACATCAAATGGCAAATGACATCAAGACATCCGATCCTTTCAAGGAAATGGAAAATGAATCCCTCCAATGGTAGTAAACATAGATGCTATAACAATTTGACCAACTTCTTCAAACACTTCTGATGGGAAGTCCTGGCTTTGCGGCTCCACTTCTTGGCTCTTCATCCAGGGAATGACCTTTTAGTGCCCCAACACCCTTCAAGGTCTAGGTAAAATTTATATTCTTACATTTTAAGGTAAAATCAATGCTGATGTAAGAGAAAATTAGTTGGATCAACTATCGTCCTAATTCTCTATAAATAAGTTCATCGATGGAGAAAAGATTACTTTTGGTCTTTTGAAATCAACATTGCTTGTGAAAAACTAGTGTGAAGTGTACAAAAAGAGGTTTAGTACAGATGACATTGGCCTTGATGTGGAACATACCTGGGACAATTTTGTGGAAGCAACTTGGCCAAGGTAAGGAACAATCTATTCAAGATTACACTAAAATGTTTCATTCTCTATCTATGAGATTAGGCATCCAAGAAAGTGAGAAACATAAGGTTCTCAAATATCGTGGTGGACTATAATGGTACATTCAGGGAGAAATAGAACTTTTCAAATTGGAAACGGTCAGTGAGGCATACAATTTCGTAGTGGATATTGATTATAAGCATGGAATAATGAATATAAAGAATTAGTCTTCAAAATGGAAAAGTGACAAAGAAGGTCAAACACGAGGCCAAAATTTGAAGCAAAAGGAAGGAAAGACTGGGAAGTGGTGTGATTATCACAAATCTAGAACTCACTCCAAAGAAGAAATGTGAGCTATCAAATCACTACTTTCTGAGTCACAATCCTCTACTCTACCTCATACAGACCCTATAGTTGAAGAGGTTGAAGAAGAAATTATAGATGCTAATCCTGAAGCCATTATTGCTTCATCATAGACACATGACAAGATGCTAGATGACAAGGAAAGGTTGTTTCACTCTAAATTATAGGTGAAAGGTAAGCCTCTACATTTCACTCTTGATAGTGGAAGTCAAAAGAATTTAACCTCTATTAATGTTGTGAAAATCCTAAATTTGTCTATGAAGCCTCACACAAAACCATACAGTATTAGATGGTGGAGTCCAGGGAGAAACATCCTTGTTACCCACCAATGTCTTCTCTCAAATGCAATATAACCTTTCCAAGATGAGATCTTATGTTATGTGTTCAATCTAGATGATTGTGATATACTCTTTGGTCAGCCATTGATGTATGATTGACATGGTATATATGAATCAGGAACTAGAAGGATCACTCTCACTCTTTGAACATGGTGCTATAGGGTACCAGATGTACCACCTTCTACATATATCTCTCTGATTAGTGCTAAGAAATTTGTTCTCATGGTGGTCAAGCCACATGAATCTAAAAGAGCTAATGTTACAGCCCTTACTACACAAACAACACAACAACAGAAGCAAATAGATATCAAGTTGAAGAAGTTCACAACCTTCCATTCACAGACTGATGGTCAGACAGAAATGGTGAATAATCGAGTATGCAACAGGAATCAAATCAAAGTAAAACTACCACACTTGATGAAAAATATTGATGCAATAGGGACCATTGCTTCTCAAGGAGGGAGAAATGATCTAGACAACAATTTAGATGACAATTCAGGTGATGGGTCCACCCCATTTGATGGGGAAACTTCTGGGAGCCATAACTTTTGCACTGTAGCTCTAATTGACTCACCATTTGAACTGTTGGAAAGATAATAATGAGGGGAATATAATGATATGGCATGATATTTACTCAATGAAGTTTGACCCCATAAAACCCAATGGAAGTGTCCTAAAATTTAATTTTAGTAGTGTAGTCTAAAAATAGTAATTCCTCAAATTTTGTATTGTTGTAAATCATGGAAATCAATCCAATTCATCTCCCTCGAGATTGGTGACCATCCATATCCTCCCCACATCTTCAAAAAATATATAAATGAAGATGTAACTCAAAATGGAAATTAGACATCTCTTTTCAGAGATAAGCATATGTTTGGGTCTGCAATTTTGATAAATAAAACATCTCTTTTTAGAGATAGCATTATTTGAATTATGTTGTTCTTATTTCTGAATTATATTTCAACCAAAGATTTTTGAGTTTTTGATCAATGGTATCTCAATGATTTGTCTTGAGAGTGTATGATCCCAAGGATGAGGTCAAGCTATAATAAGCTTGGGTGGGAAATAAAAGAACTTCTAAATTTTCCACTTGTTCTCTCCAAATGACTTCAATTGGTGAATGACACTGAGACATCTGATCCTTTCAGGGAAATGGAGAATGAAGCCCTCTAATAGAAACAATCATAGATTTTACAACAATTTACCCAACTTCTTCAAACACTTTCGATGGGAAATCCTAGCTCCGTGACTCCACTTCTTGGCTCCTCATCCAGGGAACGACCTTTCAGTGCCCCAACACCCTTCAAGGTCTAGGTAAATTTTTATATTCCTACATTTGAAGGTAAAATCAATGCTGACGTAGTAGAAAATTGGTTGGATCAATTGTCTTCTTACTTCTCTATAAATAAGTTCACCGATGGAGAAAATATTACTTTTGCTCTTTTGAAATCAACATTGCCTGTGAAAAATTGGAGCGAAGTATACAAAAATAGGTTCAGTGTAGATGACATTGTCTTTGAGGTGGAACCTACCTGGGATAATTTTTTGGAAGTGGTGAAAGAAGAATACTATCCCATCAGAGCATATGATGATCTGTATATAGAGTGACAACAACTTTTCCAAGGTAAGGAACAATCTGTTCAAGATTACACTAACATTATTCATTCTCTATCTATGAGATTGGGCATCCAAGAAGGTGAGAAACATAAGGTTCTAAAATATCATGGCAGACTACAATGGTATGTTTGGGGAGAAATGGAACTCTTTAATTTGGAAACCATCAGTGAGGCATACAAGTTCACAGTGAAGATTGAGTAGAAGCATGGAAGAATGAATATAAAGAATCAGTCATCAAAATGGAATAGTGACAAAGAAGGTCAAACATGAGGCCAAAATTGGAAGCAAAAGGAAGGAAAGACTTAGAAGTGGTGTGATTATCACAAATCTAGAACTCACTCCAAAGAATAATGTTGAGCTATCAAATCACTACTTTTTCAGTTGCAATCCTCTACTCTACCTCATACATATGCTACAATTGAAGAGGTTGAAGAATAAATTATAGATGCTTATCCTGAAGCCATTGTTGCTTCATCACAAAAACATGACAAGATGCTAGATGACAAGGAAAGGTTGTTTCACTCTAAGTTATGGGTGAAAGGTAAGAATCTACATTTCATTCTTGATAGTGGAAGTCAAAAGAATTTAATCTCTACTGATGTTGTGAAAAGCCTAAATTTGTCTATGAAGCCTCAACCAAAACCATACAGTATTGGATGGTTGATTCCAGGGAGAAACCTCTATGTTACCCACCAATGTTTTCTCTCATATGCAATACAAACTTTTCAAGATGAGGTCTTATGTGATGTGGTCAATCTAGATGTTCATGATGTACTCTTTTGTTAGCCATTCATGTATGATTGACATGGTATATATGAATGAAGAACTAGAAGGATCACTCTCACTCTTGGAACACGGTGTTATAGGGTACTAGAAGTACCACCTTCCACATCTATCTCTCTGATTAGTGCCAAGAAATTTATTCTCATGGTGGTCAAGCCACATGAATCTAAAAGGGCCAATGTTATAGCTTTGACTACACAAACAACACAACAACATAAGCAAACAGATATCGAGCTAAAGAAATTCACAACCTTCCATCCACAGACTGATGGTTAGACAGAAATGGTGAACAATCGAGTATGCAATGGGAATCAAATCAACGTAAAACTACCACACTTGATGAAAAATCTTGATGTAATAGGGACCATTACTTCTCAAATAGGGAGATATGATCTAGACAATATTTCAGATGACATTTCAGGTGATGGGTCCACCCCATTTGATGGCAAAACTTCCAGGAGCCATAACACTTGCACATAGCTCCAATTGACTCACTGTTTGAACCGTTGGAAATCTAATAATGAGGGGAACATCATGAGATGGCATGAGCTTATCTCAATGAAGTTTGACCCCCTAAAACCCAACAAAAGTGTCCTAAATTTCAATTTTAGTAGTACAGTGTAAAAATAGTAATTCCTCAAATTTTGTATTATTGTAAATCATTGAAGTCAAACCAGTTCATCTCCCTTAATATTGGTGACCTTCCATATCTTCCCAACACCTTCAAAACATGTATAAATGAAGATGTAACCCAAAATGGAAATCAGACATCTCTTCTCAGAGATAAGCATATGTTTAGGTCTGTAATTTTGATAAATAAAACATCTCTTTTTAGAGATAGCATTATTTGAATTGTGTTGTTATTTTTGAATTATATTTTAACCAAAGATTTTTGAGTTTTGGATCAGTGGTATCAGATTTTTTTGTCTTGAGAGTGTAGAATCCCAAGGATGAGGTTAGGCTACAAGAAGCTTGGGTGGGAAACAATAGAGCTTCCAAAATTTCCACCTGTTCACTCAGAATGACTTCAAATGGCAAACGACACTGAGACATTCAATCCTTTCAAGGAAATGGTGAATGAAGCCCTCCAATGGAAACAAGCGTAGATGCTACAACAATTTGAACAAATTCTTCAAACACTTCTGATGGGAAATATTGGCTCTGCGGCTCCACTTCTTGGCTCCTCATCCAGGGAACAACCTTTCAGTACCCCAACACCCTTCAAGGTCCAGGTAAATTTTTATATTCCTACATTTAAAGGTAAAATCAATGCTGATGCAGTAGAAAATTGGTTGGATCAACTATCTTCCTACTTCTCTATAAATAAGTTCACCGATGGAGAAAATACTACTTTTGCTCTTTTGAAATCAACATTGCTTGTGAAAAACTGGTGGGAAGTGTATAAAAAGAGGTTGAGTATAGATGACATTGGCCTTGAGGTGGAACCTACCTAGGATAATTTTGTTGATGTAGTGAAAGAAGAATACTATCACATCAGAGCATATGACGATCTGTATATATAGTGGCAAAAACTTTGCCAAAGTAAAGAATAATTTGTTTAAGATTATGCTAACATTTTTCATTCTCTATATGCAAGATTGGGCATCTAAGAAAGTGAGAAACATAAGGTTCTCAAATGTCATGGTGGATTACAATGGTATATTTAGGGAGAAATGTAACTCTTCAATTTGGAAACCATCGGTGAGGCATACAAGTTTGTAGTGAAGATTGAGCATAAGCATGGAAGAATGAATATAAAGAATCAGTCTTCAAAATGGAAAAGTGACAAAGAAGGTCAAACACGAGGCCAAAATTGGAAGGAAAAGGAAGGAAAGACTGGGAAGTGGTGTGATTATCACAAATCTAGAACTCACTCCAAAGAAGAATGTCAAGCTATCAAATCACTACTTTCTGAGACACAATCCTCTACTCTACCTCATATAAATGTTGCAGTCAAAGAGGTTGAAGAAGAAATTATAGATGCTGATCCTGAAGCCATTGCTACTTCATCACAGACACATGACAAGATGTTAGGTGACAAGGAAAGGTTGTTTCACTCTAAGTTATGGGTGAAAAGTAAGCCTCTACATTTCATTCTTGATAGTGGAAGTCAAAAGAATTTAATCTCTATTGATGTTTTGAAAAGCCTAAATTTGTCTATGAAGCCTGACCCAAAACCATATAGTATTGGATGGTTGAGTCCAGGGAGAAACCTTCGTGTTACCCACCAATGTCTTCTCTCACATGCAATACAACCTTTCCAAGATGAGGTCTTATGTGATGTGGTCAATCTAGATATTTATGATGTACTCTTTGGTCAGCCATTCATGTATGGTCGACATGGTATATATGAATCAAGAACTAGAAGGATCACTCTCACTCTTGGAACACGATGCTACAGGGTACCAGAAGTACCACCTTCTACATTTGTCTCTCTGATTAGTGCCAAGAAATTTTTTCTCATGGTGGTCAAGCCACAAGAATCTAAAATGGCTAATGTTATAGCCCTGACTACACAAACAACACAACAATAGAAGCAAATAGATATCGAGCTGAAGAAGTTCACAACCTTCCATCCACAGACTGATTGTCAGACAAAAATGGTGAACAATGGAGTATGCAATGGGAATAAAATTGAATTAAAACTACCACACTTGATGAAAAACCTTGATGCAATGGGGAACATTTCTTGTCAAGGAGGGAACAATGATCTAGATAACAATTCAGATGACAATTTGGGGGATGGGTCCACCCCATTTGATGGTGGAACTTCTAGGAGCCATAACGTTTGCACTGTAGCTCCAATTGACTCAGCATTTGAACCGTTGGAAAGATAATACTGAGGGGATCATTGTGAGATGGCATGAGCTTTGATCAATGAATTTTGTCCCCCTGAAACCCAATGAAAGTGTCCTAAATTTCAATTTTAGTAGTGTAGTCTAAAAATAATAAGTTTTTAAAAATAGTAATTCCTCAAAGTCTTTATTGTTGTAAACCATGGAAGTTGAACCAATACGTTTCCCTCAAGATTGGTAAATAAAACATCTCTTTTTAGAGATAGAATTATTTTAATTGTGTTGTTCTTATTTCTAAATTATATTTCAACCAATGATTTTCAAGTTTTGGATCAGTGGTATAAGAGAGGTTTGTCTTGAGAGTGTATGATCCCAAGGACGAGGTCAAGCTAAAAGAAGCTTGGGTAGGAAAGAAAAGAGCTTCCAAATTTTCCACCTATTCACTCCAAATGAGTTCAAATGGTGAATGACATCAAGGCATCTGATCCTTTCAAGGAAATGGCAAATGAAGCCCTCCAACAGCAATAAGTATAGATGCTACAATAATTTACCCAACTTCTTTAAACACTTTTAAAGGGAAATCCTAGCTCTGTTGCTCCACTTCCTGGCTCCTCATCTAGGGAATGACCTTTCAGTACCCCAACACCCTTCAAGGTCTAGGTAAATTTTGATATTCCTACATTTGAAGGTAAAATCAATGTTGATGCAGTAGCAAATTGGTTAGATCAACTGTCTTCCTACTTCTCTGTAAATAAGTTCACCGATGGAGAAAAGATTAATTTTTCTCTTTTGAAATCAACATTGCCTATGAAAAACTGGTGGGAAGTGTAAATAAAGAGGTTCAGTACATATGACATTGGCCTTGAGGTGGAACCTACCTGGGATAATTTTGTGGAAGCGGTGAAAGAAGAATACTATCCCATCAAAGCATATGATAATCTGTATATAGAGTGGTGACAACTTCGCCAAGGTAAGGAACAATCTATTCAAGATTACACTCACATTTTTCATTCTTTATCTATGAGATTAGGCATCTAAGAAAGTGAGAAACATAAGGTTCTCAAATATCATGGTGGACTATAATGGTACATTCAGGGAGAAATGGAACTCTTCAATTTAGAAACCATCTGTGAGGCATAAAAGTTCACAGTGAAGATTTAGTAGAAGCATGGAAGAATGAATAAAAAGAAATAGTCTTTAAAATGGAAAAGTGACAGAGAAGGTCAAACACGAGGCCAAAATTGGAAGCAAAAGAAAGGAAAGACTAGAAAGTGGTGTGATTATCACAAATCTAGAACTCACTCCAAAGAAAAATGTCGAGCTATCAAATCACTACTTTCTGAGTCACAATCCTCTGCTCTACCTCATACAGAGCCTACAATCAAAGAGGTTGGAGAATAAATTATAGATGTTGATCCTGAAGCCATTGTTGCTTCATCACAGACACATGATAAGATGCTAGATGACAAGGAAAGGTTGTTTCACTCTAAGCTATGGGTGAAAGGTAAGGCTCTACATTTCATTCTTGATAGTGGAAGTCAAAATAATTTAATCTCTACTAATGTTGTGAAAAGCCTAAATTTTTCTATGAAGCCTCACCCAAAACCATATAGTATTGGATGGTTGATTCCAGGGAGAAACCTCTGTGTTACCCACCAATGTCTTCTCTCATATGCAATAAAACCTTTCTAAGATGAGGTCTTATGTGATGTGGTCAATCTATATGTTTGTGATGTAATCTTTACTCAGCCATTCATGTATGATCGACATGGTATATATGAATCAAGAACTAGAAGGATCACTCTCACTCTTGGAACACGATGCTACAGGGTACCAGAAGTACCACCTTCTACATCTGTCTCTCTAATTAGTCACCAAAAAAATTGTTCTCACGGTGTTCAAGCCATAGGAATCTAAAAGGGATGATTTTACAGCCTTGACTACAAAAACAACACAACAATAGAAGCAAATAGATATCAAGCTGAAGAAGTTCACAACCTTCCATTCACAGACTGATGGTCAGATAGAAATGGTGAACAATCAAGTATGCAACATGAATCAAATCAAAGTAAAACTACCACAATTGATGAAAAATCTTGATGTAATGGGGACCATTGCTTCTCAAGGAAGGAGAAATGATCCGAACAATAATTCAGATGACAATTTGGGTGATGGGTCCACCCCATTTGATGGGGAAACTTTTGGGAGCCGTAAATTTTGCACCGTAGCTCCAATTCACTCACTGTTTGAACTGTTGGAAAGCTAATAATGAGGGGAACATCGTGCGATGGCATGAGATTTTCTCAATGAAATTTGAACCCCTAAAACCCAATGGAAGTGTCCTAAATTTCAATTTTAGTAGTGTAGTCTAAAAATAGTAAGTTTCTAAAAATAGTAATTCCTTGAATTCTGTATTGTTGTAAATCATGGAAGTCAAACCAATTCATCTCCCTCAAGATTGGTGACCTTCCATATCCTCCCCACACCTTCAAAACATGTATAAATGAAGATGTAACCTGAAATGGAAATCAGACATCTCTTCTCAGAGATAAGAATATGTTTGGGTCTGCAATTTTGATAAATAGAACATCTCTTTTCAGAGATAGCATTATTTGAATTGTGTTGTTCTTATTTTTGAATTATATTTCAACCAAATATTTTCATGTTTTAGATTAGTTGTATCAGAGTGGTTTGTATTGAGAGTGTATGATCCCAAGGATGAGGTCAGGCTACAAGAAGCTTGGGTGGGAAATAATAAAGCTTCCAAAATTTCCACCTGTTCACTCCAAATGACATCAAATGGTGGATGACACAGAGACATTTGATCTTTTCAAGATAAATGTGAATGAATCCCTCTAATGGAAAAAAGCATAGATGTTACAACAATTTTCTCAAATTCTTTGAAAACTTCTGATGGGCAATCCTAGCTCTGCAGCTCCACTTCCTGGCTCCTCATATAAGGAATGACCTTTCAGTGCCCCAACACCCTTCAAGGTATAGGTAAATTTTGATATTCCTACATTTAGAGATAAAATAAATGCTGATGTAGTATAAAATTGGTTGGATCAACTGTCTTCCTACTTCTTTGTAAATAAGTTCACCGACGGAGAAAAGATTACTTTTGCTCTTTTGAAATCAAAATTACCTATGAAAAACTAGTGGGAAGTGTACAAAAAGAGGTTCAGTGTAGATGACATTGGCCTTGAGGTGGAACCTACCTAGGATAATTTTTTGGAAGCAGTGAAAGAAGAATACTATCCCATCGGAGCATATGATGATCTGTATATAGAATGGCAACAACTTCACCAAGGTAGGGAACAATTTGTTCAAGATTACACTAACATTTTTCATTCTCTATCTGTGAGATTGGACATCCAAGAAAGTGAGAAACATAAGGTTCTCAAATATCATGGTGGACTACAATGTTACATTTGGGGAGAAATGGAACTCTTTAATTTGGAAATCATTGTTGAGGCAAACAAGTTCACAGTGAAGATTGAGTAGAAGCATGGAAGAATGAATATAAAGAATCAGTGTTTAAAATGGAAAAGTGGAAAAGAAGGTCAAACATGATGCCAAAATTGGAAGCAAAAGGAAGGAAAGACTAGGAAGTGGTGATTATCACAAATCTAGAACTCACTCCAATGAAGAATGTCAAGTTATCAAATCACTTCTTTCTGAGTCACAATCCTCTACTCTACCTCATACAAACCCTGCAGTCGAAGAGGTTGAAGAAGAAATTATAGATGCTGATCCTGAATCCATTGTTGCTTCATCATAGACACATGACAAGATGTTAGATGACAAGGAAAGGTTGTTTCACTCTAAGTTATGGGTGAAAGGTAAGCCTCTACATTTCATTCTTTATAGTGTAATTCAAAGGAATTTAATCTCTACTGATGTTGTGAAAATCCTAAATATGTCTATGAAGCCTCACCCAGAACCATATAGTATTGGATGGTTGAGTCCAGGGAGAAACCTCTATGTTACCCACTAATGTCTTCTCTCATATGCAATACAACCTTTCCAAGATGAGGTCTTATGTGATGTGGTCAATCTATATGTTTGTAATATACTCTTTGGTCAGCCATTCAAGTATGATCGACATGGTATATATGAATTGAGAACTAGAAGGATCACTCTCACTCTTGGAACACAGCGTTACAAGGTACCACAAGTACCACCTTCTACATCTGTCTCTCTGATTAGTGCCAAGAAATTTGTTCTCATGGTGGTTAAGCCACATGAATCTAAAAGGGATGACGTTATAGCCCTAACTACACAAACAACACAACAATAGAAGAAAATAGATATAGAGCTAAAGAAGTTCACAACCTTCCATCCACAGACAGATGGTCAGATAGAAATGGTAAACAATCAAGTATATAATGGGAATCAAATCAAAGTAAAACTACCACACTTGATGAAAAATCTTGATGCAATGGGGACCATTCATTCTCAAGGAGGGAGGAATGATCCGTACAATAATTTAGATGACAATTCGGGTGATGGGTCCACCCCATTTGATGGTGGAACTTTTGGGAGCCATAACTTTTGCATCGTAGCTCCAATTGACTGACCGTTTGAACCATTAGAAAGCTAATAATGAGGGGAAAATCATGAGATGGCATGATCTTTTCTTAATGAATTTTTACCCCCTAAAACCCAATGGAAGTGTCCTAAATTTCAATTTTAGTAGTGCAATCTAAAAATAGTAAGTTTCTAAAAATAGTAATTCCTCAAATTCTGTATTGTTGTAAATCATGGAAGTCAAACCAATTCATCTCCCTTGAGATTGGTGACCTTCCATATCCTCTCCACACCTTCAAAACATGTATAAATGAAGATTTAACCCTAAATGGAAATTAGACATCTCTTCTCAGAGATAAGCATATGTTTGGGTCTGCAATTTTGATAAATAAAACATCTCTTTTCAGAGATAGCATTTTTTGAATTGTGTTGTTCTTTTTTATGAATTATATTTCAACCAAATCTTTTAAGTTTTGGATCACATTTTTAAGGAAAATACATATGACATTGTGTAAAAAATTTAAAAAACACCCATATAAATTTCCATTTTGGATTTGATGCGCACATCTACCATCCATAAAAACATCCTAATAGAACTCCTTAGCCAATCACAAGTTCCAAATAACATAACCCCAAACAAATTCCAATATTTTTTTAGACATATATCCTTAGGTCAATAGTTGACCTTCAACCAAAGTGACATGTCATCCCTTGCCCATCTCCATAATAACTTGTTATACATTGAAGTTATCATCATGAGGCACAAAGTCAAATTTATCCCCATAGACATTAGATTGGGGCTGAATATTATGTCTGTAAAACTCATCAAGCATTTGGGATATATAAAAATTGATATATAATAAGAAAATATTAATATCAAAGATTACAATAATGAAGAACATGAATCACAATAAATTATAAGCTTACCCATGATAATTAGACCTTTGACCCCTGATACACTCTACCATGTGTTGGACCTAGATCTATCATAAATTTTTTTTCTTGAGTAGACCATGGATATATGAAATTTTTGAAATCCATTCAACATTACACCAATGTATCAAGTTCCCTCACTTAGGGATATAGGTCACTATCCATGGGGATCTACAACCTTATAAACATTTCAAGCATTTGGAGGCCAAGTATGAAAGTTACAATTACCATTTTGTTTTATACCGAGTACTTAAGAAGAAAAAATACAAAAATATACTTGTTAAATTGCTAGAGGTCAATTGTATAGAACTAGATAGCTTTACCTCATCTTCAAATATGCCTCCTATTAAAATATCCAATCATTTTACCATCTTATACAATGTTCTAGGAGAGTATTTGACCCATGACACATTCCATATTTCCAAGCTTCCATAGAGCCCCAAGTCTTATGGAATACCTAAAGATAAACTAACTATCATGGAATGACATCAAAAGGGGAAAGGCAAGCTTTATGGCCCAAAAATTATTATTTTTACAACAACTACTTGCCAAGAATAAGAACCACTTGCCAATGATGATTCCTTGTTATATAATGACAAATTGGCCAATTTCTACAAAATTTACTAATATTCCATTCCTAATAGCATCATGGATCATCAAGTCTATAAAAGAGGAGGCCTAAGGATAAATCAGTAGGGTACTCTTGAGCCCATTTTTATGACTAGGTATAAAGGATAAAATTCAACATTTGGACTCTAGACCACTCAAAGTGGATAAAATTAGGTACATCCCTCATTCAAGAGGAATGTGAAGTTTTTATATCCATTTTGAGGGAATTTGCTAGCATTTTTGTATGTCCCTATTCATACATGATAGGTTTGGACTCTACCTTGGTTGTACACCATCTTTTTGTACATCCTAATGCAAAACATGTGAAATAGAAACTATGTAATATACATCCTCACATTACTTTATTAGTAAGTAAAGATTTGGAAAAAATATTGGATGTAATGTGAATTTATATGATAGAATATTAAGAGTGGATCTAAAATGTTATGCCTATTAGTACAAAGTTAGAAGGAATTAGAATATGCACTTTTTTTAGAGACATCAATAAGGCCTACCTCATGGATGACTTTCCTCTACCAAATATTGAAATGATAGTTGACTCTAAAGTTGGGTATGAAATTTTATCCCTCATAGATGTATTTTTGGGATATAGTCAAATCAAGATCATGCCAGAAGACCAACATAAGAAAATTCTCACCATTCCTCAAGAATGTTTTGTGATCAGGTTATGTCATTCAATCGTAATAATGTTGGGGACACATATCAAAGATCCATTACCATTATATTTCATGGCATGATGCATGATATTATTTAAGACTATTTTGATGACATATTGTGTAAATCAGAGACCTATGTAGATCATCTAGTAGTGCTATGAAGAATATTTGAAAGGCTTTATGAGTAAAAGGTTAAACTCAATAAAAATAAGTGAATCTTTAGTGTCACTTTAGAAAAAAATTTAGGCTTCACTATCACTCACTAAGGCATTGAATCTAATCCTACCAAAATAAAAGCCATTATCAAGCTGCTACCACCTTCCACTTTGAAGTAGCTCCATAGTCATAGGGAAAAATTCAGTCTATCAAACGCTTCATTTCATAGTTGGCCAATAAATTACATCCCTTCACTCAATTATTAAATAAAGGTGTTACATTTATTTGGAATGAATAATGTCAGCAAGATTTTTAGGATCTAAAGTATTATCTTTCCAATCCACCTATTTTGTTACCACTAATGCCAAAAAGGCCATTTTTTCTATACATATGTACCACTGATAAGTCCCTAGGGGCACTTTTAGGTCAACATGATGAGAACATGAAATATCATTATGTGTACTATCTAAGTTGTACACTAGTCATGTATAAATGTAATTATATGCTAATAGAATAATATTTTTTAGATATGGTCTTTACATCCTAGAAGTTATGGCATTCTATGCTTAACATCAAGACCATAATCATTGCTAAAGTAAATCCACTCAAGTATTTACTATTAATGACAACTTTATAGGTTCATATGGAAAAATGGATCATGTTACTGAGTGAGTTCGATATTATGTTAATAAAAAAATAATAAAAGGATAAGTACTTTATAGACCATCTTGTTGAAGCTACCCTTTTAGATAATAAACCACTCATTTTTGCACTCTCAGATGAGTCCATCATGAACATCATAAAACACATCCTGAGGAACAATAATGAAAGATATATTTTGATGGGTTATTCACATCGCATGAATTAGGGCTAGGTCTAGTATTTATTACACCATAGGGGGATATTATTCCTAAATCATTCCATATCATCTTTCCTTGTGAAAATATATTAAATGAATATAAATCCCTCATTGCAAAGCTTTGTCAATAATTCTAACAAAACATTAAATATATTATGGTTCATGGTGGTTCTCAGTTAATCATCAATCAGGTTACAGACAACTTTTAGGCCAAAGATGACAATATGGTGCCCTAAAAGGACATGGTGGATGTTTTCAAGTAGAAAATTATAGAAATATAGTTTGAACACATGCCTAGGGCCATTAAAAGGATAGTAAATGTCATGGACACCATTTGTTATTTGATCTATAGCACAGATAAGGAAAAATAATATTAATTCTTCATTGAAAATATTTTAACCCCTACTCATGAACCTTCAACTATCATAATGATATGTGATATTGTTGGTCCCAATTATATTTGGTACTTAGACCTATATAATTACCTTTGTGATCATATCCTTCTGATATACATATCATGTAATCAACAAAAATACTTTACACACCAAGCCTCCCATTATACCTCACTTGGTCCAACCTTTTATTGCAAAAGCTTTGATTAAAATATGATTCACTTTTTAATTTTGATAGAAGTCACATTAATGTTGAGGGAAGTTCATGAAGGAGTATGTGGATCCCAAACTAGTAGGGTCATCCTTTATAAAAATCTCCTATGTATTGGATAATATTGGCCAATTATGGAATTAGATGAAATTTTATATGTGAAATTATGTGATAAATGTTAGAGGCATGCCAATTTGATTCATGCCCTAGAAAAAAACATCAAACCTATGCTTACACACTATATATTTTCAATGTGGGGACTTGATCTTATTGAGAAGATTAGCCCTACCTTAGTTGATGTCCATAAACACATAATTACCATTAATAAATCTTTCACTAAGTGGGTTTAAGCTATACCCCTTACATAATTAGAAAACGAGATTTGTAAATTCATCTTCAATCATCTCATTTGCCACTATGGTATCCCATCTGATATTATTTTTAATAATAGCAGATCATTTAATAAAAAATATGTCATAACACTTTATACCAAGTATAACATCACGCAACATGTTTTGACTATCTATTACCCAAAAGGTAATGGCTAAGAATATGCATCTAATAATACCATTATCAACATTCTTAAAAATATTGTCAATTATGATGACTTCAATTGGAAATTGTAAATCCTATGCACCCTCTAGGTATATAATATTAAATACCATACTCCAATAGGAGCCATACCATATTTTATAGCATATGACACTTAGGACATTCTTCCCATTGATGTTGAGTTACCTTATTTATGCATCTCATTGAAACACATCCTAGATGATGAAGAGTATAGAGTATCCTACTTGCATGAGCTAGAGTTACTAGATGAAAAATGCATGTCCATTATAAATATCCTTCAATCATATATAAAAATGGGATATGTGTCAATATAAATGGTTGGTAAAACTTAAATAAATTTATCTTGATGATATTGTCCTCAAAGAAAACCAAAATAATACCATGGCATATAAAAATAAGAAAGAAAAGTTCAAGCCCAATTGGATAGGCCCATATGTCATTGTTTCGAATTACATCTCAATAGTATATAGGCTCGCTACACTAGATGAAGATAAACTTGATGAACCTTTGAACATAATACACTCCAAGAATTATTTCACTTGAAAGACTTGAGGTATTTTATATGAGTCTCGTTTACATTATACCATACCATTAGTGTCCTTGTATCATACCCTTAACCATTCCTACCCTACCTTTGATATCAACCAAAGTTATTTTAACCTCCATACCCTCCATTTTTTTAATCTTGATTCTAATCCATTGGTTCCTTATGAACCTTCAACAAGGATTTAAATCAAGTTTCAAAATTTTATTCATTATTCTAGATAAATTCTATATCTTGGACCAATATGACAATGGTTTGGCAATTACATTATACATTTTTGACATGATTTATTTTTAGTGATACTAATTATAAATGCCTTTAGGAAAATTAGTATCATTTACCTATGCCATTATTTACTAATTATAACTACTTATGGGAGAATTAGTAATAACACATTTACCATGACTTACTTCATCACATTGCCATTCTTATGATATACTGTACCATTTTCCTAATTCATGAACTTGGTACTACCTAGTTAGATTCTCATGTTGTAAGGTAGAACTAAAGTGGATTGAGGTCTAATTCTGAGATAATGTAGGTAGTTCTTAATTCACATTAAGTTTATCTCAATCAACCTAAGACACAATCTCACCATTTTTTGAGCACTTTATGTTTGAATACTCTCAACATTTTTGAGCAATCTAAGCCACACTCTCACCATTTTTAAAGTTGGACCATTTGGTAACTTCTCATTCTCCATTGATTTTATATGCCTTGGTAATTCCAAAAACATTTGTAACAAATATATAAAATCCTAAAAATCTCAAAATCATGAAAATTGGCCTAGAATTTTAGTGTGAGATATAAATCCATTCAATTTTTTGGGATGGGTCATCTTATTTGTTCAATTTATTTCTAGACCACCTTGGTCTTTTTCCTCCTATTTCTAGGAGAACTACATTAGCCAGAGGCTGGCACATACTATGTATGTAACACTTGGATACATGGGGTATCTTAGTTTAGTTTGGTCACACCTTCCTTTATTTTTTGACCAATTATTTGCTTTAAGGATCCTAGGAAACCTAACTATTTCATGAGTAACCACTTTTTATTTAGTTTCCCCATCCTTATTGGCCTTAAGACATATATTCACCATTTTGAAAGTTTATATTATGAGTAATATGTACTCTACTTTGATATATTAATGGGAATTCAACTTCATCTTACACTCTTTCCATTTTGAGAGCTCATTCTCATTCTTAGCCTTAGACATAGTAATAATTATGAACCCAATTCATATGAGAGCACTTGTCTATTACATTTTAGTGTGGTTTAAGTCTGAGCCATACTCTCAAACTTCTATAGTTTATTTGTGTTGATGTTTTAATTATGGTGAAACATCATCCCCTATTCTCCCACACACTCACCATTTTGTGATACCCTTCTCATATTCCTCTACATATTAATCATATTTCCTTATCATCATTCTTATTCTATCCCATATCCTGGGAGATCTACATTAGGCCTAAATTTCATGTTAGATCTTACATCCATGGAACTATATAGGCATCATCCACTTATCTAGTGAATCTCAAGTCAACTTTGCTACCCCTTCCTTTTATTCTATTCCCCCTATTTTTTCTATTTGTTTTGTTGTCTCCTATATCTCAGGGGCAATGTTTGTCATATTTTGTGTCATTGTTTCTCTATATCCTAGGGGAAACATTTTACTAATTTTCCATACATTGTTATACATGAATTGTTGCTATCTAGTTTATGGGTCACCCTGTCACTAAGAGTAACACCTTTATTACACATGAAAAAATGATTTTTTTGTTTAGACTAACATTGTAATTAACCATTGTTTATGTTTGTTTGATTTTTTTATTTTGTTAATTGTTTGTTGTTTATTTTCATTGGTGTTTGTTTATTTTTTACTTATTTATTTTCTTTCATTATTGTGCCTTGACTTAGTCTGTATGTGTTCATTAGGTGATTTCTTATGAATTATACTTAAGTCCATCCATATTCACATGTCAACATTATCATCATGGTTTTTATCATTGGTGTATTATTTTCACTTGTTGGATTGTGTGTCAATCCTCATGCATGTTTCATCTAGGTTATCATGGTGTTGTATATCATGGTGCATATCATCATGTGATACAACAAAAAAATAGTTGAGTGGATCTTACAATCAATGCTACCACCATACTTATTCTTATTCACCTAAAAAAATCTTGATTTATCCAAAATATTACCCAAATGTGGAGTAATTAAATCATAAATGAATTTTAATCCCTACTAGTTAGGGCATGCATATCAATAATAAAAGGTAGCCCAAATTCATATTTCTCCTCTATACTAGCTTATTCTTACTCTATGAGTATGGATTTAGTATGTCAACCCCTTTTATTATTTCCCATATTATGCCACTCATCCTTGTTCCAATGATTCTAACCACCTTTGAGCAAATCATTATGTTTTTCTCTAGTTAGATGTTAATGATTATAACCACTTATGGCCAAATCATTATCATTTTACTACCATGATCACACATATTTTCATTATACTAATGATTATAATTGCCTTTTGTAAAATCATTATCTCTACTCACCTAATTAGGGAATTTTAATTTATGCTAATGATTATAATTGCCTTTAGGCAAATCATTCTTATTCACCTAATTATGATGATGATTATAACCACCTTTAGGAAAATTATCCTTTTTATTTTCCTAACTGGGGTATCTCATTATATCACTGATTATAACCACCTTTGGTCAAATCAATATTTTCCCACCCTATTTACATTTAGGTCCCATCATTTCCTTCTTTTTGAGGGACTGATCATCGACCTTATTTATTTCTCACTCCCTTGAGGAGGCATCTAGGCTCATCCATTACCTTTTGGGGCATTAGGCACTAAATATTTTTTCATTCTTTGAGAGTACATTACTCTTCCTATAGCTTGAAATACTTTCCAAAATAGGGATAAATTGTAGACACCTCATTCTAGCCATAACTAGATTTCAACTGTACTTCAAATTAATTTACATTAAATAATGAAAATTAAGCCTAAGAATAAATAAATATCCCAAATTTGTCCTCACATTGAATATTAGTGCTTAGAATCATGTTTAGTCATCTCTATTTTTGGTTTTATCCTATACATAATAGTAACCTCTCATGGATTCATCTCCAATCACCTTGTAACCTAAAAATTAGTAGTTTAGCCTTTGGACCCATTAAGTGGGGCAGTTGGAAAATTCCTAAAATGTTAAAACACTAAGAAAAAAGAATTATATAATCAAAACAAATTAAATTAAGTTAATTTTCCATGTGAAATTATTAAAAACAAATTTTTTTAAAAGGAAATTTTAATAAGTATGAGGTCATGATGACATCATCATCCTCAAAGTCAAGGAATTAAAATATCTCTCTAATGTAGCTTATATGCATAAATAAAGAGCCATACCTAATTAATGGGATTTATATCCCAAATATTAATTACATTTCCCATAATTAACTAAATTAGGTTTATATTTAACCCACCTAGGGTTAGTTTGAACTTAATCATGGTTAATTCTAACCTAACTACACTTGGGTTAGAGTGAACTTTGGAGGATATAAATACAAGGTCACACCCATTAGAAAATATGTTTTTTATATGCAATGTTATTATGCCAAAATACCTATAAAATATTCATTGATATAGTGATACCATGCCCATTTTCCAAGCTAATCCCAATCCAACCAACATTACGAACGTGCCAAGGAGGAGTGGAGAAATGGAGATTCATTGACAAATATTTCTTCAGCACATATCCAAACAAGCCAATCAGCTCATAAAGTAATTTAGAGCTACAAGGAAGTTCAAATGGAGTTTATATTTTATGTTTTTAGTTATGTGTTAACTATATTATTTATATTTATGCTCACCTTAGTACATAGACAAGAATTGTTTATTTGCATTGAAGTTTTTTGGTTTGAATTTTATTCACTAACAAGAGACTAACAACCTTATTTGTAATCCTATATTTAAAATTATAAAAACCTTTGAGAAAGTTAGTATCATTTCCCTATGACATTCTTTCTTTATTATAACTACCTATGGATAAATTAGGAACAACACTTTTACCATCCATTTGTAAATCATCTTTTTCATTCTTATGTTATACTATGCCATTTGCCTAATTCATGAACTTGTTGCTACCTTTTTGGATTCCTCTACTATAAGGTGGAACTACAGTGACTTGAGGTCTCATTCTAGGACTAAATAATCCATGTTTAACTCATATTTGTGTTAGCTCAGTCACCCTAATCCATGCTCCCAATATGTTTTGAGCACTTTAAGTTTGAATGCTCTCACCATTTTGTAAGTTGGAACATTTGGTATATCATCTTTTGTGATTGATTTAAGATGCCTCAAAAATTCAAAAATAATTTGTAATAGATATATAAAATCCTAAAAAATATAAAATCATGAAAATTGGTTTATAATTTCCATGTGAGATATAAAGTCATTCAAATTTTCTAGGATGGGTCATCTTATTTGTTCAATTTATTTCTAGACCACTTTGGTCTTTTTACTCCCATTTCTGGGAGAACTACATCAGCCTAAGGTATGCATGGACTATGTAGGTACCACTGGGATACATGGGTAATCTTAGTCTAACTCAATCACACCCTCCTTTATTTTTTTACCACATGTTTGCCTTAAGGATCCTAGGATCCCTAACTATTTCATGAGTAACCACTCATCATTTAATTTCCCCATCTTTATTGTCCTTAATCCATACGCTCTTGTCATTTTATGAGTTGATATTATGAACATTATGTATTTTGATTTTATACATTAATGACCATTAAAATTCATCTTACACTCTTTCCCTTTTATGATCTCATTATCATTCTCAATCTTAGATGTAGTAAGCATTATGAACACAATTCATATGCAAGTGCTTTTCTATGTTTTTAGTGTGGTTAGCCTAAACCTTACTCTCAAGATTGAATTATTTGTTTATGTTAAAATTTTAATGATGGTGAATCATCATCCCATATTCTCCCATAAACACCATTTTGCAAGACCATTCCCATTTTTCTTCTACACGTCAATCATTTTTCCTTATAATAATTTTTATTCTATCCCATATCCTAGGAGAACTACATTTGGCCTAAAGTTCATGTTGTATATTACATCCATATAAATATGTAGGTATAATACACTTACCTAGTGAATTTGAAATCATCTTGACTACCCCTTCCTTTTATTCTATTCCCCCCATTTTATCTATTTGTTTTATTTTCTCCTATAACCAAGGGGAAATGTTTATTGGCTTATGTGTCATTGTTTTGCTATAGCCTAGGTGAAACTTATGCTAATTGTCCTTATATTTTTATAATTGTTTTGTTGTTGTCTATATTATGGGGTCACCCTATCACCAAGAGTAACACATCTATTACACATTCATGAATAATTTGTTTTCTTTTTGTACTAACATTTTAACTAACCATTATTTGTGTTTGTTTGATTTTTTTTCATTATTTTGTTTATTAGTATTTTGTTGTGTATTTATGTTTATTTGTTAGTGTTTTATTGTTCATTAGTTTATATTTTATTGATATTTTTTCATTTTTTGCATGTTTATTTTATTTCATTATTCTTCCTTAACTTAGTCTATATGCATTCATTACATTATTTCTTCTGCAGTATACTTAAGTCCATACACATTCACATGTAAACATTAGCATCATGGTTTTTATCATTAGTATATTTTTTTCACTTGTTTATTAGATCATGTATTATCCATCATGCATATTAAAACTATGTTATCATGGTTTTTTATATCATGGTGCATATTGTCATATGCTACAACATCAATTAGTTTAGTGGATCTTACAAGCAATGGTGTTGCCATACTTCTTATTCATCTGACATTCCTAATTTATCCCAAATGTAGATTAATTAAATCAAAAATGAATTTTAATCCATACTAGTTAGGACATGTATCTCCACACTAGTAGGTAGCCCAAATTTATGTTTCTCCTCTATACCATCTTACTCTTACTTCATGAGTATGGACTTAGTATGTAAGCCACCTTTTCTAATTTGCCACATTGTTCCACTCAGACTTATGCTAATCATTCTAACTACCTTTGGTAAAATCATTGTGTTTCAATCTAATTGGATGTTAATGATTATAACCATCTATGGGAAAATCATTATCATTTTCATGGCCTCTTGGGGCATGTTTTCATTATGATAGTTATTATAACTAACTTTGGTCAAATAATTATCTCTATCCACCTAATTGGGGCATTTTTTTATTTATGCTAATCATTATAACTATATTTAGGCAAATCATTATTTCTCATGTAATTGTTTTAATGATTATAACCACCTTTGGGACAATTGTTACTTTTTTCCCAACTAGGGCATCTCACTATGCCACCAATTATAACCACCTTTTCACAAATCAATATTTTTCCACCCCCTTTACCTTTAGGTCCCATCATTTCCTTATTTTCAAGGGACTGATCATTGACATTGTTTATTTCTCACTCCCTCAATGGGAAAACTAAGGATCATCTATCGCCTTCTATGTAATTAGGCATTAACAAATTTTTCATCCTTTTAGAATATGTTATTGTTTCAATAACTTGTAATTCCTTCCCAAATAGGGGGAAAATGTAGACACCCCAATCAATAAATTGTAATTCCTTCCTAAATAATGCAAATTATGCCTAAGAATCATTGAATGTCCCAATTTTATCTATATATCAAACATTAGTACTTAGAATCATGTTGAGGAATCCTTATTTGGAGTATCACATTTTACATAATAATAAAATCTCATAGATTCATCTCTAGGCACCTTGTAACCTAAAAATTGGTAGTTTGGACTTTTCAACCCATTAAGCGAGGGACAAACAATTCTTAAAGTGCTAAAATACTAAGCAAAATTAATTAAGTAGTTAAACCAAATTAAATGCTTAAGTGAATTTTCCTTATGCAATTAGTGAAAACAAATTTTTCAAAAAGGAAATTTCAATAAATATGATGTCATGATGACATCATTATCCTCAAAGTCAAGGAATTAAAATATCTCCCTAATGTACATAAATGTATAAATGGAGAGCCATGCCTAATTAATTGGATCTTTATCCTAAATATTAATTACATGTGCCCACCTTGAATCAACTAGGTATAGCCTTAATTCACCTAGGGTAAGTATAAAATCAACCATGGGTAATTCTAACATAACTGCACTTGGGTTAAATTTAATTTTTGAGGCTATAAATACAAACCCTCACCTACTAGATAATAATATTTTTATGTGCAATGTTATTATGGAAAAATACATCCAAAATTCTTCATTTATATAGTGTTACTATGAACATTTTTGAAGCAAATCCCAAGATAACCAAAATTACCAAGGTGCCAAGGACAAGTGGAGTAATGGAGCTTCATTGACAAATATTTATTGAGCACATAGTTGAGCAAGCCAGTCACCTCAACAAGCAATTTGGATCTACAAAAAAGATCAAAGGGACTTTCTCTTTTATGATTTTAGTTGTCTTAACTATATTCTTATTATTTATACTCACCTAAGTACGTAGGCAAGAATTATTAGTTTGTATTGAAGTTGTTTGGTTTGAATTTTATTCACTAACAAGAGACTAATGAAATTCTTCATAATCCTATGTTACATAGCGAACATAGATGAAGACTTTTGTCCTACAACTATGTTTACCAAATTCTCTTAAACCAAGGTAGGGAATTAATACACTGAATTGGTGAGAATCAATTCATGGTGGATTGAGATCTAATCCATCATCATTTCACACCCTAGAGTACCCAAGGATGTATTATAGTATTTAGTATAACATGCATTGGTTAAAAAGCTATAAAATGGGATTTAAATTAAATTTCATGAATTACCCAAAGAAAAAACAACTCCAATAAATTTTTTCATCACCATGTTGGATACCAAGGTATAAGTTATATGGTATAAATCCCTAGTTGCTAGGTCATTATGATATATATGATCTATCCCTCTAGGTGCACAAAAACCTTTGCCTACATGGTCATAAGCTCAACCATAGGCATTTAAATAGATATTAAAATCTACATTATAGGATGATAAGGGAAAGAATAAGGCACAAAAATGGAAAGATTCACCACCACAACCAAAAAATAAGACACATAATAGCAATTCATAGATAGACAAAAAACATGTCCAAATGATTTCTAAAAAGTGTTATCTTACAAAGTTGGGTGTAGAGAAATAGAAAATATTAAGGTCAATGCTTATAGACATAGGAAATGAGGTATATGATTAAGAAGAGGAGAAATAATTATTATTTTTAAATGTATTATAGAACTACCAAGTTAGAAATTAGGTGTGACCAAACTTGTGGGTTGACATTACCCAACCTCCTCCTTTGATCATATTAGACAATGTTGAATAGGAAATATCATGCTAAACACTTTCAAGCAAAATTATTTTGGAGGGAATAAAATGTAATATCTTCTAATACATAAGAAACATACTCTCCATTATAGTAAATTCCACCACTATCCCTATTTCACATGCTAAGAACCCATTCTATGGCTAGAGTCTCCCCAAAAATCAAGGACCAGATGGTGTCTTTTATAGAACTAGTGTGGGACATCACATTATAACAATCCCAAAGACCCCAAAAAAAAACTTAGGAGATGGTAAGGGCTAACAAGCTATCAAATATGACCCTCCCTCCGCCTTCATATTCTATGAAGAAGGTTGTAGTCATATAAAATGTCCAAATTGGTAGTTTGAGTGTGGCTTAGAGCAACCCATCCATAGGTCCTCTTTACATGCTCTTTTGACCCTTCTAAAGACATTTTTGCTGATTACCAATCATCTACAACCTTCTAAATGGTCATTCCACCTCATTAAAATAATATTCCCCATGCTAGTTCTATTCCCTTAGGTCCTAAGCCTATAGGATAGGAGTGCCTCATTTGGAATATAGTGTCAGACCCTAAAATGTCCCATTTTTAGCACTCCTATCCATTTTAGCTTTGATCCCAAATGGTCATTTTCATCTAAGCATTATCCTTCATTAGGTTGGTCTAGTATGAATACATCTGACCCATGACCAATTTTTCCCTATAAAATCTAATTCAAAGATCATTTACAAAGGAGGTGACCAAACTTACAAAGAAAGTAAGACTACAAACATAGAATTGAGTTAAACTTCCCTATTCTTTACACATAGTCATCCAACATAACTACAAACCTACTAAAATCCTCATACCAGGCCCTAATCAGCTAAAAAACTATAAATTTGTCATTCACATCTGCATCACACTATTTCACTATGCACACTAGGTGGGAGAACTACATATGGATTAATCCCTCTTTGAATTATTACTATGTAGGTGACATGCCCACATAAAGGGTGTGGATTGCATGTTCAGTACATATTACACACTAATATTATTTTATCAAGTATGATGGAAGATTAGGGTTTGAAGATGAAAACATCTCTGTAATGAGTTTCATCAAAAACCAACACTTGATTTTTCATAAGCATGTTGATATAGACAAAATGCAACTACAAAAAAGATTTAGGTCTCTATGATTAGTTTTGACAATAGTAGCAAGAATGGAGAACAATGCCAGACATCAAAGTGTCCACTTTTTAGTGCTCTTATCCTTTAACAAAACAAAAGTGATATTTAGGTTTAAAACACCTTCCCAATCTTGTAAATCTATTTCCAACATTTTTATTAGCCATATTAGTCTATTTTCTAGCTAATTTGTATTTATTCATATTTATTGCTATTTTTAATAAGGTAAAAAAGATAAATAGTTGCAAAAATGAGGACTATATTTATTGATATATTCTATACTAACTTATTATTTTAGACTCTTAACTAAAATATTAATATAAATCCATTATTTCCAAACAAGTTAAACCATTGGTGAACCCAACTTACTTTGAATAAAATCTCAAACCCTAGGTTTTCTTTCACATTTTTGTGCAAAACATCAATTTAAAATTTTTGATTGTTGTATATTTTTTTATAAATTTATTTTATTCAATTTTATTTTAGAATTAAAATTATTATAATAATTTCAAATTTCTAAAAATCCAACCTAGAACCATAGATTTCCAAACTAGATCCTCAAACCTCAAGCCTTCCTCCCTTACAATTTTTAGATAATTTTTTTGAATTTTTTAATATTGTTTGTAGTGTAAAAAATATTTTCAAAATCCCTATGTTATTAGTAATTGTTGAATTTATTTTCTTAATATTACTTGTACATACTCTCTTTGGTGAAAGAAATAAAATGGACACTAAGGCACTTCTTCCCTCTCATCCTATAGATACATTTCTAAATTTTTCTCATAATTATGACAATGAATAGACAAATTTGCAAATTTGCACATTAGTATAAAATAAGGAAAATGATTTCATTTAAAATAAATAGAATTACTATTATTTTAATGAGGAATATGATGATGCATATGAAGGTGATAGTGAAGAAAACGTAGATACATCTTCTTCTCTCAAACCTATCTCTTTTCTTCCCTCTTCCAAAGAAAATAATTTTGATAAATAGGAAAGTTACTTTTAACCTCATTATCCTATGTACAATACATAAAATATACAAATTAGTCATGTAATTCTAAGTGAAACACTCATTGGTGATAATTTTCTTACATTTGAGCCTAGTTTCTCCCTCTCTTTTTCTACTTATATGTTCAAATTACAACAATATAAACGAAATAGAATAGAATTTCCAATGCATAATTCATATGATCAATCTCATGTTCTTAACTCTATTTTGTTATCTAAAACAATGACGAAATAATGTTTAAATGATAAATATCTTACTCTTACTTCTCATATTGCTAATGAAAATAATACATGCACTCCATTCAAGGATAAAATAGATGCACATAGTATTCCAATTTCACATGACAATTTATTGCATATTAGAAAAAAATTAAAATATTCTCTTACCTCTCTCCTTAGTGATAATGGAAGTGATAATTAGTATGATAGTGAACACACAAATGAATATGAAAATGAGAGTGAATAAGAAAGTGATACTTCTACTTATCCTCTTTCAAATTAATAAAATTATGATTGTGATAATGCATGTAATAATGATGAATACAATGCATCTAGTGAAGAATAAATGCATCTCATAGTTATATAACTTCTTTCACTCCTTTTCTAAAACATAATGCAATAAAAAAATATTGCTTCTACTTATATGCATCATTCTATTTCAAATGATGCACATGTCAATGATAACATCACATCTTCTATTCAATTAGAATGTGATTCACTAAATACTAAAAATATTAATGAATCTCCCAATCCACTCCCTACTATAGTATCACCTATTTCTCACTCTCCACCTAAAGAGAATGGCAGCCCACATCCCTCTATTGAGGTCCACGTTACCATTCCTCCAAAGTTTCAGGTGAGCACACACCCTATCTATGATCTAATTGCTAAATGTAGCATTCCCATGGATAAAATAAATTATCAAATTTAAATTTTAAATGAATCACTTTAATATAATAATATTCCATCCAAAGATATTATTTATTTGATTCATACAATTTGTGAAATACAAGACCAAGTACATCTCCTTCATTTGGAAAACAAAGCTTATAATTCTTGGATGGATGCCAATGACTTGCATCGTAATCATCTTTCAAAGATATTTGTCAAAGCTTAATTGCCTAAACATTTTCAAATACCATCATTGTGTCATTTTAAGGAACTATAAATCCATTTATACACCTCAAATACTTTCAAAAGGCTTTACCATCTCATGCAAGCCTTTTGATTCTACTTAAGTTGTTCTAGTAGATATTAGTGGGTAATGAATAGAATTGTTTCTTTTATTCACTTCTTGTTGGTTCTTTTCATACATATGATGACTTATAGGAGGCATTTATAAGATATTACATAGAAAAAATGGGCTCTTATGTTACATATGAAAAACTTGCCACATTTCATCAAAATCCTTTAGAGCTATAGTTAGTGATTATATCCTATGATTTAAGACTTACATGTTATGATTGATCTATAAACAAACATATTTAAAGGTTTAGCATATACATATTAAGGGGTTTTTCCAACCCCTCCTAAAGCATATATTATATCAGATAGATTTCTTTTTTAGAGACTTATGTTATACAATTTTAGCCTTGGAGAAGAAATTGGGATTGATTGAGACAAATTCAGTTGATTGGCTTACTCTAGATTTCACAACATCACTTCCATCTATATCTAGTACACAAAATCCACCATGTCCTAAACCAGATAGGAGACCATGGCCTAAAAATCAACTAGTTAATAATAGAGAGCTAGTTTGTAAAGCACCACCTATAGTATGCACTATAAAAAACAACAATAGGGCACCACTATAGTTTGATTAAGTGGAATAACCCATATCTCATATTATCAACAATAATAGATAAGAGGTTAATCACATTCCTTTATACTCATCATCAAGATCCACATATCATACATAGACAATTTCATCACCCCTTTTGTAACTATCATCGTGTCTATGGACATAAAGACAATGATTGTTGTGGACTTAAGGACTGTATTAATAGATATGTTGATAATCACATAATAAAATTCACATCAAGGGTACCAAGATCTCCTCCATTATGGATCCATAAACCTCATTCTTCCATGACTGAGTTATCCTAATACATTCCTTCATAGGAATCATTTGTTACTCATCATGAGAGTAATGCATTTTCTAGGATAAAGCCTCATAGGAGATTTCCTATCCCACCTACTTAGAGGGTTTGGAGACTAGTACAATGAGAGAAACATACATATAGTAGTGTAGTATATGGATTACATAAAATAGTTCCATATACATATCCAACATAGTCATAGGCACCATAGTAGAGTTTTCAAGGCCCTATCTCATGTAACAACCCATTATGGTTAAGATTAGATGAACCCACATCATAGAGTACTAATCCTGATAGATATTTACTATAACTAAGTTTTTGAAGACCTATTTCACATAGAAACATTCTATGATTAAGCTTAGATGATCCCCCATAGTAGGTTATAGTTTCATCTCAATCTATTAATTAGTCATATGCATCACAATAAAGGCCATAGGGTGTTATTTCACATAGCAATCCACTATGATTATAGACATATGAGCCTCCTTCATAGCACATAATTTTAGTTGTGCATCTATTGAGGTTGTATCTTATAGAGTCTCCACATACAACTATAGTTAGTATATTATACACAACAATAGATATAGGGCATGTTCCTACAAAGCAAGAACAATATGGCCACTTATTTGGTTGGCCATCAGGGCTTAGAGATTGATACAACAACCATAGGGATGACATGCATAGAGTAATATCTTACATCCCCTTCTAGTAACAACTACATCAATGATATTTTTATGACTTTAGACAGTTTCTAGCTATAATATTCACACCCAAGGTAGTATCATTGAGGTCACATGCCTCTACACATAGAACAAATTTTTAGAGAGCTTCTTCTACTACCAGATAGGTCCCTAAAATACCCATAGTTACATATACTTCTTAGATTTATATGGGGACCCTACATTTGGTTTCAACTATAGAGATTTTAGAGTACTTACAACATACATAGATTTTAGATTCACAGTATTAGCCCTTTCATCATGCTTCATGATCATGCATGATCCCTCTCTTTGATACAAGACAACATGATAGGGAGTCTCTTATGAGACTCATCATTTAGTATCATTTCTTCTCAGTCTTACTTGCACATAGCTTATTTAAAAATACCAAAAGTAATACAATATTTAAAAATACCAAAAATAATACAATATATCAAAATACTGAACATAATATAATATTTCAAAATAAAAAACATTCAAATAACTCAAAATACCAGAATAAAAATTTTAGCTATATGTATTATCCATGCATTACATTTCTACTACCATGCTAGACTTACAATTTACTATTATATGTTGTTGTTTGTTGATTTATCTATATTACCATGCTTCACTTGATCTTATTTAAGTGTGTGTAGTGAAACCTATATCTTTGATTACTTCACTTTACCCATTGAGGGGGAATCTTACTTTTACATTTGAGACATACATCGATATATATATATATATATATATATATATATATATATATATATATATATATATATATATATATATCTCAATTGAGGACATCTTCTACTTGACTACACCATTGAGGTTATGTCATTCCTATACCACACACTCTAGTTATCATGTGGCTTTACATTAATTATTAGACTACATAGATTATTATATCGATACTCACTATTATGTAGCACTTATGTATTTCTTAGCATCTACCTAGTCTTGTACTACATGTTCTACATACTTTCACTTCTTACTTTAATCAGTTACATGTGATAATATTTATAGCATTTACATGCCTTCCTTTCTTGCTTTGAGTAACTAGATTTGATTAAATTTCTTTGTTCCTATTTTATTACTTGTGTGTGCCTTAGAACATTTATTAATGTCCTTTGTTTGTACTCTTGTATTTTCTTGTGGCCCTCATTCCAATCTTTCTTATCCATAATTGTATGTGTATGTAGGCATTTGAAAATTCCTTATATGCTTGATTTCCTAGTTTGAGTGACATGTGCCCATGTCCCTTATTAACTTGGCCTCTTGGCCTATTTTTTATGCTTCTTGTTTCTTTCTTTGCATTCTTATTTGCTTGTTTTCTTAATTTTTTGTAATGCCATGATCTATATCATACATTATCTTGCCTTCTTGGATGCCATGACGGACATCATGCTCCATTACTCCTTGAAAACTAACTATATTTCTAGTTTTATTTTAGTGTAATACACATGTTATTACACTATTACATTTATCTAGGCATACCTATATTGAATTAACAATATCCAATACAAACTATGCTATATCTTGAGACATATTTTAGATCATCATTGCTATATCATGTATTTTGGAGTAAAACACACTTACAATGATTTTTATTTTTAGGGTAGTCATTTTAGGGTCTTCATTCCTACTCTTAAAAGAGGGCAAGGGGAATAGGGGTTTTGTAATAGAGATCAAATCCCTCTACTAGTAAAAATCAATTTTCAAAACACTTGAAATATTAATTAGAATTCAAAACATGTCAAACAGACCAAAAAAATAGTGACAACTATATAACAGTCCTAAAAAATAATAATGGATAAGAGCATCCAATTTAGACTACAATACCTTATAGCAAAGTTTCCACTTTTCAATGCTCATATCCAAATAGCCAAAAACCTAAAAGTTTTAGAAATAGATAGAAAAGTAAGGTCAATTACAATTTTGACAACTACAATCTAGTTTAGATTAGGTAATTTCAATACAATTTTACTTATATTATCTTGATATAGGGGGTATCATGTATAACATGATGGATTTCACTTCTAGTATTAGAATGAGTAGTTGGTACAATGTCCAAATCCAAATCCACATTATAGACACCAGTGATTAGGGGTAATGTGAATGACACATTTGCCGTATTTTATTTCTAGTTCATTATATTACCCAGGTATTCTCAATAGTTGTATGCCTTATTCCATATTTAGGTGGTTGGCATCATTTTAGAGTGGCTTTCATATAAGCCTAGTTCTCAATTTTGGAGTGGCTTTCATACAAGCCTAATATCCACCTTTTGGAGTGGCCAAGATTGGCCTAGTTTTTAGTACACATTCATCTATCCATGCCACATTATCAGATTACAAAACATTCATGGGCTTCATGATCCATATCATATGACACACATTCATATTGATATTAGTTCATGGTTCACACTTAATGGCAAATGATGGATCTAAAGGAATAGATAGCCTTTGTATTCTTGAGCCACCTACTTAGAAAGATTGGATACACAGTCCAAACATTGATTAACACATGCATGATCACATAGTTTCACTACATAGTAGGTGATGATGGAGCCAAAGGGCTAGCCTTTATATTTTTGAGCTACCCTCAAGGAACTGAGCACTCAACTCCATTCATCATATTACTCTTGGTACAACACATACCCAACATCACTTGACATCATTCAACATCACCATAGGTTTTGTATTGGTTCACATAGCTAGTGAGGTGTATTCATTCCTTTCTCTTCTTCTCTCTTTTACCTAGCCTTTGTACTTTCTTATTTTAGAGATAACATGTCTATTAATAATTGATATACTGCTTATTTTCTCTTGCAAATGTATACTTCACATTGTACTCTCTCTATGCACACTCTATATCACACATCTTCATGGGTTTCACCCTTGCAAGTAAGTTCAGGTATGCTTTCTATTTTTCCTTTATCAAATTATTTCACTTCATTGCATCACTAAAATAGGGGGCAAATATAGTCATATAAAATGTCTAAATTGATAGTTTGAGTGTGGTTTATGATACCCCTTCCATCGGTCATCTTTGCATGATCTTGTGACCATTATAGACACCATTTTACTCATTACCAATCATCTATAACCTTTTTAATGGTCATTCTACCTTAGCCAAATAATATTCCCCATGACAATCATTTTCCCCCAAGTCGCTATCCTATAGGATAGGATCACCTCATTTTGACTATAGCGTTAGACCCCAAAGTGTCTCATTTTTGGTGTTCTAATCCATTTACACTTTGATCCCCAATGGTTATTTTCATCTAGTCTTTATCCTAAATTAGGTCAGACTAGTGTGAACAAATCTAATCCATGACCAAGTATTCCCTATAAAATCTCATTGAAATCTCATTTACAAAGGAGGTGACCAAACTTACAAAGTAAGAAAGAATACAAACAAAGCACTAAGGTAAACTTCCATATTATTTGTACATAGTCATCCAACACATTTGTAAACTTACTCAAATCTTGATACCAGGCCCTAGCCACCTCAAACACTATCAGTTTGGCAATTATATCGGCATCACACTATTACACAAAGCAAACTAGGTGGGAGAACTGCATATGGCTTGATCCCTCTTTAGAGTATTATTATATAGGTAGTGTGCCTACATAAGGGGTGTGTATTTTAAGTTTAATACATATTACACACTAACCCCACCTTCTCAAGTGACTTAAATATCAATTTTTCAAGTATGATGGAAGGTTAGGGTTTGAAGGAAAAATAAACTCTCCAATGAGTTTCATCAACAACCAACACTCAATTCTTCATAAACGTGCTCACATAGGCACAATACAATTAACCAAAAAGTTTCAAGTCTCTGTGATTAGTTTGGACAATAATGACAAGAATGGAAAATAGTGTCAAACACTAAAGTGTCCATTTCTTGGTGCTCATATCCTTTTACCAAACAAAATTTAGATTCAGGTTTACAACACCTTCCCAGTCCTACACCACCATCTTTAGCCTCTGTATCAGCCATCTTAGTATATTTTCTAGCTACGTTGTATTTCTTCCTATTTATTTCTATTTTTAGAAAGGTGAAAACACAAATAGTTATAGAAATTAGGACTATATTTATTGTTACATTATGTAATGATTTATTAATCTAGGACCTTAACTAAATTAGGAATAATAATCCATTATTCCCAAACAAGTTAAATCAAAAATTTCCATATTTGGAGGAATTGTTATTGATTCTTCATCTTCTGAATATTCATAATCTATCATAATGGTCGATTCACCAACTTTTATGGAGGACCCTAAAGAAACTAGCATACCATAGCCTAAACATCTATGTGAACAAGTGATGTCACCATACAATAACAAGATTATAGGGATCAATAGGAACAATAAAAGGCACAAAATGTGGCTATGATAAAGGATAAAAATTCAAAGAAGGAAGAGGTAAATCATAAGGATACTGAGGAGGAAGATCAATGAAAGTAACAAGTGGAAGAGGAGGAATGTAAGAATTTTTTTGAGGAATATAAGGTTGAAAATAAAATCGCTGAAGAAGTAGAGCTGAATAATAAATAATAAAAATAATTAGTAAGGATGTAGAAATAAAATTAGAATCAAGAAGTGCAAGTTAAGCAAAAATATAAATATAAAGCATAGACAATTGTAAAGGGTCAAAATGAGCAAAAGGATAAAGATGAAAATTGCACCGAAGAGGATTAAACTAAGAGGTAGGTCAAGGATTAGGCTACATAAATTAAGGTGGAAGTGGATTATAAAACTAAGGATAAAGTATAATCTTAATCTAATGATGATGAAAAATCAAAATCCAAGGTAGAAGTAAAGCACAAAACATATCTAAGAGTCATAATAAATCAAGTAGTATAGACCACCAAGATGGTGGGAATAACTAAGACACCATAGCCATTATCCACATCTCAAGGATTAGATTCTACTCATGGAGGTGCCTAAGAGGAGGCATCTCAACCTAGGCCTCAAATATTTAGTCAATGGTTATGGGATATCCCTACATCATCCACACATCGCACAAAAAATTCCCTTCCCATGACACATGTTAAGAAGGCACCTATGAGAATATGAATTCCACTTTGGATCTAACCACAACTATGCATGAAGCATACATTTATGTGTCCTAACATTTAATCACTAATAAAATTGAATTTGTAGCCTCATTTAAAGAATCAATTGCATATAATGCTTTAGTCTTGGAGCAACAAGTTTTATAGATTTGGGAGAAAAACATTGATTTACATCTTCATTTTGTTAATTCATGACAAATCATTGAAAATACTTTCCCTACATTATTTTATCAAATTTTAGGTGACCAAGTGATATCATAAGAGAAGAACTTATTATACCTTTAGTCATAGCTAAATAAGGAATAACTTTCTATGCACAAGTTATAACCACTTATCACTCAAGGAAAGAAAATAAAAATGGATAAGGAGGTACTTTTTGAGATATTGGAGTAATATGAACAAGTCTTATATATGGTTATTGTCCAATCCAAATATATCACACAAGGCATGCTTAATTACAAGCAAGAACTCACCAATTCATTATCTAAGGCCAAACTATAGTTATATAAGGTGGACAAAGCCAAAGTAGTCATGGAGATCATTTGAATACCTATACAAAAATGGAAGGTACACTCAATAAGTTTGTTGAATAAAATTACATTATTATATAGAAGCTATAGACATGGAAAAATGATATCCTCTCAACTACATTTTTTGTTGTTAAAATGCAAAGGCATGTGGATCAACTGACAAAGCTATCCTAGGATATCCACGTCAAATGTTCAAACATAATGGAACTCATCACCATCAAAAAAGATTAAGATATTCATAATCTTATGGTATCCCAAGTTTCATTGTGCATATTTCTCACTATGGTGTGAGAATTTCTCACTAACTAGGAAATGTTTAAACATGATTTATCACATTTGGATAGATGTATTTTATATATTTTTGAAGATACATAATGCATTAATCCTTAACACTTATAATAATTAATACATCAAAGAAATAAGGCTATAATTTCTTAGCCAACAATACAACAACAACAATCACTTCCACCAACATATTGTACTTCATCAACTTATTCATTCACATAAGTAGAACCAACATCATAGTGGTTTCTAGACCACCCAATGTGAATTATTCCATTACTTTATAAGTAGCTACTAGGTAGACTTCAAATTTTGAAATTTTTAATAATTTTAATGCATTTAAATTTTATGACCTTAAGCATTAGGAGCAGGGCCAGGTTGGTTAAAAACCTATAAAGAGAGGCCACCTAATTAAACTAGTCTATCAAAAACCTATGACGGTGATAGACTAGTATGCTACTTATTTTAAAACCTAAAAGGGTAACTAAGTAGTGTGTAAGGAATTAAAATAGTAAAAAACACCTTGAGAGATTACCACAACATCTATTTTTGGTTTAGTTTCTTAGTGTAGTCAAATTTTTCTGCTTCAGCTTAGGACACACTTTTTATGACTTTATCTTGAGATGAGCTAAATGAAGTTTGGGAAAGTGTTAGGAGTATAACAAGGCTAAAAAAAATATAGAGTGTAATAGATGGACATGTGTGAAAATCACACTATTATATCATTTGCATCTCTTTTAGTATGTATTCATCACTTGAAAACATAGCAATAGTCTATAAAATGCAAAGAGGGTTTGCTTTGAGATAATGAAAGGCTAGAATATGAAGCAACAAAACCTTTTAATATTATATATATATATATATATATATATATATATATATATATATAACACTATGTTGTACTATAAAAAGGTTTAAATGTGAAGAGATTAATATACAATTCTAAAATGATTTTCCCTATATATATTTTATCATTGTTTTATGCATAGTGAATGTTCTTTTTATCTAAATCTGATTATCATGTAGGTTTTTATTGAATGTTCTATAAATAATGATTACATTTTTATATAAATATTTTTTAACCAATTAATAAATGGTTTTTGTCTGAATTACTTTGTATTTAATATTTGGTTACATATCATACTATTGTCCATGTATTATCATGTTTTAAAGGGTTCCTAGTAACCTCTTCTAACATTTCACTCTTTAATCAGCATTGGAAAACTACCATTAATGGAGTCTCCAAGATTTTGGACCTTTTTATAAAATTTAATTGATTATTTAAATTATGTTTCAATACATGCATACTTGGATTTGTTTTATAGGTACCCATCCTCTTAGAAAGATTATAAGAGGTCTTAGTCTCTAATAGTTTCCAAAAAGGTCTCAAAGAAATTGAAGCTCCATAGTATCCATTAATAGTTTCCAATATAGGTTTAAGGTAAATTTATTTTCAAAACATATAAAGTTTTCAAAAAAATAATATGATAAAGGGTAGAAAAATATTTGGGTCCCTTTTTGGGTCAACTCGTTTTGGGGCTTCTAGAAACATATACTAGCCAACAAGGTTAAAAAGTACCTATGATTGAGAAAGAGGTCACACTTGTAAAAATTCCTCATTTCAAGCCTTAAAAATTATTTCATACAAAAGAGCACAAAAATTTGAGTGGGGTTCCTTTTGGGGGTCACCCCAATCCCTTAGCCTTTAATCTTCATGAATTGGCCATACAAAAAATATATAGTTATAGGTTTAGTTTTTGGTTTTAATTTATTTTTTCAAGTTTAAAACTTTATAAAAGTCATGATTTAATTTTTATAAATTAGTATTGAATAAAATAATAAATACTAACAATGTAGTAATAAATATAAAAGGGTGATGTAATAAATAAAATTTGGCAATTAAAAATATTATACCATGTAGTCAAATGGGGAAGTGGTCAAGAAAATGAAATGTAAAGATCAATACAACATGTGTCAACTAAGAATAGGAATAATTATGCTACATTCTATAATATGTTCTCTTTATGGTTATGCTATCAAAATAAATATATTCTAAACTATGTTTTGCCATAAATGGATCCAGCTATTGGAAATTTGTTTTTACAGTAGTAAATCTTTAGTGGCTCATCGAGTTATGAAATGATGTGTAAAAATTTGAACTATAAACTACCTATTTCTTATTGATATGCACAACTATTTAGGATCTCACCATTTGTCATCTTCTCATTTATCTACAGGTTCCCACTCTCTATTTTAAACTCTAATAATTATTCCTTGTATCTTGAAATTGACATTCTATAGGTCATCACCTTGGGTATTTTATTTGGACTTATTGTCCTTGAAACTTATCTCCAGACAATTTTACTGAATGTTCTTTCATCCTTCCTATAGAAATTTCATTCAGAATTTTTGTCTACAACTTATTTTGCTTGGTCCTTTTTTTGTTTCAAGTTTTCTATGGACTCCTTTGGATAATTTATCTGAATGAAATCATTTATTTTAGGTCTTCTATTTCTATATTTTATTTTGACTTTCATGCTCAGTCTTTTATGCCCTTTGGAATTCCCATAGACAAAATGTGTGAAAGAATTAGACTCTGGCACCTTATTGAGTTTTTCTAAAGAATTCTTCAGACAATTTGTTTGAAAAAATTAGTTCAAACTTTTTGTCTAGCTCCTTTTGGTTCTTTAAAATGACCCTTCCAGAAAGTGAAACATATCTTTCATATTTTTGCTTGTGACCCTTTGGGAAAGTTGTAAATGTCCCTTGAAATGATCCACTTTCTCATGAAAACAATCCTTTGGACTTCTTGAAATGGTCTCCATTTTGAAAAATAACCCTTCATCACTATTGCAATGGCCTACCTTCCCATAGACCTTTGAAAAGGACCCTTTGAAAAAGTTTCAATGATCACTTGGGAATATTGAAATGGTCGTTCAGGAAAATGTAAGGTACCCTTAAGAAGAAATGCAAGTGATCGCTTGAAAGATTTGAAAGTATCTTTTCTTGAAAAAAATTCTTTAGAAAAGTTGTCACCTACACTTCAATAAAGTTGAAAGGGTCCTTTGGAAAGGCAAGTGTCCTTTGGAGAAATTATAAATCTCCCTTCAAAATTTTTTTTTGGATAATTTGTCTAAAAAAAATGTACTTAGGGAAAAAATCTCAGGACAAAAAGTTTGAGAGAATTCTTTAAAGGCTTAAACAAGAAACCTGAAAGAATTAAAACCTAAAGATGAAAACTTTAAATAATGAAAACTTAGTTGAAAATAAAAGACCTAAATGATTAATAAAAGACCAAAAACAAAATTCTTGAACTAATTAAACTCATACATTTGCTACAAGTTTTATATAGGATATTGTTGATGATTTAAAATCACACTTGATTCTAATCAACAATAATGGGAAGTTTCAATATATGGGACATGCGTCTTGAAACAACCTCTAGATTTTTGAGAAGCTAGCTCTTCTTTAAATTGAGTAGTTATTGGGAAAAGAGATAGGAATTTAAATTAGAAACACAATGCAAGAAAGAAAATCTAATATATGGTGATGCACCTGAATGTAATTCGACCTTAATCCTGAGCACAATGAGACTATATGTAGGATTAATTTACATTTAAGAGCAAACAAGTGCATGATCAATGTAAAAGATTGAAACAATAGAAATAGAGGCTCACATCGTAGACTTCTTTTTCTAAGATACATAAAATGTCAACAAAGGCGTAGGGTTCAATCTTCTTATTTGAATTTTTCAATCACATAAGAGGTGTAAAAACACGTACAGTTATGTAAACCTTCTAACTCAAGAAAATGAGACAAAAGTAAATGACATTCCTAATCATGGCTCTAGAAAATCTATAGTATCGACTACTTTTGCAAGTGACATAGGTAATATCAACAAAGGCATAGGGTTCAATCTTCTTATTTTAATCTTCTAGTCATACAAAAGGTACAGAAACACGTACAGTTATATAAACCTTTCAACTCAAGAAAAGACAAAAGCAAATGATATTACTTAGCCACATCTCTAGGAAGTCTAAACTTGTTACAATAATTCTCTCTCAAAATTCTCTCTAATCATGGATCCTCCTTTTGGTTATCTTTACACCCTTATTTATAGCCTCATATTCATTCTAAATTGTCTAATTATTCCGAATCTAATGGCCCAAATGAAATCTTCTCTAACTAAAAGTGTATAGCAGAAGATATTTTATAGATTCTGAAATGCTTGGCCTTTTGGTAATTCATTGGCTGAAATCGATTGTATGATGCTCCCTTCTCTTGAATGCTATGTAACACTTAGCCAATTCCTTGAAAATCTTTAGGAAACACCAGAGGATGAAACTTGTCATGTTTTATGGCACCCATTGAAGACACGTGCCACTTTCCATGTAACTTATACTCTTTTGTGTCTCTACTCAGCCATGTTTCACCTTTGACACTTGTTGCTATCTACTTCCTTAAAACTTTAACATCTTAAAAGAAAATAAGATTCATAGAATTTATTACCCAAGAAACTTTGAAAAGGAGCATAGGGACAGGTGGCAATATCTGCTTGCTTCAATAAAGGACATGTGTTAGGATCCTACAAATGGTGACACTTGGCAGCTTCCATAGACTTTTAGAAATAAAACTTAGGACCCACCATAGTATTTATTCAACAATGAAACATGAAGAAGATCTTTTATATGGTGACACATGGTGGCTTCTACTACTTTTGGGAAGATACGTGGTATCTTCTACTGCTTCTGGGAATGGAGTAGAAAGAGGCTCAGTAAATGACACTTGGCAGCTTCCACTTGAATGGTTAGGTTGTGCCTTACTGCCTTTCAAAAGGGCACTTATCCCCTTTGGTTTTTTGAGACACTCCTTTGAACTACTTGATTATACTAAGCCATTGAACTGACTGATTGAACCAAAAATGGTTTAATGGTTTAATGGTTCAATGGTTCAACACTGTGCACTATTTACACATGAACTGAGGCATTAAACTAAGGATATTGAAACAAGGCTTTAAACCAAAAATTGAACCAAGGCATTGAATTGAATATATTTTAGATGCTGACACATGGTGACTTTCACTCTCTTTAGCTGGGATACATGGCATCTTCCATTGCTTTTAGAAAATCAACACTGAGACCTTCCACTATTACCACTTGGCACTTTCTACCTGATCTCAATACTTAGCTTTTTGAAACCTTCCACTATAAAGAGATAAAATGCAAGTGCCGATATGTAACCATAGACTCTGACACTTGGCATGTTCCATTGAGTCACTGTGAGATATGTGGCACATTCTGACCAGCTCATAGAGAATATGAAAGGTGCCTTGGATGATGACACTTGTTGACTTTTACTTAGAAAGGATGCCTCAAATTATGACACTTGTCAGCTTTCACTTGATTTCAACACTTAGGCAAAAATAACTCAAAAGGAAAATAGAGCCTGTGCTCTATTTCACAACTTCACCATCTCAGACCAAATTATGTAGGAATAAAACTTTGCAGTGCACAACTAAAACTCAAAATGAAATGTAGAGTGTTTTTTACTCTATAGTTATTGGCGACTCCAAGGACTTTTGAGCCTACTCAAAAAATAAACCACAACTCCTATTAGGTCAAAATTTCAAAATCATAGCTTCAATAATGTTGTCTGGTAGGCAGACCACTCTTCATTAGATAACCCTTGCTTATTCTACAATTCATTAAAGGCTAAATCAAGGTTAATGATATCCTTGTGTGAAAAGTTTTGCAAAATTTAAACAGTAGCCTTCAATTTGAATTTGAGTTGGGAAACAAGAACCAAGATAGCTTATATTTCAGGGACTGATGAATCATCCTTGAGATCCTAGAAAACTGTTTGATCATTCTATTTGGCCAACAGTAATGGTTTAATTTCTTCTACCATCAACACAGTATCATCATCAAGAAATGGAGAAGGAAGACCTAAGTATACTAGATCTTCAACATGCTATTTCATTTCATTGATTACTTCTTTCATGACATCTAGAAGCTCTTTTCAACTATTGGCCATGGAATTGCAACTGAGAACTTCATTTACTCACTTGGCAACGACCATTCTGTCATTGATTCTTGCTACTGATAATGTTACATTTGTTGCATCATAAAGCTTTTGCAGTAATGTTTGCAAGTCCATTACTCTCTTAGAGACTATAGCTAGAGTATTTACAACTAAACTCTCTACCTTTTTGCACAATTTTTTTGCATTTAACAAGAAGGTGAGAGAAGGCCTGAGCTGATTAATCTCTAAAGAGATTCTCTTCCACATGGATTCGTATAGCTCCCTAACCAGACTTAATACTCTAACACTCTTTGGCCTATTGGCTAGATCTAGAGTCAATTGTGTTTCTCTTTGTTGCTCTGCATGAAATTGGGCTTGTATAGCCACAATATTATTCTATTTAGCTAGAAACTTTTGTTGCAATTGGGTAACCTGTAACAGGTCTTCCTCACACTTTCCTTGTAGCGTTGCTTTTTCATGCCTGAGGGTTGTCACCACATCTTTTACCTATGTGAGCCCTGCTTTTAAAGATTCATTTTGGGCCTGAACTTCTTAGTGAGTCTAAAGAGAAACAATATTTTAAAACTATTTATTTAGATTCTCTACCTCATTATTTTTGCTATTGATTTTTGAGGTCAAACTATTATAGTTTTCCTTTTCCTTGGCTAGCTTAGCTTCTAGCTTCTGTAGCCCCCTTGAAATATTCAAGTAGTCTTCAGTAATTACAGAAGTGGATTCAATCAGTAGCTCAACTTTGTCCTGCAGCCTGAAGAGTGACATGTCGATGGTTACTGCATTCATCGCGTAGTCCTCTAGCTACATTTGCTCAGTTGGCTTTATTAAATTTGGTGACTAATGGGTCACTATTATTTACTATTGAATGGGGTCAAATTACAACCACAAATGGGGTGTAGCCAAAGATTCATTCTCCTTAATCTTCTTATTCTCTCTTTGGGCTTCCCTTGCCTTTTTAGCATCATCTGCTTGGGTTTGAAAGGTGGAAGGAGAGGTAATGCACCCACCCTCAAAAGGATGTCCTTATGGAAGACCATATTGAATAGCCAATTTTTGTCTATGGGCAATCTAAGGGAAAGGTTTCTTTGGAATATAAGGGGAGAAATGAGGTAATGTTAATTCCTGAGATGACGTTGATGGGGTGAAATGAGAAATTGGAATGGTAGAAGTGGTAGGGGATTTCATCTAGCTAGATGAATTCATCATGCCAACAAGAGAAGAAATAGATTGAGAAGGAGATGGAGGAGTAATACTTACTTGAGGATCAATTATAGTACCCTATAATTGGCATTGTGGGGTGTTTATCTCCTCTCCTGAAGCAAATTGAAATTGCACCCTCTTTCATTTCTTAGGTGTCTCTTCTTCTGGCTACATTTCTACTCCTTTCAATGATGCTTATGGGGAACTGGTAATATCTATAATCAAGATTGATGGGGAATCTTGTGATGGTTAAGGTACCATACTTTTCTATATTTTTATGGCACTGAGGGATTGAGGCCAAACTAATACAGTTGCTATAGCTGTAGTTTGCTCTGAGGCTTATGACTCTTAGCTTGACCTAACCTTAGATTCTTATTCTTCACTTGGTGTAGGCAAATTACCTATATCTAAGATAGATACAGGGAGAGATGACACTCATCCCATAGTTCTTCTCATCTTTCATCTGTGTCTACATTCCTAAAATAATGGGTTGTTTGATAAATTTCCTACCTATAATTCTAATAAGCCTTTATCTTCTCAGCATCCCAATCTTTATTCTTTAATGCTATCCTTAAGCTAGATGTCATTCTAACTTTAGGATCATAATCTTTCTTTTTAACATAGAATGTCTCCCATGGCCTATTTTTTTGTAGTGGCAAGTCTATTAACTCAACATAAAATCCAGAATTGTCTTCCCTAGGATTTTTCTTGGTTTCCCAAAAAGGGCGGCCGCCCTCATGTGCAATTCTGATTGTGACTCTATTAGTTCATATCCAAGAGGCTATGAAATCATTTAGGTCATAAACCCATTTATCTTCTATCAAAAGGAAACCCAAAAAGGCTAGCTTTCTAAGAAATACAACTTCAGCATCTCTGGTTTCCAAAACCATGCCACTGGTCATCCATGGTAGATTATACATTTTTCTTTTCCTCTTCCCTAAGCCAAATTCATTTTCAATTATGGATACCTATCTAGTGACCTCTAGGAATGCTAACCTAAGAGTCAATATCTTAGGTAGCAATATTGGTTCCCCAAAAAATACCATGGACTCTTATAATGATATGGTGGGATCCAAAATAGAAATTGCAAGGTATTGGGAAACTAGCCAAAAGATTTGAAACACTAGGGAATAATCTATTCATAATTGGTTTGGGACTGAGGTGGAAAAAAGGAGTGAAAAATAATTCCCAAAACTCATATAGGTCACTAGTCTTTGACAAAATGTGTGTCCATGCAAACACAGGAATGGTCCTTTGGAGATTAAAATCTGGGTCATACATATTAAGATACATATGTTGGGCAAAGAGTTTATAGTTCTGAAAAAGCATGAGGTGGAACAAATAAAAGGAATACCTGAACACTCCTTTTGATTCGAAATGAGCCAATTATTCTACCACTGAGAAAGCAATTTTTTTAGAAAAGTCAAGCTGATACTCTTAGGTTTTGTCAACAATCTTTAGCTTGAAAAGGATAGCCATTTGTTCTACATAAACTGCCATGTCATATTTCATGCCAAAGATGAGAGCCATCATAGACAATACATCTTGGCTAGCCTGTGTGAATTGAGCTCTTGGTGCAGGAAGTGTGGGTACCGTAGTGTCATCATCACCCATTTGTAACTCAGATCTTAAGAATCTTGTTTGAGTGTTGATATTTTCCCATGTTATTTGCATCTTAGCAACAGTGGGAAACATAGATGTATTGTCATGATGCAGAACTAACATGTCCCTGATAGCTTGTGGTGTGATTTTCACTATGAATGGGCCTCATTGAATGGTGCCTAAAGGTGCATGGAGTGAGTATGCACATAATTTGACCAGGTCGGGGTATGAATGCATAGTTGGGATAATGAACTGAGCCAGTTGTGAGGTCTATATCCTCATGGTGAATGTTTCATACTGCCATACTCTAGCCCTCTATAGACACCTTTGATGTGCCCCTTCTCTAATATTTTTTCTATTGGCTCTCTAAAGAATTGGATCCATGATGCCATCTGCATAATCCTTTATTTTTGCTGAATCACTTGCTAGACCGGCTTCATGAAACCTGGTCCTTGGATAGTTCTTCAATGGTTGTGCGAGAGCTAAAGCATATGACTTACATGCAAGAAACTTATTGAGGGATGCATACATCCCAGCTCCTTGTTGTGAAGATTATGCCCCTTCCATATTTGTATCTTCTCTGTGGTCACTTATATGAACTTTTGCAAAATAGAGACACTTTCACTGAATCAAGTTTACTAAGCACAAAAAATGCAAGTAGCAAGATATTTTTTCATGCAAATGTAAGAATGTTTGAGAACTTGTAAACTTTAAACCTTGCTAAGAGGTATTTATTAACCTATCAAGTCTCAAAATGGCATTAAACTTAGATAACCATTAGCAGATCCTACTCAATCTTTAAGGAATAGCGAGATAGACACGTTCTGCAAGTGGCAGCGCAAGGTACCTTAGGGATTTCTAAAGATTTGGGAGATATTTAATGTATTGGAGAATTTTTGAAAAAGATTGAAAATTTTGAGCTGTCGACTGCGTGTTCAAAGAACACTTATTTAAAAGAAAAGTGGGAAAACACAAAAAAATGGGAAAACAAAGTAGGAAAACAAAGCAATATGGAAAGGGGAAACTACTTAACTACATTAATGAAGCATCTTTATCTCCCTCCTGGATCAAAAGCAAAATTTTTAAATTCTCTTTCATGACAAGATAGCTTATGTTGTTATACAAGTGATTGAATTAGGTGTAGCTTTGGTGAATTACCCTCTGTGTATGCCTCATTGATTTGCCTGCATTCAAGTGAGTCTGAGTCAAACATGCTTCCAACATATATAGACTCTTCTTGTTCTTGGAAGCTCATCAAATATCAGCTCTTAATATTGGCATGTCTTACCAGGAAATCAATTATTGACTTAATTCCTTCTACTTTAAACTCTAATTGTACTGTATGATCATCCTCCTTAATAACTTCAAAATTACCAATATATTGAAAGGATAATTATGAAAGTTTGCAATGATTTTGCACATGTAATTGAGACTCAATGCTATTTTGTTCCTCTACAACTGATTCACAACTATCTTGAAAAATGGTATAACCTGACCTAATGATTTCAAACAAATCATTCAAATCATGATCTAGGAAATGTCCATGCTCCTCCACATTATCTTGCAAAGTAAGAAGAAAGTCAGAGATTATTTCTTCTTCATAGGAGATTAAGTCATAGGCTTGTGACTTCTCGCTAAGAATATGGAATTCATAAGAAGTATCCTTTGACTTTTCTTCCTCTAGAGCATTTGGGATTCTATGATCTTCATCAAGCATAACATAAGTGCCTAGACCAATAGAGTCATAATTTCCATATGGGTCACTATGCATCATAGCTAATTAATGATCATTTTCTTCTTCTTGATTATACCCAATCCATTCTCCTAGTTCTTCAACAGAGACCCTCTCTTCTTTATTCATCATGGCATGGGCTACCTCTACCTTTGCAGTTGGTTCATTGGTGATATGATCCTTATATAATGGCTCAAACAATATCTTCATCTTTGAGCCATATTTGGTTCTTAAGATGAGATGAGACCAATCAAGGGACATATACCCTCCTATCTTGGCTGTAAAGTCTCTTGATAAACATAAGCCAAAGACAGGAGGTATATCTATCACTACTACATATGGATTTACAATTATATTAGGACAAGCATATAATTGTAATTGGAGTTGTTTGATTCTCCCTATGGTTTGTACTACTTTGCCATCTAGCTGTATGACCCCTTTAGTGAGTGGTTCATACTTAATCTCTAAAGCATCAGCTATCTGCTTGGGCATTACTATGGTACTAGCCCTTAAATCAATCATTGCATTATGCAATAATTTCTTGCCAACTATTAGAGTTAAATAGAAGGGATCCAATTTGGATTTGCTTACCTCTGTTGTATTATTCACTAGGGTTGTTGTCTATAGATGGATTGTATCTTTGAGCTTTTCTTTTCCAGCAGGTCCTTCTTTGGTAATAGTACTTTTGGGCATTGCTTGGCCTTGTAGAGCTTCTTGTAGTAGTGTCTTCTATTTAAGAATAGCTAATATATCCCATATTGATACTTGTGATGGAGTCTTCTTCAATTGATCCATCACATTTATTGGTCCCAGAGTCTGAGCTTTTTGAAAATAAGGATATCTTGTTTTTTTCCTAAATTTGGGCAGGAGTTCCTTAAATTTACACTGACTGAAGAACTTCTTGTCTGATAGAAGTGTTTCTTTGTCCTTGAAATGGAGGGTTTTCCATGACTTGACTATCTACAATCTCAGGCTGTTCCACCATCCTTCTCTTTGATCTGGTGTAATAATCAGATTGTACCACTAGTTTTCTAGAGGTAGATGCTTCATTTAAGAAAATTGATTCTTCATCTTCAACCCATAGGAACAAAGCATGTTCCAGGGCTATTTCTTCCTCTTGTTGTAAGGACATCCCTTGCATCTGAGCCACTAGGACTGAATTCTACATACCAAGAGACTGGTAAGCTTGATTATCACTAGAACTTGCAAACTGACCATCCATTCTTCTTTGCTACACCACCTTTTGTTGTAGATTACCCATAGGACAGTCTCTAGGTGTATGAGCATTATTTCAAGGGAAACACTAGGCATTAGTATTATCCACATAATTATTTTTCCCTAGAACAATCCCCCTATTTAAATTGGGAGGAATAGTCTGTGAGGGTGTGGGGATTGCAACCAATTGATTTGTTGGCTAATGGTTAGTTTGTCTTGAAGGACCCTGATATTGGTTTGGCTGAGATGAAAATGTGTTTCCTTGATAACCTTGATATGGAAGCCTAGATAAAGTATTCTACTATCTTTTTATATTGATCAGCTCATTAGAAAATGTCCTTAGGATATTATTGATATCATCCAACTCAGATGACTGAATGGGGACGATTTCTTTAGCAGATGGTTGAGGGTAAGTGTACATAGACATAGGTGGGCTTACATATTTAGGGACTTCTTGAGGTAATGGCAAGGAAATTTTTGGGAACATGGGCATGGGAGGCCTTGGAGGTAACTTTCCAACATCTATTAAATTGTTCTCAGCTCTAACTGCATAGTCATAAGCCTATGGCAATGTGTGTCCTCTAAGTGATTGAATCATAATAGATATATCTAAATTCAAAGCCTTAAGATAAAACACTATGGCCATACCTGGTAATGGTCTAGCTATGATAGGGATTCTATCCCAAGTCTTTTGAAATTTGGAATTGAAGTTAGTCATGGCTTCTTATGGTCCCCTTTGAATCGTAATCAATTGTTGTAATAAAGAAGACTTGTTACCATTCTCTACGAATCTTTCAAAAAAAATATCTTTGAGCTGATCCCATATAGAAATGGTATTTGGGGTCAGGGACCTATACCATTCTAAAGCTTTCCCTTTAAAAGAAGCTCTTAATAATCTTATGGCCACATTTTTTTATGTGACAACATGTATATCACAGACATCTGATACATCATGCAGATGCTCTTTAGGTGTTTTAGAGTATTGCCCACTGAATTTAGGCAGAGCTTTTAGGGAATTCACTGGGATAGGGTCCCAAGTGTCTAGTGGTATTGGGTGAATTAAGGGACTACCAGTGTTCTAGCTTGCATAATTTCTTGGGGGTATAGGGGCTCCCACATTTGCTCTTGGTATTGGTACAAACTGGTTGGCTCTTTTTCTTGGACTTGTTACCAAAGGTGGAAAAATAATACCTAGATTTGTAGTAGATTGTGTTCTAGTTACAGGTCCATAGCTATGACTCCTCATAACTCTTTAATTCATACGATCTTGAAAGAGACTTCAAGATTTGTCCCACCAAGCATGCCAAAAACTATTGATGATTTAAAATTGTGCTTGATTCTAATCAACAACAATGGGAAGTTTCAAGATATGGGACATGCGTCTTGAAACAACCTCCATATTTTTGAGAAGTTGGCTCTTTTTTACATTTAGTTACTGCGAAAAGGGATAGGAATTTAAATTAGAAACACAATGCAAGAAAGAAAATCTAATCTATGGCGATGCGCCTGAATGTAATTCAACCTTAATCCTGAGCACAATGAGACCATATGTAGGATTCATTTACATTTAAGAGCAAACAAGTGCATGATCAATGTAAAAGATTGAAACAATAGAAATAGAGGCTCACAACGTAGACTTATTTTGCTGAGATACAAAAAATGTCAACAAAGGCATAGGGTTCAATCTTCTTATTTGAATTTTTCAATCACATAAGAGGTGCAGAAACATGTACAGTTATGTAAACCTTCCAACTCAAGAAAATGAGATAAAAACAAATGACATTCCTAATCACAGCTCTAGAAAATCTACAGTCTCGACTACTTTTACAAATGACACATATAATATTAATAAAGGCATAGGGTTCAATATTCTTATTTGAATCTTATAATCATATAGAAGGAATAGAAACATGTATGGTTATATAAACCTTTCAACTCAAGAAAATGAGACAAAATAAAATGATATTACTTGGCCACAGCTCTAGGAAGTCTAAACTTGTTACAATAATTCTCTCTGATCATGGATCCTCCTTTTGGTGATCTTTGCACCCTATTTATAGCCTCAGATTCATTCCAAATTGTCTGCTTGTTCCCAATCTAGTGGCCCAAATGAAATCTTCTCTAACTAAAAGTGTCTAGCAGAATATATTTTATAGATTCTAAAATGCTTAGCCTTCTGGTAATTCATTGGCTAAAAATGATTCTAGGACACTCCCTTCTCTTGAATGCTATGTAACACTTAGCCAATTCCTTGAAAATCTTTAGGAAACACTAGAGGATGAAACTTGTCATGTTTTATGGCACCCATTGAAGACACGTGCCACTTTCCATGTAACTTATACTCTTTTCTGTCTTTGCTCAGCCATGTTTCACCTTTGACACTTGTCGCTATCTACTTCCTTGAAACTTTAACATCTTAAAAGAAACTAAGATTCATAGAATTTCTTACCCAAGAAACTTTGAAAAGGAGCATAGGGATAGGTGTCAATCTCTACTTGCTTCAATAAAGGACACGTCTTAGGCTCCTACAAATGGTGACACTTGGCAGCTTCCACAAACTTTTAGAAATAAAACTCAGGACCCACCATAGTATTTATTCAGCAATGAAACATGAAGAAGATCTTTTGGATGGTGACACATGGTGGCTTCCACTACTTTTAGGAAGATACGTGGCATCTTTTACTACTTTTGGGAATGGAGTAGAAAGAGGCTTAGTAAATGACACTTGGCAGCTTCTGCTTGAATGGTTTGGTTGTGCCTTACTACCTTCCAAAAGGGAACTTTCACCCTTTGGTTTTTTGAGATGCTCCTTTAAACTACTTGATTGTACTAATCCATTAAACTAATCGATTGAACCAAAAATGGTTCAATGGTTCAATAGTTCAATGGTTCAACACTGTGTGCCGTTTACACATGAACTGAGGCATTAAACTGAGGATATTGAAACAAGGCCTTGAACCAAAAATTGAACTAAGGCATTGAACCAAACATATTTTGGATTTCAACACATGGTGACTTCTTCTCTCTTCAGCTAGGATAGGTGGCATCTTCCATCACTTTTAGAAAATCAACACTGAGACTTTCCGCTATTGCCACTTGGCACTTTCTACCTGATTTCGATACTTAGCTTTTTGAAACCTTCCACTGCAAAGAGATAAAATGTGGGTGCTGATATGTAACTATAGATGCTAACACTTAGCACATTCTACTGAGTCACTGTGAGATACGTGGCACATTTCGACCAACTCATAGAGAATATGAAAGGTGCCTCGAATGATGACACTTGTCAGCTTCCACTTAGAAAGGATGCCTCAGACGACAACACTTGTCAACTTCTACTTGATTTCAACACTTAGGCAAAAATAACTCAAAATGAAAATAGAGCTCATTCTATATTTCATGACTTCACCATCTCAAACCAAATTATGTGGGAATAAAACTTTATAGCGTGTAACTGAAACTCGAAATGAAATGTAGAGTATTTTTTGAAACCTAAAGATGAAAACTTTAAAGAATGAAAACTTAGTTGAAAATAAAAGACCTGAATGATTAATAAAGACAAAAAACAAAATTATTGAAATAATTAAACTCATACATTTGCTACAAGTTTTATATAGGATACTTCTCCTAAATGAAAAATTCATTACTGGGTCCAACCAAAGTTATAGATAGGGGGCTGAGTTTTTGAGTAAGGGTGCCAAATTCTGACCTAAAAGGCCAAAATTTGGTCAATAAATTGGTAAGTCAAAGGGGTATTATTATTATTATTATCAAATTAGTGGGCATATCTAACTAAGAGCCAATGGATTCAATGTGTTGTTGAAAATGACTAACAAGGATTATGCTAAAACAAAACACAAGGAAACACACCACACAACAACAACAAGACCAAGTAAAGACAACACAAAAATAGACAAGGACAAACTCACACCTATGCATAAGCACTTAGGGAACCTAGGAAAAATAGAAAATTATGTACAAATGAAAAGGAAGACATCAGTAACAATGCTTCAAATATATCCCATTGACTGGAATATGTAGCTCTTCTCCATCCAACTTTAAGATTTGGAAAGCATTATATTATTTTCACTATATGATTACATATGGGCTAATCCAAAAATCATAAAACTTTTTATGTCTTCCAAGCTTTGCCTTATCTTCATCCCATTTCAAGACAATGTCTCCTTTAAAGCTCTTTGGCATGGACTTCTTGTCAAAATAATTCTTTGTTTTTTGTTGGTAAAATGTCACAGTTTGCATAGCTTGATCTCTTGTCTCTTCCAGCTCCATCAACTCACATAATCTGACCTCCATGATATCATTCTCCATTAATTATAGCTAATAATTAAGATCTAAATCTGGTAACTCAAGTGAGATAGGAAGTCTAGCTTCCATTTCATACACAAGTGTGTATGGTGAGTTCCCAATTTCTCTCTTTAGGGTGATCCTATTAGCCCAAAGGGCTATCTTTAGCTTGGTGTGCCAAGTACTTTGATTCTCCTCCATTGTCATTTTTTTTTTTTTTAATCAAATTTTTGTTTATGGAATTAGGTAGTCCATTCCATTGGGGGTAGTAGTTAGAGGAACTGTTGAGATAGATGTCGTGCTTCAAATCCCATTCACTTGTCTTTGCTCCTAGAAAGGCTAGTGCATTATCTAAGATGATTGTTGAAGGAGCTCCAAATATAGTTACTATACCTTCATATAAATCTAGGACTAATTTTTTATTTTCCTCCTTAAGATATATAGCCTCTAACCATATAGTAAAATAATCAGTGACTGTCAACACCCACTTGTGACTAACACTAGAAATAGGATTAATCGGACCTATGAAATCTAAACCCCATTACATGAAGGGTTTTTTAACCTAGATTGGATGAAGAGGCAAGACATATATCCTTTGTTTTCCATAAAAAATATCACACCTTTGGCACATTCTCACCTAGGTATGGGTGTCTTTGAATAGGGTGGGCTAAAAGTAACCAACCCTCATTATCTTGGTAGTTATGGTTCTAGGAGCAAATTGACCACCAGCTAGTCCATCATGGAACTCATGCAATACTTTTTCAATATAATCCAAATAAATTCATCTTAAATTCACACCTAAAAATTCCTTTCTAAATGTTACTCCATCAACAAGTATATAAGGAAAAGACTGGAATCTATACAACCTTCTTTTGGCCCTATCGAGACCTTGTGAACACTCACCCGTTTATAGGAAATGAATCATGTCTAATGTCTAACTCCTCATGGATAAATGTACAACTACTATAGGTTGATCATGGAGTTCCAAAAGATTTTCTTTTTTCTATTTCAAATTTGAAGCAAGATGCTCACATAGTCTTTTTCTTTTCACCATCTTTGTTGTTTTGATGTCCACATCATATTCCATCACTTTGGTGATCCAACCTTCCATTTTTAATTCAAATATCTACTTAATAGAAAATATTTCACACTAAGATGAGACAAAAAAATGTGAATATTATTATTAAATAACATATGTCTGAACTTCTTTAAGCCTATTATAATTAAAAGCACTTATTTCTCCACATATGTATATCTTGTCTCATAAACTTCTAGACCTTGACTGAAAAAGGCAATAGGCTATTCCGGATTTTCATCATTGCTTGGGTAAGTATTTTATAAATTACCTCTTCATTTCAAAAAGTATATAGGATGAAATCCTTAGAAAAATTAGGACTTGCAAGAGTAAGAGCTTGGGCAATGGCTTGCTTGATCTCCTCAAAACTTTCTTTCCTCCTTCCTATCCATGTAAATATCTCATTTTTCCTTAACATGGAGGTCAAAGGCTTGAATAGGTTAGGAAAATAAGGAATAAACCTCCTAGTTTAAATTTATCTTTCCAAAGAAACTTTGTAAACCTTTCTTATGCTTAGGCAAAGACAATGTTAAAATAGTATTGACTCTCTCATGATCAATGGACAAACCTTTCTTGGAAATAATGCGGCCTAAGAGTTTTCATTCATGGAAAAAAAACACACTTTTTTGGGTTTAGAGATATCCAAAACTCTCTACATCTCTCAAATATCTACCTTACGTGCTTTAAGCGATCTTTTGCTTCCTTGGAGAAAACTGTCACATCATCAAGATATGAAAGTATAATGTGACTAATTAGTCTTTGAAAATCCATATCCATTACACGTTGGAAAGTAGCTTCAAATTTTGAAAATCCAAAATGCATATTTATATAGGCATATGTGCTCTATTTAGTAGTGAAGGTTGTCTTGTACTGGTCACTTTCTTTTACCAAAATCTGATTGTACCTAGAATAACCATCTAAAAGAGAAAACCTCTCACTGTCTACCACCACTTTTAGAATTTTGTCCATAAAAGGGAGGGGATAATGATCTCTCAAAGAGACCCTATTCAAATACATGAAATATACACACAACCTGATCTCCCAATATTTTTTTAACAGGGATTAAGTTGGCCAACCAAGAAGAATGCCTAATAGGAAAAATGATTCTAGACTCAATCAACTTAGTGAGCTCTTTCTTCATGATTGGTTCAATCTTGGGATTGATTGGCCTTTGTCTTTTCTTGATGGGTTTGGAATTTTCATTTAGATGTATGGTGTTTTGAGCCAAGCTTAGATCAAATCCCTTCAAGTCACTATACTCCGATGTAAAAATATCACTAAACTCCTTGCATAGTTTAATGAAATCATACTTCTTTTTACTAGTGCATACCTTTCTAGGTGCAAGTAATTTATCTCTAAAAATATCTACCTTTTCATAATTCTCTTTCCTATTGGACATGCTTACCTTCTCCTTATTTAGCTGATCATCCTCATTGAATATGCTTTCAAGAGTCACTAAGCCTTTGGGAAGATTTTTAGACTTCAGATGGACAATCTTCCCTCTATATTGTTGTTGAAAATTGAACTAATTATTTGTAGAGAACTCAGATTCTTATTTTAGGAAGAGAGATATCTATTGGTCACTATCAAATACATACCAATTAGTGACATTATTTGGTATAGAAGGTCTCATAATCACCTTAAGATGAGGTTGATTCTTGTTTTCTCTTATGCCTTTTCGAATATTAAACTGATCTCCAATTATTGCTAACATATCATCATGTTTGTTATCTTCTCTTAAGATATAAGTAATGTTAAATACCATTAATTCTTCTACAAGGTCCTAAAATATTTCCTTATAAGACTTGAGCAAGGATTTCTTGGTCAAATTCTACCCTCTAACTTGATTGACAATGAGCTCGCTATCACTGAACACTTGTAATTCTTTGACACCTATTTTCCTTGCCCACTCTAGGCCATTAATGAGGACCTCATATTTATATACATTAAAATTACAAGAGAAGTGAAATTTTAAAGTTGAAAAATACATCTCCTTGTAAGGTTAAACCAACATGGCTCCACCACCTACCCTAATCTTGATTTTAGACCCATCAAAGAAGAGTTACCACAAGCCATTCACATCTTCATTTGAATTCATAAAATTGGGCATGAAAGAGTCATTATCATGCATATAATATACTCCAAGACCAAATTCATCAATAAAATTATAAGGATCATGCACATAATTATCATCTCCCCACTCGTCTAGAAATAAATCAAAAACTCCTTCAAGGGAAGAGCATGGGGGTTGGTCAATGTGAAACTCCTATTCATCAATGATAGGATAATTAACATTTTATACCTTAGGTTAATATGGTTATAATTTATTACTATGAATAAGTTCTAAATCTATATTTAATTTAGTGCCATACTTTGTTTTAAACACCATGTAGGACCAGTTAGTTGCCAACTATCCGCCAATTTTAGATGTGAAGTCTCTTGATAAGAAAAGGTTAAAATAGGGGGGTAAATATACTAACACCACATCATGAGGAATTTATAAATTAGGAAAAGTATAAAAACTTAGATTTAAATGTTTCACTACCCCCAAAGTTTTGGCTGGTGATCCATCTAATTGCAAAACTCCTTTAATCATTGGCTCATATTTGAGCCCTAGCTTGTCTGCTATACACTTTGGCATAAAAAATGTGCTTGATCCACTATCAATGATTTATTTATAAACCAATAAATCACCAATAATTATAGATAGTTAAAAATTAGGAATCTTCTCATCTTTCTTCATTTGACCATCTATGGATTGAGTTCTAATGACCAAAACTACATTATCATTTCTAGATGAACCAACTTGTTTACTCAAACCATACAATTAATTTTGGAGTATATAATTTTTCCTTGGTAATTATAAATAATAACATAATGAGATGTTGATATTAATCTTATTCGTTTGGTCCAAAACATTAATGGAAGGATTTCTTACCTTGGGATTCTCTTTCTGAACATTGGCACCTTATGATCTAGCTTGTAGAGGTAGAGTTGTAGTAGCTAGTCTAAAGTTTGGAATTCTCTAATTTTTTTGTACTTTATGAAATATGTTAGACACAATTATCATATGATATGATACAAGATTTAAAATAGGCCCTTGATGGGCTCCTTGATCTTCGTCAACAACCCTCCTTTAGACCTAGTGTTATAAGCAACACTAGTATTACAATTGCTTGCATTTTCCAAGTAATTAATAGAAAAAACTCACCTTCCAAATAATTCATGAGAGTATAATAAGTTTGAGGTTGTCTATTTTCTATCCTTCCTTGCATAGGTCCTTCAAACTTTGAATCTTGGAAATATTGGCTGATAGGTCCTACTTTATGCTCTTGGCCTTGTTCAAAAGATGGATAATTAGACTATTCTTGGACCAAAATATATTGAGTGGGAACAAGGAATTTAGAAGATGAAGGAAAATTAGGATTATATATTTGATAAGGTTTGACATGGGTAATTTAGTCATGTCCTTGTGCAGTACCTTGAAAAGGAGGTCTACTTGTTTGTCCAAATGATTATATGATTGATACAGCTTGTAATTTTGGGCTTGATACCTTTTGAGAGAAACCAATTCATTAATAAAACTTTGGATCAAAAATTTTACTTCATGCATTTCATTGGTAGAGGAAATGGTATATTTTTCATGACTAGGCAAAGGAGCCAATGGAGGAGGTAGAGCTTGCATAGGTGGCTATAATTCAATAAAAAAGGGAATGAGAGGCCTAAGAGCAATTTACCCTAATTGAAAAAGATAAAATTATGCATTTATGGCTATCTCATAGGTAGTCAAGAGCATATTTCCACCCATAGACTAAACCATCATGGATGAATCACTATTTAATGCCTTTAAGTAGCACAAGAATTCATAATTTAGAGTAGGTATTACAAGAGCTAGAATCCTATCCCATGTTTTTAAAAACCTAGTATTAAAATCTTGCATGAATTCATATGGTTCCCCATTAATTGTGGTTAATTGCTCAGCTAGAGATATGTGATTACTCTTTTCTCCAAACCTTTTAGTCAATAAATCTCCCAACTCATCCCATAATGTATGGAATTTATAGGTAAGGTCCCATAGCAATCTAAAACTTTTCCTTTGAAAGACAAAGCCAACAATCTAATATCTGTGTTCTCTTGGGTGATGTGGATATTACAAAAAAAATCTATGTTCCTAATAAGAAAAATGGAAGTAATACGACCATGCGCACTAAAATATGGGACATTTTTGAGAGTAAATCTTGTAATTTGATCATATTGGGAAAGATGCAAGGGAGATGTTCCAATGAAAGGCACAAGAGTTTGTCTTCTAGCCATTTTGGGAGTATTAATATAAACATTAGGAATAGTATAAAACACAAATTTTTAAGGTTTAATCATAAACTCTCTTTTTTAAGGATGAGCATTGACAAACCTAAACCTTTTGGTGGAATATGGAGCTAATTACACAAACTTAAAGGGTGCACCTTTATCAAAAGACCTTATGGTCACTTTTGGCATAGAAAGAAGGGCTGGTCATCAACCAAAGACCTAAATTCTTCAATGGAGTCACTAGGTACTAAATATAAATGCTTCTTTTTTTTCAACTATGTCAAGACCAACACTAATCTTGAATAATCTTATAGGACTTAGGGTCCCACCAGACGTGACAAAAACTATTGACACTTAGGTTTACACCCTTGAAGAGATGTTCAATTTTCCTTATCCAAGTAGAAAATTGAATCATCTCTCTTGCTATGGGTGACAATTTTGTTGAGATGAATCTCTAGATTAGGGGCTAACTCCCCTTGATGAACCTTTAGGATCTTTCTAAACTAACAACTCTAAATGAAAAGGGAGAAGGAAAACAACTGAGAAAACAAGTGGTGATACACCAATATTTGATATCTTCCTAAATTACTAAAACCACTACTTAGATATAAACAAAAATGTTTCACACAAAGTCACAACAAATATATTACTGCACCAATATTTCATAAGTTATATTCAAGAAGGTATTTAACATTTAGGAGGGTGATGAATGATTCTACAAATAGAATACACATATACCACTTCTAAAACATTTATACACTTAGTAAAGAATCCTAACAGAGACCTACAACATCATCCATTCTACACATTGGTAAGTGACCATAGATTGATATGATAGAAAATAACCTTTACACTAGTCATTATCAATAATATTTAAACTTATACTCAATAGTGCAATATGTGAATGGAAAAATCACTTGTATTTTCTTCAAGATTTACTAAAATAAATCTAACCAGAGTTTCAATATAACTAGTGGAGGCTCCCCAAATGAGTATAAAGAATATATATATATATATATATATATATATATATATATATATATATATATATATATATATATATATATATATATATATATATATTTGGAAGGGAGGTCAAGCGAATGAAATGCAAAGATCAATTTGACATGTGTTAACTAAATATAAGAATAGTTATGCTACATTATGTAATATGTTATCTTTACGGTTATACCAACAAAATAAATATATTCCCAGCTATGTTTTGCCATAAATGGATCAAGCTATTGGAAATTTGTTTTTACATTATCTACTCTTTGTTGGCTCATTGAGCTATGAAATGATATGTAACAACATGAACTATCAACTAACTATTTTTTGTTGTTGTACATAGTTGTTTAGGATCTCACCATTTGTCATGTTTTGATTTGTCTGTAGGTTCTATCTCTCTATTTTAAACTCCAATAACTATTCTTTGTAGCTTGAAATTGACATTTTTTGAGTTGTCACCTTGGGTATTTTATTTAGAATTCTTTTTCTTGGCACTTGTCTTCAGATAATTTTCTTGAACATTCTTTTGCCCTTCCCTTAAAAATTTCATTCAGACTTTATCCACATCCTATTTTGCTTCATCCTTTTTTTTATTTTAGGTTTTCTATGGAATCCTTCTTTTTGACAATTTATCTGAATGAAATCATTTGTTTCAAGTCTTCTACTTCTTTCTTTTCTTTTAGCTTTCCTACTGATTATTTTATGCCCTTTGGAACTCTTGTGGATAAAATGCTTGAAAGAAATAGACTTTGGCACCTTTTCAAATTTTTTAAAATAATTCCTCAAACAATTTATTTGAAGGAATTACTTTAGACTTTCTATTTGGTTCCCTTTGGTTCTTTGAAATGACCCTTCAAGAAAGTGAAACATACATTTCAACTTTTCACTTGTGACCCTTTGAGAAAGTTATAAATGTCCCTTGAAATGATCTACTTTCTTATGAAAATAATCCTTTGGACTTCTTGAAATGGTCTTCCCCTTTGAAAAAGAACCCTTCCTAAATTTTGAAATGGTCTACCTTCTTGCGAACCTTTGAAAATGACCCTTCAAAAAATTTGTAATGGTCCTTCGAGGAGATTAAAATGGTCCTTCAAAAAAATGTAAGGTACCCTTTAGAAGAAATGCAAGTGATCTCTCAAAAGATTTGAAAGTGTCTTTTCTTGAAAAAATACCTTTAGAAAATTTGTCACTTACCCTTAAGAAAAGTTGAAAGGGTCCTTTGGAAAGGCAAGTGCCCTTTAGAGAAATTGTAAATGTCCCTTCAGAAAAATTGTGCAGACAATTTGTCCAAAAAAAATGTGCTTGGGGAAAAATCCTTAAATAAAATTTTTGAAAGGATTATTTAAATGCTTAAACAATAAATATAAAAGAATTAAAACCTGAAGATGAAACCTTAAAAGAATGAACACATAGTTGAAAACAAAATACCTAAAGGCTTAACAAAAGATTAAAACAAAATTCTTGAAATAATTAAACTCATGCATTTTCTATGGGTTTTATACAAGATACTTCTCCCAAATGAAAAATTCATTACTAGGTCCTATCAAAGATATATATAGGTGGCTAAGTTTTCAAATAAGGGTGCCCAATTTTGGCTTGAAAGGCCAAAATTTGGTCAACACAACGTAAAAATGGGTCTAATTTTTTTTGAATAAGCCCCTTGAGGATGGAACACTCCATCTCAACCATCAAATCAATTCAACCTTGATCATTTTATTTGGTCAGAGGTAGGGAAGCCATAGAAATCCTTGTGGAGGTCAATAAAGTCTTCAAATTAGACATTAAGTCAAAAACTAATATTTTGGAAAGGAGGGAGGAGGTGTTGGAGGATGACTTGTGCATAGTCATCCCTCCTCTCCTTACTCAACTTTGGATGACTTCTATTAATAGAGTCTCAAATATTTTCAAATATTTTTATACTTAATTAAATTTTAGATTTTATTTTGGTATGTGCATACTTGGATTCATTTTATAGGTACCCATATTCTTGGAGGGATTCCATGATGTTTTAGTTTACCATGGTTTCTAAAAAGTTATTGAGAAAATTCAAGATCCATGATAACCATTAATTATCATCAATCTAAGTTTAAGGTAAATTTATTTTATAAACATAGATTTATGTTTTCAAAAACATTCCATGCGATAGAGGGTATAAAAGTAATTGGGGTCCCTTTTTGGGTCAACCTATTTTGGGGTTTCGAGGAACCCATACTATCCAATTGTTAGGATCCTTTATCCTAACCATCATTTTTAAATTTAATACATTAATAAAGGGCTAAAAATGCATATTATTTGTAAGACATCCTTCAATCCAATTTTCATAATCCCATATTCACTAGGTGTAGTAGTTAATTACTAATAAACTAGTATAAATAGGAGTTTGGACTAGAGATAAGTCATCCATGAATTGCATTTAATTGAGATTTCTAAAAGGAGTTTCCCCATCAAAGAGGCCAAGATAATTGTAATGCAATTATAATTTATTTTAATATAATCAGTCAATTTGTATTTATTTACATATTTAATTTCACATATTTTTAGTCTAGTTCTAATTTTTTTCAAGAAGGATCCTATCATCTAATATTACATCACTTTGTAGGGCCGATTTTTGTAGTAGGTTCATTAAGTCATGGCTAATAACTTATGTCCATTGTATGCTCTCACCTCACCCTAATGGGATCTTGGTGATAAAAAAATGGATTCAAATTGGTGGCACTAATATTTTATAATGCCATCACTAGGATCTACTTTTTATAATTAATAATTAATGCAAGACAAGTTTTAATATTTATACTTATGTGGAAATTTGAAGGTTTTTTTTCCAATAGTCTTTCATCACTACAAGATGAATTTTACTTGTGCCTTAGAATTTTTATATGAATTATCCCCAAACCACCATTTATGCATCATTTTTTCTTGATGCAATGTCTATAATATGAATCTATACCATCAAGTGTGTGTTTTGTTTTCAATGTAAAACTCCAATAAGGAATTTCATTTGTAATTTTAACAAAAAATGATATAAGTTTTTTTTATCTAAGCTCCAAATTTAGATCTAATTTTTTCCATACGCCAACCTATCTCATAATAATTATTTATTATAAGCTGTAATTTTTTATCTAGTTTGGGCCATACTTCCAACTGAATCCATTATAATTTTTTATTATAAGCTCCAAAATTTGATTCAATTTTGGCCAATTGCCAACTGATCACATTATAACTATAATTATTTTAAAATATAATATACATATTAAAAAAAAGTATAGAATTTTTTTGGAGCCCATAGGAAGAACAAATGATTCCATTTTTCTCACCATGCTAGTCATTTTAACATGTATTTCAAATTTTCTAATAAAAGTTCCCATAAAAAAAACATTTCTTCCTAAAACTCAAAAGATTTTTTCACATATGTGTAAATTACAAAATTGGGATCTTCTTGTCAAGCTAATAAATTTAACATATAACTTCATTCATCCATTTTTGGCACCTTCATAACTTCTGATAAATGGTCGTTACTCATGCAAGGACCCACACCATGGCACATGACATTGTTGAATTCCATATTGAATTTAAATTTTGATTGTTTGAATTATATTATCACATCCTCAACCTCCATGTTAAAAATCAAGAATGTTGAATAAATGGGAATCATCAATTTTATGCCAGTTCTTCCTACAGAGCACCACTACATGGTCTTAAATTATATTTTCCCAAATTTTATGGTATTGAACCCATTATATGGATTTGTCATCCAAAACAATATTTCAACATACATCCCATAATGGGGGAAGAAAAGCTACATATTTCTTCATTCCACTTAGATAAGGAAGTTTTCTACTAGTAACAATGGTACTAAAAATCAAATATAGAACCATATTGGTTTGTTTTTTACAAATTCTTTATAGTTAATTTTAGGCCTAGTACCTATGATGATTTCATTGCTACCTTGACTAAAATTCATCAAGGTGGCATAATTTGGTAACATCAAATAGAGTTTGAAAAACTATCCAATAAGTCTAAATGCTTATCTCATGTTTTCTTCAAAATTTGCTTCATCCACAGATTGAAGGATGTGATTCAAGCTAATGCTAAAATTTTCAAACCTCAAATAATGATAGAAGCCTTAAATATCTAAGCTTGTATAAGATCAAATCACATCTTGGAGACATAATTCCAAATGGGCATCCTCCAATACATATTCATTCCAGTGACCTAACACAAACCCCCTCTCAAGACAACACACATCAAATTTATCACTAAGGAAAAAATGTGTAAATGTTATGATAAGGAGTTATGAAAACATTTTGATGAAAAATGAGCTATGGGACATAAATTTATTGAATAAAAAATATATTTTATCAATTTGAATTCCCCACTTGATACAAAATAATGGGTAGATACCATTGATTCCCCTTTGGATGAGCCAAAGAAGGAAAACAATGAGTCAAGTCCCTGATATTCATATCCAAAAAATTACATGCATACCTTGGAAAGGGTAACCAATCCACAAATAATGTAAGCAAAATGATATTTCAATAAAAAAAACCTATAAATATTATTATTGATTAAGGCAACACTCATAACTTTATTGACCCTCGAGTGGCTAAGTAAGCAAACCATTTTTTGTACCCTTATTCTAGTTTTGGGGTGATGATTTCCAATGGTGGAATAATTCCTTGGAAGGCAAGTGTTTTAATATTGAAATTTCAATGAGATACTATAATCTTAGGACTAACATGTTTGTTCTACCCTTGGGTGGATGTGATGTTATATTTGGATCACAATGTATAAGAATACTTGGACCTATTCTTTGGTATTTTTTTGAGCTATGAATGTAGTTCTCTGATAATGGACATCAATATAAACTGAAAGGCCTTATTTTTGGATGAACTAGTACCATTAGATCTCATTGCATGGATAAACCTATTAAAAAGGGTGTAGACACCAAAATTACATTACACAAGTGTATAATGTGTTGTGTCAAAACCCCCCTTAGACCTCTTTGGTAACAAGTCTTCCTAACCCATGACTTTACCCCACATATTTAATTAATTAATTAATTTAGATTAATTTAATATTCCCTGTGCCACCTTGCTTAGCCACCTTTCCCCAAGACTAATTCTCCCCTTGTGAGTCACTACTAGACTTAGTCTCCCATAAATAAGTAATACTTACCCTCTAAACTAATTTCTAACCAATTAACTTATACGCAACCTTACATATGGATCATTTCTTAATCAGTGTTACACTTGGAATAGAGAAATAGAATAAAGGAGCCAAAAATAGCCTTTTTGACTTATTCTTATGCCATCAATGTTAGTCAACCTGAGACCAATGTCAATGGGATCACCAACGTCAGTTACTTAAAAAACATTCTAAACCCATTTTTTGCCCCCCACAAACATTCTCTCTCTCAAGTAAAAACTCACTCAATAGATTCCAAGCACTCTTAACAAGATTTTGGTGATTATCCATTATAACCAAGCTCAAAACTTGTCTATACTAGTCAAATCCTAAACCAAAATCGATCCATTATGCAAAGATATCAAACTATGGTGAATAGGTGATACACTCTCGTCTCCGTTAGATCAATCACCTTAACAAAGCTTTATCAAGAGTATTTATTTAAGTACTTATATCATTTAAGCATCCCTATATTCTATGAATTCTAATTATTTATAATTAGTATTTACATAATTCCCATCCATCCCTAAGGAGGAGTTGTAAAAATCCTTCATTTCCATACCTCTACCTTAACCAAACCAAACTCCTCACCTAGACTTCTTACCATCTCTCTAACCCCTCATAAAACTCTTTTCCAACCCCATTAACCTATCAAATATCCTTCCCTACACTTAGAAAATCCTTTTGTGAATATTTTACTCCATTTACCCTATCGACATTAGTTATCCTACTAATGTTGGTCACATTTACACTACCAACATCAATTACCCTATCAACATCATTAACTACCCTTTTACCCAAATTAGCCTGAACAGCCCTCTAACAAACCAAAATTATATTTTGATATCTTTACGATACTGACTACTACACATAATTTATAGAAAAGGTACATGTAACTCTCTCTCTCTCTCTCTCTCTCTCTCTACTGTACTTTATCATTTCATATTTAACTCTTTGTATTAAATAGTGGACTATCATCCACCAGGAAGTTTGTCACTTCCTAGAACAAGTAAGTTGCTTGGTATGCCACTCACCAACCTACTAACAAATATTTTATGTTAGTGTGTTCTTACTTGCATGTCGTCCTCCCTATCTAAAGAGGAGTTCCCAAGTTCATCTAGATATGGTGTGTACCAATTCAAGTACATATAATCACTAATTCCTAACATTTCTTTCTCTATTTCTCACTTCTTAAATTTAGTCAAAAATAATTGAAACATTTTTGGCATCCTCAATGGGACCCCTAGAATTTTCCTTGGGTTCATTGTATGATTTTTAAGCATTCATTTAAGTTTAGAATAGTTAATTTGTCATTTCTTGCACTTTTGCTCTCCTCTTATTGCTTAAAAAAAAGGAAAAAAATAAAGAAAAATGTAATTTTCTTAATTTTCTTATTCTAGAAGTACTAAATTGAACTCTTCTCTCTCTTTGTCATTATTTTTGCTTCACAAAATAAACTCAATATATTTTTAAAGTTAAAAAGAATTATTTTATTTAGCATGCATATATAGGATAGTGAAAATCATCCTCTTTTCCTATTCCTCTTTGTTTTCATTTGAATTAACACAATTTCAATTTTGGTTTAAAACATGTTGAATTTCATTCTGGCTGTTGCATAATTAACACATCTAGTTAATTAAATCATTATGAATGAATTGTAAGTCACAAATGTTACTCATCCAAACCTTAAACATAAAATGAACACTTCAACATACCTGAGATAAGGCCCATCAAGATTTCATCACTTGGATCACCTTAACCTACCCAATCATTCTACTTGGACATAACTACCAAGGGAAGAGCCCACTATGTTCTCTGATATATTATAAACTCTAGGCAAATGGTATATTTTAGCTAAGTGACCTAGCTCAACTTTAGGCTCGTGAAGTGGGGAGAGAAATCTCTTGGCATAGGCTACATACTTGGTCTAACATAGATACTTTTTGAAAACCAAAATTTACTTGAAACCATCCTTAGACTAATTTCTAGTACCTATAATAGCCAATTATTATTCTCATTCTTTAATTAAGGCATAATCCAACATGTCTATAATTAATCTTTAGTAGTTAATATTAGTGGCTACATGCTCTTTTCCATTTTCTATATTTTTGAGTCTGTGAGGATGATTCTTTTTTGATTCATGAGATCAAACCAAATTTGACAAATACAAAAGTTGAATAATCTCTAAAAGTCAGACTTCCTAAGTATTTATCATTCTCATACAAATTCTCTAAGACCTTTCAAACACCTATATTTCACTCTCTAAATCCCAAAAACTCATTTTTTGCACTTTTTAGACTTCCACAGTGACTGACATCAACTATATATAACCGACATCAGTAGCTACCCCAACTGACATTGATCATAAGTGATCGATGTTGGTGATGATGTAAATTTTTAAATTTATAATCTACCTTAAATAAGAACTTCACACATCCATCTAAACATTCTCTAAACCTCATTCACTTTCTACCTAACCTTAACACAGTGTATTCAGACTATTAGTGTATTATGTTTCATGGTTTTAACATGAAGCCAAACAAAGACACTTGTTGATTATGTAAGTCATCAACTACTACTAGCTTCCCCTTCTATTTTTGAATCCATAATGGAACAAGTTATGTAAAGAATGCCTAGCCCCAATCAAATTCTTATTGTTGTTGTAAGAAATCAATATTTCACTCAATTTCTTGATTGTAATATAACTGCCCTCCAACATTACATTTTTCCAAGCTAAACTTGAACCTCTTCAGGTGACCCACTACTTATAATGCCAACACCATTGATGGTATCAAATCTAGATTTAGATGGACCTATGGTTACCCAAACCATCACATCAACCAATAATCCAAATTTTTATGATGTTCTAACTGTGGCATCACTCACCATTTAATCTAGCCTCCATCCTATCATAAATTTCTTACCTTCGCAAGTACAAGGGGTGCAATCTATTTCAACCCCATTTTAAAACATGGTGGTACTATCAACTTTTGCACCTGTTAACAACCGAATCACAACTCACCCCTCACCAAGCATAAATATGCCTTCCACTCAACCCATAGCCAAAAATCAAACCATTTCCCTTACTTTATTTAGGCAAGCCCCATTTATTTTTATGCCTTAACCTATGACTCATTATCCTTATGTTGTGTCAACACAATCGCCATAGGTAGTGTCATAAATGCATTCAACTTTATATTCTCTTCCTTACAATATAGGAGGTGTTTCTCAAATAACTCCTCCTCCCAATCTCATCAAAATTCTCATGGATAAAATGAGTAACCTTGAGAAATCTATATCTAGATTGAAGAATATTCTATCTTATGATCAGATCTGTAGTGAACCCATTCACCCTTCTGTACCAATTCATCCATACTAAAAACAATTGGAACTCCCAAAATTTGTCCTTTTCTAGAGTAAAGAGGACCCAAAAAAACACTTGTGAGCATACATACATGCTTGCTATTTGATAGGACATGATGATGCACTATTACTTCACACTTTCCCCATGTCTCTTTTAGGATCTAATTTGGATTGGTATAGTTCCATCATGCACCATTCACTATTCTCCTTCATTCAACTTGCACAACTTTTCCTTGATCACTTCTCCATTAATATCTTCAAAAGGGTTTCCATAATATACCTCTATTCTATTTGTAAATTTGATGATGAAGTTATTGCTGATTTCATTTCTCATTCGAGAGGTCTCATAAACCAAATCTACTTCTCCCTACCTCAACCTGAGCTCATTAAGCTCTTCTCTAGAGCATGTGCAAAACATATTTCATCCACACTCTAGGTGCAAACCTTTCACACATTCGATGAAGATTTCACAATGGAGTGAAATCTTGAAATATGGGCCATAGATGAGGATAGGATCAAATTACATAGTAAAAATTCTAATTCTAAAGAAAATGATCTTTCTTCATCTAAAATTTCCCATCCAAATAAAAAATCTAAAGGGTATGCAAATTTTGTGCTTGTGAAATTCACTTTTTCTAAAAGCATGACTCAACCCACAACACAATCAAACCCAATCAACCCAATAAAGTTCTTTCAACAATGGTATGAGCAATGATAGTATACTCCTATTGGGGAGTCATATGCCTCCATTTTAGAAAAGATACTCAACCAAGAAGTTACCAACCTTCCTACCATCAAACCTCAAATCAAATTTGATCCTTCTCAACCCATTCCAACATGGTTCAAAGAGGATGGGGTTTGAAACTATCATCATGCCAAAGGCCACAATGTCAATGATTGCAAAACTCTTGAAAATATTGTCCAAGATATGTTGGATAGGGGCGATCTTATTTTAGATAATCTAAATGCTCCCACAAACAAAATATGGACATAATCAAACAAACCTTCCCTAATCACATGCCCAACCAAAATATATTCCATACTACTCAAACTTCTTTGGATCATAAGATTCATACTATCAATGTGATCTTTCCCTTAACCCAAACATTGCCACAATAGGAGGTTCCTATTTTACCTACTCCTAACCCAAAAATGGTAGAAGTTGGTTTGACTTCATGTCCTCTTTCAATAGAAGAACCTTTACCACTCCCATTACCCCATGAGGAGTCACCAATTACCTTTTCACTTACCTCACCTTCACTTTCACAAAATGGACATCATGTTTCTCCTACCCCTCAAATAAATAGTGAGATAAATCCTTTGTTACTTCCTCTTCAACCCATAGAAGAAAGTCACTCATCCACTCCTCTTTCTCAAATAGATGTGTTGGATTTCTCCACTTTAACATTTGATAAAGAAACCTTTGAACCACCCCCAAACCAACCCATATTTCCATTCTTCTTACCTGTGGAGGATCTTACCTTGTCTATTCCTTGTCCACATGTTGAAGGAATAATCATACCATTTCTTTATCCCCTTGAGGAGCCCTCATCTCCTCATTCTCTACCTAATGTAGAGGAACATACTTCTTCATCTATTACTAAAGAATATGACCATATTTTGACTCTTTCCCATCTTTGGATAGAAATATTAAAGGAAAATAAATCTCCTCTCTCAATCATTTAAAGATAAACTAGTTGAACCCACACCAATGGCATCTAAACCATTTTCACATTTAGTGGAAAATCTCAAATTCCTTGATTCTAAGAAATTAGATCAAGCAAAATTTTGGGATCACCTTAAAATGTCCTATACAACATAGAGAGTATCTCCTTTCACTGCTAACCCTCTTACAACCATTTATCTTAAGGTTTTTGATAAGGTGCATGATGCTTCACCTAAGCTTTTAGAAGCCTCCTCTTCTACTTTAGAGCCCTCCACCTCATATGCATCTACCACATTGAAATAGATAAGATCTTTAGGCAAATGACCAATTTATAATCTAGTTCATCCACATAATAAGTTAGATTTAACCACTTAAAAATAAGGGGGGTGTCTCTCTCCCTGAACCAAAGAAGAAAGGTAAAACCCCAAGACCTCACCAATCTACCCTTCTTCTAACTTCAACCTTACCATCCATTTTGGGTCCACATCCCTCTACCTTGGTGGGAGTATCGCTAACCCATGTAAGACATAAAGTCACATTACCACAATTATTTCCATTATGACCTCACAAACCTTCAACATCTATCACCCTCTTATCCAAACATAAAAAGGTGGAACTGAAACATGTAGGTTCACCATCACCTAAAAAGGTGTCACACAAGACTACACCCATCACCACCAAACTCAAAAAGGTGTCCACTCAACCTGTGACAACAAGTTTTAACCCATTTCAAGGCTCCCAAGTATTCTATCTACACCAATTATTGTAAGCATCATCAATAACTCTTCCCTCCATAAAACCATTTGATCCTCTTGGACCAAAACCATTATGGTTCAATGATTGATAAGTTTGTTTATATCATCATTCTCTCAAATATGACACTGAGAGTTGTAAAGCTCTCACAAAAATAATTCATCACCATCTAGATGTTGATGCTTTCTTAGGTGTTAAATTAGCTGAAAATCTTAACATTCAACTCTTAACATCTACAATGCCTCACAAAAACCCCCTTCACATTAAACCCAAAGATGTTATTGTACCTTCTCTATCACCTCCTTCACCTATATTTTAGATTAACATGATTAATGTGACTACACAATCAAAAAAATAGAGAGAAAAAGGAAAGTAAAATGTCACTACTCCTTAGGTTCACCCCTTTACAAAGGATGTCCCCTCTTCAAATCCCAAGATTTCCATCTCGCATGTCCCATAATAATCATCATCAGGGGTTATCCAAAACTCCATGGTGAAGCAACTTCACCAATCTCCAGTGAAGAAGTATCTATATGAGTTAATTCAAAACTCATCCCAACATTTACAGGCTCTCATTAGTGCCTTACAAGTGGTTTAAGTTCAACCTAAAGACCCTTAACCCATTACAGCCTTCATCAATTCTTTCAACACCATTTCTATGATCTCCTTTAGTAATTCAGAGATCACCTCTCAGCATCCTGAAGATCAAGATTTTGCCCTCTTTACCACTACCTAAATTGGTCAAACTCATGTCAAGAGAGTAATGATCTATGGGGGAGCTAGCATAAACATCATTTCAACCCACACTTATAATAAATTATCACTCCCTGACAATTGTTTATCACAAATGGATATAATGTTATGTTCTTTTAGTGACTCTACTGGTACAACTATTGGCACCATGGTCTTGCACATCTATTTGGGTCCTCATACCCTTCTTGAGTTATTTTATGTTGTAAATGGTGAATTATAATACAATAAACTTCTTGGGCAACCATGGATAAATGTTATGGCATGTGTACCTTCCACATTGCATCATTGTATTAAGTTTGAATATAATGGTCAAATTCATGTCATTCTCACTAACCCACCTCCATTTAAGACATGTAACATGACCTATAGCCCAAATGATGTTCTTATTCATTTCAACACATCATCACCTCCACAACCTAGTTCTAAATCCTCTATAGGTTCTGCTACCCTGAACACACCTATACCAACTACATAGGTTCTTGACAAGGATCCCATGGAGGAAACCTTCAAGAGATTATCACTTGGTGAATATCATTTGTTAATTTTCAACATGTTCCATACCCCTCAAGAGTATGGAAAACCACACATGAGTGACAACTATGATCCTCATATTGGTATGATCATCACATATGGTCTAACCTAGCTCAAAACCAGCTTCACATATGAGGGAATTGATCAATCTCTTGTCTGGGTAATTCATCCTCTTCACCCCAGAAGTTTAACTATGACTTTACCTTCTTAATTATGCCTATCTTTGCACATGCTTATCTCTATAGGTGTTCTTGGAAATTTTTTAGTGTAGGATATTATGAGCAAGGTTTTTATATGTCCATTCAATACCCTACCCATCAAACCATTGATAATGCAAAACAAAGGCATGGCATTGTTTATGTTGACCCAACTCAATCCATTAATACTTATTCTATTCCCATCATTGAAGAACTTGTATCTCCTTCCAACTCCTCTTTTCCACCATCACTCACTAAATTGGAGGTATCTATACCTCCTAATTTTTTTTCCATAAATGTCATTCACTTGGGCCCCCTTACCCATCGCCAAGGTAGGGAAACATAGTCCTTTCCTTTCATACATCCTCACATGATTGTTGAGGATTCTCCCATAATTAACACCATCTCTTGTGTAACTGATGATCACATTCTTACCTATATGGGTGATAATGATTCTTACATCGAATGAGCATTCCCTTCTGAGACATAAGTTATGTTAAATGAATCAACCATTGACATAAACATACCTTCTCATGATGACCCTCATATTCTTAAAATAGACAAATCTCTAGATTCTTTTGAACAAACTAAGTACACTTATGACCATATTAAGTATTTTGCTTGGTCCTACAAACACATGCCTGATATTGACCCCTCAATCATAACCCATAACATTATCACTAATCATGATGCTAAGCTAATTAAGCAAAAGCTCTCTAAAATGCATCCTCATATTGTTCTCTTTGTCAAGGATTATCTCCAACACCTCATCTCTCTTAACTTCATCTAACCTATTAAATACCTATAATGGGTTTCTAAAATTATACCTATTATGAAAGTAATAGGGAGAATCTATATTTGCACTAACTACCATGACCTCAACCTTGCTTGTCCAAAGGATGACTTTCCTTTGCCAAGTATTGATCAACTTGTTAATTTAATAGATGGCCATGAGATGTTATCACTTATGGATGGATTCTTAGGGTATAATCAAATCTTAGTTACCCCTAATGATCAACACAAAACAACCTTTATAACCCCATGGGGAAATTTTTATTATCATGTTATGCCCTTTGGACTAGAAATTTCTAGTGTTACCTATTAATGTGCCATGACTTATATCTTCCATGACATCTTACACATAATTATGGAGGATTGTGGCAATGACCTACTTGGTAAATATAAACTTCATCAAGATCACTTGGAGGTCCTTAAAATCATTTTCACTTACCTTATTTAGTATAACATTTGACTCAATCCAAAGAAGTGAATATTTGGTGTTCTTTCTAGAAATCTCTTGGGCTTTATTATCTCTCTTTGAGGTATTGAAGTTGAACCTACTAAGGTTTAGGCAATCCTCTAAATGCCTCCACCAACCAAACTCAAACAAATCTAAAAACTCCAAGGTAAACTCCAATCGATTCATCAATTTATCTCTTAGCTATTGGATCATTGTCAACCTTTTCACCATCTTCTCAAAAAGAAAATTCCTTTCCATTGGGAAAAAATGTGAGGTATCCTTTGATGCACTTAAATGGTATCTCCTTTCTCCACCTATCCTTATTCCACCTAAAGAGGACCAACCCTTATATCTTTATATCTCTTTGACCAACCATTCTTTAGGAGCTATGATAGCATATAGGGATAATCACCACCATGAGCAAGTAGTCTATTACATAAGTTGAATGCTTATTGACTACAAAACTCAATACACTCATATCTATAAGTTGTGCCTTTCTTTGGTATTTACAACATCTAAACTAAAACATTACCTCCTCAACCACAAAACTTATGTTGTCACCCACACTAACCCTCTCACATACATCCAATCTAAACCTTACCACAACCAATGCATTGCTTGGTGGCTTGTGCTTCTTGCTGAATTTGATTTGGAATTCATCCAATATAAGTCCATCAAAGGGAAAACCATCACTAACCAACTAGATTCCACTCCTCTCCTTGATATCCAACCCTCAAATCTTGAATTCCTTTGACAAATCTATTTATGTGCTTTCTAATGATGATATCACCTATCAAATGATGATGTTCTTTGATGGATCTAAATGTCAAAATTATGGGGGAGTAGGGGTTATCCTCATCCCTCTTCACAGTGACTTGATGCCTTTATTATTTAAACTAGACTTTGACTACACTGACAACATGGCTGAATATGAAGCCTTAATTCTAGGGCTTCAAATGGTTATCTTCTTAGGAATCAACTCCATAACCATTTTTAGTGACTCACAATTAGTCATCAACTAGGTCAATGGTTCTTATTTATGTAAGAATGAGACTCTAAAACTATAAAAGCATCATGTAGATACCTTATTAGAATCATTTGAGCATTACCTTTTATAGACAATTCCTCACTTAACCAAAATGTTTGCAGACACAATGGCTTATTTAGCCTCCCACATACCCTCTTCCTCCTCTCCTTCCAAAATCTACATCATTATACATCACTTAACTTTGCCTTCTTACATTTCCTCCAACATCCTCTTTGTCAGGAATATTAGTCATGATCCGCATGACTTGTGGTATACTCAACTCAAATATTACCTCTCTTACTCTATTACTCCTCCTGACCTCTCCTACATTACGTGGAATGTATTTGTAAAGTATGTTGCATGTTACACTATGCTAGGGGGACTTCTCTATAAATGGGGTTTCAATGGTCTCCTCCTTCGATGTCTTACTGGTAAATAGATTCCCTTTGCTATTAAGGAGGTTCATGATGGGATTTGCAATGGTCATTTTAATGGTCACACAATTTCCAAACATCTCCTTCATCTTAGCTATTATTGGCAAACACTCTCTCATAATTATACTAACCATGTTAGATGTTGTCTCAAATGTCAAAAACATGCCAACCTATTTCAAATTTCTAATCATGCCTTACAAGTCACTAAGGACTTTTAGCCCTTCTATCAATGCAGTTTAGACTTAATTGGTGAGATTAACCCCTATTCCTCTCTTCATCACTGATCAATCATAACAACAATAGAATACTTCACTAAGTGGATTGAGGCCATTCCTCTCATATCCACTACGACTGAGAAAATCATTGAATTTATCAACTATCATATCATATGCCATTTTGGTGTACCTTAAAAAATCATAACTAACAATGTTAAGTCTTTCAAAAACAAGACTATCCAACAAGTTTGTGTTGACTTTGGTATCAAAATCAGCTTCTCTTCACCCTATTTCTCATAAGCCAATGGGCAAGCTGAGGCCTCTAAATTTTTTTGACTAAAATCCTTATAAAAGTGGTTAACATTGCTGGCAAGGATTTACACATTCACATCTTGTATGCTTTATGGGCTTATTATACTAGCATTCATACTCCTACAAGAGCTACACCTTTCTCCCTGGTCTATGGGATGGAACCTATTTTTCCCCTTGAAGTCCAAATTCCTTCTCTTAGGATTTCACTACAAGACATTCTAACTAATGATGAATTTTTCCAAGAATGTTTGCCTCAACTTGAGATGCTTGATGAACACCATCTTGTAGTGCTTAACCATCTCCACATCTACCAAGAGCATATCAAATCCACCTATGACAAAAAACTTAAAGAGCATGATTTCAATATTGGAGATCTCATCTTAAAGGAAAATTAACATGTAACTAACTTTCAAAAAATCCAAATGGGGAAATTTTTATCCTAATTGGCTAGGACCCTACATTATAACTCATAAATATGGCTCTAGAGCTTATCGCTTGTCTTCTCTCAAAGGATGACTAGAACTTGAACCTCTAAATGTATTGAATTTATGACCATTCTTTTTTTAATTAAGTGACACTTGACCTTGTGTTTAAATTAAGCTCATCCCTTGAGAAAACCCCCTATATTCATATTATTTTCACCTTACCCTTATTCTTCCACACTTAGTTAACCAACAAAGTGTTTTGGTTTTGTCCCAAAATGTGGAAAACCTATAAGCCTCTATAGACTTGTCCATGACTAAAGTAATAAAAGGACTTAAAAAAACAAAAGAAAAATAAAATAATATGGGATACATCAACTACTCCAAATCATGCCTAGCTCTTGAAAAAATTAGTCTACTCACTTGAAGGATAGATATATTCAAATATACGACTCCCTTGAAGGATAGCTATTAAAAACTAGCAAAATAAAAAAGACTAGACTTTACCCTTGAAGGATGGATAAGTCAAAAAACCACTATCAAAGGCAAATATGATTTAGAAGATACCCTACTAATTAGCTTCATCCCATTATGGGCTTCCTACATTGATTAGCTTACTTAATAAAACCAAAAACAAAGAAAAAATAAAAAAGCAACACAATAACTTTATGTCATGGACTTGTCTATAGTCGCTCTCAAGCAACCCACAAATGAGGTATACCATGATTACTCCAAAGGTTATACTACCTCACTACTCCTATTCCATTTTACACCCTCTTTCTCTCAAAAACAAATTTTCAAGGGACTTTGAGATTACTTGACATAATGTGATAACCACGCTTTTCTAACTAAAAAATGGTCAACTAATGCAATGCATAAAAAAGGTTCAAAATTTAGAGCCTATTTATGTTGTTATTTTGGTTTGTGTCAATAATGAGCACCTTATCTCTCTATTTTACCTTTCACTTCACATATTGATTTTTCTTCTATAGATATATTTTCCAATAGAAGAACTCACCATCTCAACTCATAAACATAACAACTCTAAATCCTACACCTACCCCAAAACCAATGCCTAAAACCAATCATTTCTAGTATATACCATCACATATATGGGACAATGGTAAAAATGCAACATGACCTCTATTTTCCTAACTAAAAATAAATAGGAATAATGTCACAATGCCCAAATCCATCACTTATGCATACACCATCAAATATGGAAAATGCAAAATCCAAACAAACATGACCAACACATTCATTTTTAGTATACACCCAATCACATATATGGAAGGTACTAAGAATGCAACTTAACCATAATTTTCTCAAAAACCAATACGTAGGAAACAAACCAAGACCAAACCACTCAATTTTAGTATGAAACCAATCATATATATGGTAAATACTAAGAATGCACCTAAACCACAATTTCCCAAATACCAATACATAGGAAATAAACCATGACCAAAACATATGTTTTTAGTATAAACCATCACATATGGAGTATGATAAAAATAGAAATTAACCAAGCATATATAATTTCACTTATGGAAAGTGTTAAACCTTTATCTCATAAACACAACCATTTCATTTTATGCATATATCATCATTTATTGGAAAGCTAAGCATGAAAATATCATCTATTATGCACATGCCATCACATACATAGAAGTGTTAGTAAACCAACATCATCATTATATCAATATCATAAACATTCATCCAAAACCATAAACATATACATGAAAATAACATTTACATCATCATCACATCAAATAAAACATCTTATCATAACTCTGTGTGTGTGTGCACGTGCGTTGAATCAATATACATCATATATAAATATCAACATCTCTCATCTCTCTCATATACACCTCACATCATTAGCTCACAGGCTAGTATATATATAAAAAAATGAATAAATGCAAAAATATCTTTCAAAATCAAGATCAACATGACCTCCTCAAAATCATGATAGATGTGATGAAGCAGTGTCGCCACCATCCTCTCCCTATCTCCATCTCTATGCACTAAAACCTAATGTCCTTGTCTCTAACCGTTCCTTCTCTTTGAAATCTACAAATCTAGGAATCTACAAAAACTCATGGATATCCCTCTCATAGTATGTGATCTCATCTAGTGTAGCGTTATATCTCATAAGAGATACAATCTATAGAGGACCCATGGTACCTTCTTTTCCTACTGCCTATACTACTACCTATGGAGGAGGAGGAGGAAGAACAACTACCAATACCCATGTGGCTAACCTTAATTGATCTCTCTATGCTATCAATGAGTTTAATCATCTTGGTATACTATCCACCTAAGTCTAAAGATGGCCCACCTTACCATATAACCCTAGGACATCTACCTATGAAGAATCCTATGAAAGGAATATAACATATTTGTCTTGTATGGCCATGTCCCTGGCATATAATGTTATATCCCTCTTTAGAACTATAACATATCTAGCCTACACGACTGCATCTCTCACTTGAATAGTGACATATATATCTTGTAATGTTGCATATCTATCCTAAATCATGGCATCCTTAGCTTGCACGACCATATTCCTCTCTTGTATGGCCATGGTTCTAGCCTATAAAGTAACATCTCTCTCATGTGCCAAACCCTGCATCTATGGAGCTGGCCTCCTAACTAGTACAAATAGGTGTAGTCCTACCCACCATGATTGGTATGCCTTACTAAACTTAGCATCAACCACATTTTTACTTACCAGTAGCTCCTCAAACTTAGTTCAATCTATCTCTAATGGCAAAGGGAGTGGTACCTTGATGTCATCACATCTATATCTAGGGAAAGTAGGTGGAGCATCCTACATAAGGCTGAGTTGTCTCTTGACCTATGCCATGAGTATCATCTCAAGCTCCCTTACTATCCTACCTATATCCCATAGTGTGCTCTTTATCCCAATGAGATCCTCCCCCTAACCTATAAAAATTAGATATGTCAAGTAGGGGTGCTAAATAATATCTCATAGACTCAATCCATCTAATAGCCCCCTGTAGTGTGTGATATCCTGCACAACACCATCAGCTTGTGTCTATGCCATGGCCTCTCACCATCATCTAAGCCTGACTCTAAATCCCACTATAATCATGAATGATAGTCCCAGTGGCCACATAACTATGATGTGTTCATATGTCCAATAATGTAGTAGGTTTCCAATATATAAACTATAGCATCTATGTAGATGTAGACCCCACAACTCTCTATATAACTCAGCCAAGTATATATGCCCCATGAAAAAAATATCCTCTACTCTATCATCTAAGCTAGGACCCCTATCAAGGTGATCATAAATCTACCACCATCTACATATAGCAGTGCATACACCATGATGATCATCATCATCAGGATGCTAAGATGATGCTTCTCCTCATTCACCAAAAATAGAGGCTCATAAGTGAATGATGTTGACTGATATGTAACCTCACTCATGTGCTCACCTAAAAAAGACACCATATATATGTCATGTTCCTCCCTCATGCATGAAAAAATCCACTCACCCTATAGCGGTAATCTAAGGATCATGTATACATCCTCTAGTGTGACTGTCATCTCACCAGTCGATAGGTGAAAGGCAATGGTGGTATGATCCCACCTCTCAATCAGTGCAATCATCAAGTTGACATCTTGAATGACTTGGAAATATTTTTTAACTCTACCAAGACCAAATACATCCATGTGGTCCCACTCATTTATTGACACATCTCTCTTAATCCTAGATAGGAGTGTCAGAAGATAGTCTTTCAAGGTCAACTCATGCCTTGCCTACAACCATAAACACATAAAATTAATCAATAAACCTTTCTAACCACTACCTTAACCATTTTACCTATCCCATGGGAGAAATACATTGGCCTAAGGCCATTTTAGGCTATGTAGACAACACTCAATAGACATGGGGTCTTTTAGGGCTAGCTCAACCATCTACCCACCTAACTATCCAACTTATCCCTTTTTACCCAAGGCCTTATGACCTATCTCTCTTAAACCAAGCCTTTCAGCCAATCTCTCACTATTTAATTGAGTTAAATCTACTCTATGCCACATGATTTTCCTATTCCCTAAGTCCTCATGGATTTTTAACTCTTTTTCTCCTTATTTTTACCCTTTCCACTTTAACAAAGCCATTGATGTCAGTCACTTATTGATCAATATCAGTGCCTAGAATGCTGATGTTAGTGCACAACACACTAATGTTGGTTTCTTTACCACTTATATCAATAGAAATACCTTAACTAACATTTGTGGACTATCACCAATGTTAGTGACTAGTTTAGCTCTAGGACCAAACCCCACCCATTACCAATTTCTAATTTTAACCCTAAACTACCCTAAAACCCACTCAAACAAGCTTAAATATGCTCCTAACTTCCCACTACCCACCCACTACCCAATAGAAACCTATTACACCCCCACTCAACTCAAATTAACAAAATTACCAAAAAACACAAACCAAAAGTTTAAAGGACCCTACCTCATCTCTCTACCTCCACTAAGCTAGGATAACTGGTGCCTGTGTTATAACACCTCCAGCTAGGTATCTACCTCATCCCACTATTTGCTCATTTTTTAGATGTTTTTTATTATCTAACCAATCAACATTTAAATGAAATTGGTTAGCTACCTAGCCCCTTTTTATTAGGCTTGGTCAGCCATCGATGTCAGCTGTTTGTGCCCTAGGCAACCAATGTTGATTATTTTACCACTGACATTAGTATAACACTACCAATGTTGGTACCATACACTAGCATTTTAATGCTTTCACATCACTTTTTACAATCCCTTCTTTATTCTATGGAAATATTACACATACCCTACCTTTACAAACTTGACCATGGGGATCATTTTCACCTCCACTCATGCCAACTATTACCTAACCACATGTTTCATTATGCACCCACTCATTACATCTAAGTTTGGTGTTTTGATCATTCGTGCTATCTAGTACATGTTGACAATATATTAAATGTATGACTATCAGTTGATTTGGATCATCACTAACTGATCCTATCACTTGTGACCTATTATGTTTTTAGGAGCACTTCTACTTGAGATACCTAGAATACATTTGACTGTTAGAGCTATATTTTTGGTTGATCCTACCTTCTCAATTATCACTAAAAAGCTATGCCTTGGTAACTTTAACCAAAATCATCTATGACCACACCTATTTTCAACTTGTCAACACAACTTTTAATACTTTATGACCATGATGCCATTTATACACTACTAAACCACAACCAAGCAATCTAATTTACTCATTATCAAATTGGTTACTGATTTTGGGTTTTTCCTAATCAGTTCCCATTTTGAGGGGGAGGATATCACACCCCATGTCTAGACCACTCAACTTTCATTTTTGTCTTACAACTTGCTAGCACAACTTACCAAGACAAAAAGGGGAAAATGTAGACACCAAAATTATGTTACATAAATATATAACGTGTTGTGTTGAAACCCCCCTTAGACCTCCTATGTAACAAGTATTCCTAACACATACCTTTACCCCGTATATTTAATTAATTAATTAAGATTAATTGAATATTTCTTGTGCCACCTTTGCTTAGCCACCTTATCCCAATACCAATTCTCCACCTTTGAGTCACTACTAGACTTGGTCTCCCATAAAAATAACTAATTCTTACCCTATAAACCAACATTTAACAAATTACCTTATACCCAACCTCACATATCGACCATTTCTTAATAGGTGTCACACTTGACATACATAAATGGAAGAAAGGAGCCTAAAATAGCCTTTTTGACCTATTATTATGCCACCAACATTGGTCAACCTTTGATAGACATTCATCAGTCTAAGATTGATGATAGTGGGATCACTAATGTCAATTACTTAAGCAACATTCTAAACCCATTTTCTATCCCCCCAATAACATTCTCTCTCTCAAGCAAAAACTCACTCAAGTGATTAAAAGCACTCTTAACAAGCTTTTGGTGATTATCCATTATAACCAGTGATATGTCACCTCACTTATATGCTCACCAAATAATGACACCATATAGGTGTCATGATCCTCCCCCTACCTTGAAAATTTAGATACATCAAGTATGGGTACCAGATAATATCTCCTAGACTCAAGCCATTTGTAGCCCTCTATAGTGAATGATATCTAATACAATGCCATCAACCCATGTCTATGCCATGGCCTCTCACCATCATCTAAACTTGACTTTTAATCACACTTGAATCATCAATGGTATTCCTAATGGTTGCATATCTATGATGTGATCATATGCACAATAATATAGTAGGTTCTCAACACATAAATTATAGCATCTATATAGATGAAAACCCCACAACTCTCTATTCAACTGAGCCAAGTATTAAGTCCCCCATGTAAAAACTATCCTTTGCTCTATTATCTGAGCCAGGACCCCTGTCAAGGTGATAAAAAATCTTCCACCATCTATGTTTGGTAGTGCATATACCATGATGTAGATCATCATCAAGATGTTAAGATGATGTTCTTCCTCATCTACCAAAAATAGAGGATCATAAGTGAATGATGATAAGTGATACATAACCACACTCACATGCTTACCAAATAATGACACCATATGGATGTCTTGCTCCTCCCTCATGCATGAAAAAATATATTCATCCTACAATGGTAATCTAAGGATCTTTTATACATCTTATAGTGACTGTCATCTCACCAGTTGATAGGTGAAAGGTGTTGGTGGTATGATCCCATCTCTAAATCAGTGTGATCATTAAGCTAACATCTTGAGTGACTTGACAATATCGATGAAATCCACCAAGAAAAACTATAGCCATGTGGTCCCACTCATCTACTAACACATCTCTCTTGATCCTCATCAATAGTGTCAAAAGATGGTCTCTTAGGGTCAACTCATGGCTCTCTTGTAACAAAAATGCATAGAATTAATCAATAGACCTTTCTAACCACTACCATAACCATTTTCCCTATCCCATGGGAGAAGTAAATTGGTATGAGGCCCTTTTGGTCTATGTAGGAAATACTCAGTAAACATGGGGTCTTCTTAGGCTAGCTCGACCATCTACCCACTTAACTATCTAACCTATCCCTTTTTACCTAAGGTCTTATGACCTATCTCTCTTAAACTAGGCATTCTGGCCAATCTCTCACTATTTAACTGAGCTAAATCTACTTTATGCCATATGATTTTCCTATTCCATAAGGTCTCATAGCTTTTCAACTCTTTTTCTCCCAATTTTCACCCTTTTTACTTTAATAGGGCCACCGATGTTGATCACGTATCAACCAACATCAGTGCCTAGACTATCAACATCGATGCACAACATGATGACATTGGTACTTTTACCATCGATATCGATAGGAAGACCTTAACTGATGTTGATAGACCATTTCCAACATTAGTGACTAGTTCAGCTCTAGGGCCAAACCTTACCCATTACCCATTTCTAATTTTAACCATAAACTACCCTAAAACCCACCCAAACAAGCCTAAACATGCTCCTAACTCCCCACTACCCACCCACTACTCACTAGCAACCTATTACACCCCTCACTAAACTCAAATCAATAAAACTACCAAAAAATATAAACTAAAGGTTTAAATTTCCCTACCTCATCTCTTTTCCTCCACCAATTGGGATAACTAGTGCTTATGCTACCATGCCTCTAGTTGGGTCTCCACCTCATCCTACCATTTACTCAATTTTTTTGGTTTTTTCTTGCTCTCTAACTAATCAACATGTAAATTAAATTGGTTAGCCACCTAGCCCCTTTTTATCAGGCTTGGTCAATCACTAACATTAGTAGTTTGTGCCCTAATCCATTGACATCAATCATTTTACCACTGATGTCAGTATAAGACTACCAATGTTGGTACCATGCAATAGCATTTTAATGCTTACACATCACTTTTTATAGTCCCTTCTTCATTCTAGGGAAACTTTGTGCACACCTTACCTTTATAAACTTGACCATGGGGATTGTTTTCTTCTTCACTCATACCAAATATTACCCAACCACATGTTTCATTATGCACCCACTCATTACATCTGAGTTTGGTGTCTTGATCATTCATGCTATTTAGTACATGTTGACAATACCTTACATGTATAAAAATGACTTGATTTGGATCACCACTAACTGATCCTATCACCTACAACCTATTGTGTTTTTAAGAGCACTTCCTACCTCAGATACCTTGAACACATTTGACAATTGGAGCTATAGTTTGGTTGATCCTACCTTCTCAGCTATCACTAACAAGTTTTGCCTTGGTAACTTTAACCAAAATCCTCCATGACCATACCTATTTTTAGCTTATCAACATAGCTTTTTAGTACTTTATCACCAAGATGGCATCCCTGTACTATTAAACCAAAACCAACCAATCTCATTTACTCCTTGTTAAATCAGTCAAAGATTATGGCATCCCTATATTTTATGAATTCTAATTGTTTTTTATTATCATATACACAAGTCCTGTCCATCCCCAAGGAGTTATAAAAATCCTTCATTTCCATACCTCTACCTTAACCAAACTAAACTACTCACCCAAAATTCTTACCATCTCTCTAATTCCTCATATGACTCTTTTCCAACCCCATTAACATGTCAAATACCCTTCTTTATACTTAGAAAAGCCTTTTGTGAATTTCTAACTCCATTGCCCCTATAGACATCGATTATCCTACTGATGTCAATGATTACCCTTTTACCCAAATCACCCTGAACTAGCCTGAACATCCCTCTAACAAACCAAAATTGTATTTTGCTTACTCTATGATACTGACTGCTACACATAGGTTATAGAAAAGGTACATACAACTCTCTCTCTACTTTACTTTGTCATTTCATTTTTAACTCTTTGTATTAAATAGTGGATTATCATCCCACAAGAAGTTTTTCACTTCTTGGATCAAGCAATTTATATGGTAGCCCAGTCACCAACTTACTAACAAACATTTTTGTGATAGTGTGTTCTTATTTACAGGTGGTCCTCCCTAGCCAAAGAGGAGTTCCTAACTTTGTCTAGATATAATGTGCACCAATCTCAATACATATAATCACTAATCCCTAACTTTTCTTTCTCTATTTCTCACTTCTTAAATTTAATTAAAAATAATTGAAACATTTCTGGCACACCCAATGGGACATCACACCCCACCCCGTGCCTAGACCACTCAACTTTAATTTTTGTCTTGGAATTTGCTGGCATAATTTACAAAGACAAAAAGGGGAAAATGTAGACACCAAAATTATGTTACACAAGTGTATAATGTGTTGTTTCAAAACCCCCTTAGACATCCCTTGTAAAAACTCTTCCTAACCCATGCCTTTACCCCACATATTTAATTAACTAATTAAGATTAATTAAACACTCCCTATGCCACCTTGTTTAGCCACCTTTCCCCAAGAACAATTCTCCACCTGTGAGTCACTCCTAGACTTGGTCTCCCATAAATAACTAATTCTTACCATATAAACTAATTTCTAACCAATTACCTTATAACCAACCTCAAATATTGACCATTTCTTAATGGGTGTCACACTTGGCATAGAGAAATGGAAGAAAGGAGGAAAAAATAGCCCTTTTGACCTATTCGTATGCCACCAACATTGGTCAACCCTCAACCAACATCGATCAACTTGAGACCGATGTCGATGGGATCACTGACATCAATTACTTAAGTAACATTCTAAACAAATTTTCTATCTGCCATAAACATTCTCTCTCTCAAGAAGAAACTTACTCAAGAGATTCAAAGCACTCTTAACAAGCATTAGGAGATTATCCACTGTAACCAAGCTCATAAATTCTCTATACCAGTCAAATCCTGAACTAGAATTGATCTATTGTGCAAAGAGATCAAACTATAGTGAATAGGTGGCACACACTCATCTCCATTCAGTCAATCACCTTAACAAAGCTTTATCAAGAGTATTTATTTAGGTACTTATATCATTTAAGTATCCCTATATTCTATGAATTCTAATTGTTTCTAATTAATGTTTATAAAAGTCATGTCCATGACTGAGGAGGACTTGTAAAACTCCTTCATTTCCATAACTCTACCTTAACCAAACCAAAATCCTCACCTAGACTTCTTACCATTTCTCTAACCCCTCGTACGATTCTTTTCCACCCCCATTAACCTATCAAATATCCTTTCCCACACTCAAAAAATCCTTCTATGAATTTTTTACTCCATTTGTCCTATCGACATCAGTTATCCTACTGACATCAGTCACATTTCCACTATCTACATCATTTATCCTACCAACATCAGCAACTACCCTTTTAACCAAATCACCATGAACTAGCCTAAACAACCCTTTAACAAACCAAAAATATATTTTGCTTGCTTTGTGATACTGACTAATACACATAAGTTACAAAAAAGGTACATGTAAATCTCTCTTCCTTTCTTTACTTTACTTTGTCATTTCATTTTTAACTCTTTATATTAAACAGTGAACTATCATCCCCAGAGAAGTTTGTCACTTCTTGGAACAAGCAAGTTGCTTGGTAGCCCACCCACCAACCTATTAACAAATATTTTTTGGTAGTTTGTTCTTACTTGTAGGTGGTCCTCCCTAGCCAAAGATGAGTTTCAGACTTCATCTAGATATGGTGTGCACCAATTCAAGTACATATAATCAGTAATCCCCAACCTTTCTTTATTTGTTTATCACTTCTTAAATTTAATAAAAAATAATTGAAACATTTCTAAAATGTAGACACCAAAATTACGTTACACAAGTATATACCTGTTGTGTCGAAACCCCCCTTAGACATCCTTTGTAACAAGTCTTCCTAACCCATGCCTTTACCCCACATATTTAATTAATTAATTAAGAGTAATTGAATATTCCCTATGCCACCTTACTTATCCACCTTTCCCCAAGACTAATTATCCCCTTGTGAGTCACTACTAGACTTGGTATCCCACAAATAAATAATTCTTATCATATAAACCAATTTCTAACCAATTACCCTATACCCAACCTCATATATTGACCATTTATTAATGGGTGTCACACTTAGCACATAGAAATGGAAGAAAGGAGCCAAAAATAGCCCTTTTGACCTATTCTTATGCCACCAATGTTGTTCAACCATCAACTAATGTTAGTTAACCTAAGACTAACATCGGTAAGATCACCAACATCAATTACTTAAGAAATGTTCTAAACCCATTTTTTGGCCCCTACAAACATTCTCTCTCTCAATCAAAAACTCACTCAAGAGATTCAAAGCACTCTTAACAAGATTTTTTTGATTATCCATTGTAACTAGGCTCACAAATTCTCTATACTAGTCAAATCTTAAACTAGAATTTATCTATTATGCAAAGAGCTCGAACTACAGTGAACGTGTAGCACACACTCATCTTTGCTCAGTCAGTCACCTTAACAAAGCTTTATCAAGAGTTATTTTTTGGTACTTATATCATTTAAGTATCCCTATATTATATGAATTCTAATTATTTTTATTAAAATTTACACAAGTCATATCCATCCCTAAGGAGGAGTTAAAAATCTCCTTCATTTCAATACCTCTACCTTAGCCAAACTAAACTCCTCACCTAGACTTCTTACCATCTCTCTAATTCCTCATATGACTCTTTTCCAACCCCATTAACCTATAAAATATCCTTCCCTACACTTAGAAAATCCTTTTGTGAATTTCTAACTCTATTTCCCCTACAAACATTGATTATCCTACCAATGTCAATGACTACACGTTTACCCAAATCACCCCAAACTAGCCTGAACATCCCTCTAACAAACCAAATTTGTATTTTTATTACTTTATGATATTGACTGCTACACATAGGTTACATAAAAGGTAAATACAACTCTCTTTCTCTCTCTCTCTCTCTCTCTCTCTCTACTTTATCATTTCATTTTTAACTCTTTGTATTAAACAGTGGACTGTCATCACCTAGGAATTTTTTCACTTCTTAAAACAGGCAAGTTACTTGGTATCCCACTCACCAACTTTGGGTAGTGTGTTCTTACTTGTAGGTGGTCCTGCCTAACCAAAGAGGAGTTCCTGAATTTATCTAGATACGGTGTGCATCAATCTTGGTATATATATAATCACTAATCTCTAACCTTTCATTCTCTATTTCTCACTTCTTAAATTTAGTCAAAAATAATTGAAACATTTCTTGCATGCCCAGTGGGACATCACACCCTACCCCATGCCTAGACCACTCAACTTTCAATTTTGTCTTGGAACCTGTTGGCACAACTTACCAAGATAAAAAGGGGAAAATGTAGACACTAAAATTACATTACACAAGTGTATAATGTTTTGTGTCAAAACCCACCTTAGACATCCTTTGTAACAATTATTCCTAACCCATGACTTTACCCCACATATTTAATATTAAGATTAATTGAATATTCCCTATGTCACATTGCTTAGCCACCTTTCCCCATACCAATTCTCCCCCTCTGAGTCACTACTAGACTTGGTCTCTCACAAATAACTAATTCTTACCCTATAAACTAATTTCTAACTAATTACGTTATACCCAACCTCACATATTAACCATTTCTTAATGGGTGTCACACTTGACATAGAGAAATGGAATAAAAGAGCCAAAAAATAGCCCTTTTAACCTATTCTTATGCAACTGACATCAGTCAACCCTTGACCGACATCATTCAACTCAAGACTAACATCAATAGGATCATCGATGTTGGTTACTTAAGAGACATTCTAAACCCATTTTTTGGCCCATCACAAACATTATCTCTGTCAAGCAGAAACTCAAGAGATTCAAAGCACTCTTAACAAGGTTTTGTTGATTATCCACTATAACTAGGCTCATAACTTCTCTACACTAGACAAATATTGAATTGCAATTGATCTATTGTGCAAAGAGCTTGAGCTATAGTGAATAGGAGGCACACACTCATCTTCATTAAATCAATCCCCTTAATAAATTTTTATTAAGAGTATTTCTTTAGGTATTTATATCATTTAAGCATCCCTATATTCTATGAATTCTAACTATTTTTTATTAGCATTTACATAAGACCCATCCATCCCTGAAGAGTATTTACAAACCTCCTTCATTGCCATACCTCTACCTTAACTAAACCAAACTCCTCACCTAGAATTCTTACCATCTCTCTAACCCCTCATACGACTCTTTTCCAACCCCATTAACCTATCAAATATCCTTTCGTACACTCAAAAAATCCTTCTATGAATTTTTGACTCCATTTCCCTACCAACATCAGTTATCCTACTGACATTGATAACATTACCACTACTAACATCAGTTACCCTACCGATGTCAATAACTACCCTTTTACCCAAATCACCTCAAACTAGCCTGAACAACCCTCTAACAAACCAAAATTATATTTTCTTAATCTATGATATTGACTACTACACACAAGTTATAGAAAAGGTACATGTAACTCTCTCTCTCTCTCTCTCTCTCTCTCTCTCTCTCTCTCTCTCTCTCTCTCTCTATCTATCTATCTATCTATCTATCTCTCTCTCTCTCTCTCTCTCTCTCTACTTTACTTTATCATTTCATTTTTAACTCTTTGAATTAAATAGTGTACTATCATCCCTTGAGATGTTTTTCACTTCCTCAAACAAGGAAGTTGATTGGTAGCCCACTCACCAACCTACTAAAAAATATTTTTTGGAAGTGTGTTCTTACTTGTAGGTGGTCCTCCTTAGCCAAAGTGGATTTCTTAACTTCATTTGGATATGGTGTGCACCAATCTAGGTACATATAATCACTAATCCGCAACCTTTCTTTCTCTATTTCTCACTTTTTAAATTTAGTCGAAAATAATTGAAATGAAGGGATCCCACATAATAGTTTCCCAAATTTTTCTCTTTAAATTAGTTCCCAAAATTATTCTATCCAAGCATCCAACATGAAAAATATTTTGGTCGAGCATGCAATAGTTTTTTAGAAACTAACAGGACTGTTACCTCATTGCCATGAATACCATCAGATCCAGCTTTCTCCCGGTAGTGAACCCCATAACATTCATCCATATTATTTTCTTCAAAATATTGAGATTAAATATATGTTTTATTAACTTCTACAAGTAGGCATCATTTGACCTAACACTAGCCCATATTCCTCCCCCATCTTTATCATTCATAAAAAAGATGGTTCCTAGTGGATTTGCATTGATTTTTTGAGAACTAAACAAGCTCACCATTAAGGAGAAATTTTCATTTTAGTAATATATGAGCTCCTAGATGAACTCCAAGGTTTATAAAATTTATCCAATCTATATATAAGATCAATGTATCATCAAATCCACATTCAATAAGTAAAAATTCCAAAATAGACTTTCATACACATGATGATCACTATGTGTTTCTTGTCATGCCATTTGGGCTTACCAATGTCTTATTACAAGGCCTAATGAATATATTATTCTTCCTCTTCTTTCATACATTCATCTTAGTATTATTTTATTACATCCTCATCTACCATAGAACTTAGGAGGATCACCTCAACCACCATGACACTACCTTGGAAATTTGTTTAAAGAATAATTTATGTTCCAAATGGTCTCAATATTCTTTAAATAAAACAAAGGTCAAGCACCTTCAGCATATTATCTAATTCGATTGTGTTTTTTTTGACCTCACCAAGATTGAGGCTATGAAAAATTATTTAAAACCTCAGACACTCAAAAGTATACATGGATTTATTTGCTTAATAAGATACTACTAAAAATTTGTCGAAGATTATAACAAGACTATAGCCCATTGATGAGTATGATCAATAAATACTCATGAGTATGGTTGAAATCATCTTTAATTTGATTTATTTTTAATGTGAACCACACCCATATTGGCCATGCTATATTTATCCAAGCCATTTGTTATTGAATGTGATGCTTATGACATGGGCTATGGTATTGTGATCATCCAAGACAAACATCCCATTGCCTTCACTTGCAAGGTCCTCATTGGGTGTAATTTGGTATGTTCCATGTATGGAAAAGAGATGATGTATATCCTCCATGTAGTCAAAAAATGACATACATACTTGGTAGGATGACACTTTTTCATCAAAACTAATCACCAAAACCTCAAATATTCTATATGGCAATATGTCTCTTCACTAAATCAACAAAAATGTGTTTCTAAACTCATGGGGTATGAATATGAGATCACATACACAAAAATAAAGGAAAAATTTAAGTATCTAAACTCATGGAGTATGATTATGAGATGATTTTATATTGTATCTATTCCCATTTACACATGCATTAATGATATTCAATAGGATTGGCATCGTGATAACCCCATCCAAAATCACATTATCTAATTATTTATTGATTCATATATTAAACCTTGATATTATTTGTATGGCCACATATTGTGATGTAAAAGCCTCCTTGTATTAATCTTAGGATCCAATTTCAAATAGACTATTTTTAAAGAGTTACATGTCTCCACTTCGATAGGTCATTTAGATTTCCTAAAAACTTATGCACAAGTTTACCATAATTTATTCTAGCCTAGAATCAAGTAAGATATCAATATATTTACTACATAATGTGATACTTGACAATATCACAAAGGGGAAATAATTGCACCACCAAGTTTAGTCCATCCACAATACCTTCTAAAATGTATTTTTACTAACCTTTCAATGTATTTGATAAAATCCCTCCCCAAATATAGAGTAAAATCATCCATTATCATGGTGGTGGATTGACTCTATAAATATGATCATTTTTATGATATACACCACCCCTACATGTCTTCCACCATATCCTAGACATTTATTGATGAAATATTATTACTTCATGGCATTCCCACCTATATTATATCAAATCATGGCTTAGCCTTCATGAGTCATTTTTGGAAAGAACTCTTCAAGCTCTTTGGAATACATCTAAAAATGAGTCTTCTATATCATCTAAAAACTGATGGACATAAATAAATTATCAATAAATGTTTGGATACCAATCTCCACTATTTTTTCATGGAGAAACACCATTAGTAGGTAAAATGGCTACCTCTCACAAAATGGCATACAACACCTTCTAATAATGTGGTAACCAAGATATCCCCTCTAAAGTTTTCTATTGTTAATATCTACCATATCTTGTCTCATATATACAAGGAAACCCTCAAGTGCAGGTTGTTGATGCTACACTCAATGCAAACAATAATATCCTTCACTTACTCAAGGATAATTTTCATGACCTCATATTTTGATGTATTTTATTGTCCTTCGAGACATTACTTTAATGCTTAGTTGGATATTTATTAGCATGATTAATTATTTTTATTATTGTTAATTTGATTTAGTAGATTAATATTTTATTTCATTAGACATTTGATGAGATTCATTATTGTGATGATGTGATTTTTTTCATTTTGTATTTTATACGTTTCATATTATCATATTGGTATTTGATTTAGTTTAATATTTAATTTATTATACTAGATATTGGTATCCCATTCAGATACTACTAATGTATTATTTTGGTGATTGTAAAAATAAGGAAAATGAGTTAGGTTGGATGTGTACTTTGGTAGTAGTAGATATGAGGGGATGGGGGTAATAATGACTTATTTGATCATTTTTGAGCTAAGTTTATTAACTTTTTTAGTCTTTTTTCGTGATTGAAATTAATTTTAGATTCTTATGCTTTAATACACTTCTTTAGTAAGTTGTTGTGTGATTAGTCTTTGACTACATTAATTTTGTCTTAGTGGGCATGTTATTCTCTTATGTTTTTCCTAAATTACATTATTTTGGTTATTTCATTATTTTTATAGTCTTGGTGCATGGTGATTTATCCATTGATGATATTTTAGGTTATTTTCTTGGTGATCATGTTGATTACTAACTTGAGGGCTTGATCATGTAAATGGACTATGACTAGGTCATAAGGTGATCATTATTTTATTATTTATGGGGTTTTAAACATACTTGATAATTACGTCATAACAAACCAATTCCCCAAGCCATTTACCATAGAGTAACTTTGTGGACTTAGATTTTAGGTCATTTTGGTTTTGTTGAGATCATTTTGATCAAACCCTAACTTGAAATGTTTTTGGATTTTTATATGGAAACTTTAGAGGTTCTGGTATGGGAATTATTAGTTTTTTTGCAATTACATTTTCCCTAGGAACTTGTAGGATTTGTGGGTGTAAATGAAGGTTGTTTATCATCGCATGTCCTTAGTCATTGGTAGAGAAAATGCAAAAGTAAGGTTTATCATTAAATACAATCATGAGTGTTCAAAGGAGCTCAGATGGGTGCATGATAAAGAGGAGAACAAAGAATGAATAACAAGGTTTTGTTTTCTATTTTTTTCTTAGAGTCCATGGTTATCTACATTTTCATGGTGAATTATAAGTAAGTTATATTGGTTTTGTTGATTTAGTCATGTGTTATTTATTTCAAGCTTGGCCATTACATGATAGGTGTAATGGGAAGTTGAGAGACTTCCCATTAAACATAAATTGTGTTATTTTATCCATTAGAGGCATAATTGATATGAGATTATGTTATTATTTTTTTATTTTTTTAAAAACAACTTTGTGTGTCTATATGAATTCAACTGGGTATTCATGCTAAGATTTATTTTTTTACTCTAAATATTTTGAAGTTATTTTAGTTGAGTGTAGTCAATTTTTAGTTATTATGAGTGGGAATGCTTTGCTATGGAGTTATTATATCAACTGTATGATTTTTTCATGTAGGTTTTATGTTGGAATGGCATGGCCAAGTTAGTTTATGTTTTATGGTGGTTTTGTGAGTAATGAAATTTATAGTTTATGCAGATTTGTGTTTTTATGGTGGCTTTATGAAATTGATTTATGGGTTTCTAAATTTTGAGTTCAAATTTTTTTATTTTTATAATTTAGTTATTGGGGTAAAATTCCTAGCTATTTTGAAGTTACTTTTCATTATTAAAATATTTAAGGACTACATGAGTAGTAAAGAGGATTTAATCATGGCATTAGTTTATAATGAGTGTCTTTTACTTAGAGTTAGTTATGTTGTTTGATTGGGATTTATTGATAACCTCTATTTTTATTTTCATTTTAATTTTATTATACAACTAATGGGATCAATTTTGGGGCAATTATGTTTTTATTAATGATTATATCTATAGAGATGGAACCAAAGTGAGTTAAATCAAGCATTAGTCAAGAAAAATCAAAACAATTTATGAAGAACATAACTAACTAAACCAACTCCATCAATTGTGTTTGACAAGTGAATTTTAAGAGCTAATGAAAGAAGGAATATACCAAAAAACATTCCCAAGAGTTTCCCTCCTCCCAATGTGGCTCAAAACATGATTTTCTCCTTCATTTTGTACTTAAGTTTTTGTCAATGATGAGTGGATTTCTCCTTCATCATCTCTCAATACACCAATGAAATTAGGCTCATCATATTGATCAAATGTATGCCAATAGTGAAGTTATCCTATTAAAAATCAGGCATAATAACACTAAAAAAAATGACCTATGAAGATAATCTTGGATAATAACTTTACACCAAAAAATCTTGAAAATATGGGTGAGAACCCTTGTATTTATAGATTTTGATAAATAATTAGAATCAGCCATGACTGTCCATCTTGAGATCAAGATGTGTGTCCATAGATCAATTCAATTTGGGAGGCTCAATTCATAAATATTCCCATCCATATTTGGGATAATGGGGAATTAATGAGCCATGGGAGGGTTTAAATTTTCTATTTTTTGCATTTATGGCTTATGGATGCCACCCCATTGATGATGTCACAAGATGATGTATATTTGAAAAATAAATTTCCAATTAATAGATTTTCAATAACTTCCATGGATTTCCACTTGAAATTTTTAATTTGGTTTAATTTTCTTACATTAGTTTAATTAATTTTGTGTAATTATTTAGGAATTGGTTGCTCACTTAATCAAACTAGTTAAAATGTCAAGTTACTTAGTCATAATTTGACTGGAGTGTAATAAAAAAAGATGTTAGTTGTATATGGAAAAATACCTTATTTAGGACACTGTCAACATGAAATAATACATTCATATGTCATGTGCTTTTGAATTAGAATAATTTAGTGATTTAGAGCATCAAATTGCATTTCCATCATTTTAAATGGAAATGATTTGATAAAAAGCTAATAATCACATCAAATGCATTACCCCATTCAGGGATACATTAGCCTAAATTATCAGTTGTATATGACAATATCAAACTATTTAACATGTTTTATTAATTTTGGCATTAATTGTGCATTGTTGCATAATTTAGAGTAAGATTTATAATTTCAACATAATGGTGATAGGAATTGGATGTCTACATATTTACCCTATTTGAGAAGGCATAGTGAGACATTCAGTCGAAGAAATGTCTTTTCAAAAAAAAATTGTTGTCTAGAAGAAGTTAGAAGGAAATGACCCGTGACGACCCCTCAAGAAGAAATATGATATTGAAAGAGAGGGATGAAATCTCTAGAAGAGAGAAAGAATTAAATATACCCATGAATGAGATTAAATCCATAAAAGCTAATGCTTACATGGATTGATTTTCAATGATCAAAATATAAAATAGAATATAATAGGCCCCAAGATGAGGTGGGGGGAAGTGGGAAGGATGTAATCCCAAAATGTATGTGACACTCTTTAATATATCCAAAGATAGGATGAAAGCTAGACAATTAGGGAATGATCAATCCCAAGACAAGTTGCACACTTTAAAACTTATAAAATGAGGTCAAAAGATATAGAGCTTGGAATTAGAATAAAAATGAGAGCATTTATCAAGAAAATAAAATAATAATGTGCCCCATTAGAGAGGATTAAATCAGTTGATAATGAAATTTTGCTTTAGTAGGGATGATTTTGATCATTGATAAACGATTTTTTCCTAGTAGGCCTGATTTTGATCAATGATAAAGGATTTTACCCTAGTAGAGTGGATTTGATTGATGATTGGTCTAAATGTTATACCTCGAGAGGGGAAATTAGAAATAATAACTCAAATTTATAATCTAATCCATATATTAATGATGATCATGCATAAACACAAATGTTAGGGTCTGAATGGTGGAAATAGCCATAAAAACCAAACATATATGGATGCATAATGTGATGAAAGAGAGGATCAAAAGAATGATGGTAGTTGAGCTAACTTAAGATATGTCATGTATCTAAACACTACTTACATATTCCAAATAGACCTCAATCCAATTTAATTCACCCAAAAGTGAGATAAAATGGAATGAGATATGAATAAATAAAATAAAAATAGGCCACTATGTAATCAGAGTAATAATGTATGCCAAGAGATGCACATATTTCATAGAGTCTTGTATTTAGTTCATTGATGCATTGAGAGTTGATCTTTAGAGCATCACTAACTTTGGGACTTGAATTCCAAAACATTTGTTGCTTACTATAGAAAGAATAAATGATGCATCATAAGTATGAGTAACCTATAATGAAATTATATTTTGATTATGATGAGCTAGTTTAAATATGAATACTTATAACTAAGGATAATGATAAAAACTGTCAACACTAGAGTTACAACTATTTGCATTTAAACAAAAACAAACAAACAATAAAAAAGATAAAAAATAATACATAAATGTAACCTAACTTAGAATCAAGATATGAATAATCAAGACTTAAGTCAAAACAAGAATGTATAAAATCAAAGCAATAACAACCTAATAAACAACATGAAAGTGAGATATGAATAATCAAGATCCATGTGTATGAATAAGATGTACTTAGAAAATAAAATAAAATAATAAGTTATATACAATGATAAGCAAATCAAGCCTAACTAAAAACTAGACCAAAAGTGTTTATAGAATGCATTTGAACTCCCAAAAGAACAAAATAAAGCAACATAAGACATAACAATACCACCAAAGACCAAAATAACAAAACATCAAGAACAAAAAACAAAGGAATAAAAATAATAAATAACAAAACAAATTAAATTGAGAGACAATAAAACATAACAAAACAATAATAAAAAAATCCAATAAACACACACAAAGAAGAGTTAGTCACAATGTTAGTGGAAGAAAAAAAAAGGTGATTTGTCCATGCAATTTTAATAGAGGCATTACTCTCTATGATAGGATGACCCCTAATATAAGAAATAATGATACTGATACCACAAGACAAGAACAAAAAAGACAAAGTTACCCCCAAGTGATAGAGAAAAAACATAGATTAAAATGGGGGGAAAATATGAGAATGAAGGTGTGGCCCAGTTAATTATAGATGTTCAAGATAAGTGGATGATGCCTATATAGTCCATGAACATGAGATACAAAATAAAATTTAGGTTAAATGTAGTTCTCCCAAGAAATGGGATAGAATAAAAGTGATGATAAGAAAACATGATTGATGTTATAGAGGAAATAATGAAAATGGGCTTGAAAAATGGAAAGAATATTCAAATGAGTGCTCAAAAAATGGTGAGAGTGTGAGAGATAACAACTCACAAAATGGTGAGAATGTGAGATCAGAATAAACAAAAGTACAAGACAATTTTTTCTATTTTGTTGAGTAGTTTCTAATGTTTTTTGTGTTTTGTGGAATAAGCAGCAAAAATAAAATATTAACAAAAGTTCCAAAGAACTACCTAACTAAGGATATGCATGTCCATAGGTAAAAGTTCAAACAATAGCTAAACTAGCTAAAATAAGGCACATGGATATAAATAATGGCACAAGGGAATAACTAATCAAGGATATGCACATCTAAGAGTAGAATTTCCAATAATAGCTAAAGTAGGATACAATGACCCATGCTCACAAAGTGGTGAGATCAAGATCATATTAAGGCAATAATGCCTACAAAATAATATAAAAATAATAAAATAATAGGATGTTTTGCTAGATAAATTTGAAGAATCATTCATTAAAAAAAACCATGTATCGATGTGTCTATGTTTACTTGTCTATACGAGGAAGCTACAAAATACTATTTAGGCTGAACTACTTTATAGAATTGGCATTGATTGTGTTCAAATTTCCTATGAGTCATAATCAATATCATAATTGGTAAATGGATAAAAAAATATCTAGGTTACAACGGTCCAAGGTATGAAAATAATATGGTTTTAAGTAGAACAGTTAATGATAAAAGGAAATAAAAATGAATAGGGTCTAAGATAGGATGATCCATAGTGGGATGAAAAAAAGTCTCATTAAAATATAAATTATCCAAATTGCCAATGGTCTAATGTTTCAACTATCCAGAGTCATAAAATAATATGGTTCTTATGAGAATAGTCTAAGGTAGGTCAACATAGAATGAATATGTTCCAAGATAGGATGGTCTAGGATATAATGGTGGGATAAAATGACTTCAGCACAAGTTACCCCTAAGTAATGGGTCTTGTATACAATGGTTCAAAAGTTATCAAGTGTAGAATTTCTTGATATATACAATGTTCATAGGCTCAATGTTTTCTTCACCACCTAGATTAGTGAGTAAGTATGACCCTGATCCATAATTTGTTGTGATGACATATGGGCCCAATCAATTAGGCTAAAAATTACCCTTTTTCTTGAATTCAACATTAGTATTATTATGATTCTCTTTAAATACCAAATCACCAATTTCAAACTACTAAGGGAGAATTCACTTGTTATAGCTTCTACAAAATATGTTCTAATAGGCTTACAAGTTGTCTAGAGTAGTTAAATGCATGCCATTGTGGAGTTTTATCTCTTACAATTTGTAAACTCTAAATCCTCATCATCTTTAATATTCTCCAAGGATACTCATAGTGAAGGTAATTCAATTTGAATTAGGATAATAGCTTTTGTGCCATAAATAAGGGAGTATGGAGTAGATCCTATGAGGGTTCAATGACTAGTGTGATAAGCCCAAGGGGAAAGAAAATTTTGAGGTGCCAATTATGGCTTGCATCATTGACAATCTTCTTTAGTATGGAAATAATGGTTTTGTTTGACATCTCATCTTAACCATTTCCATGCATGTTATATGGTGTGATTTATTGTGCTTAATTTTGAATTCTACACAATGATATGTAACATCTCAATTTAAAAATGATTCACCATTATCAAATATAGTTCAGGTTTGGATACCATATCTAGATGATATGATAATGAATGAACTTGTAAATATTATTCTCAATGACATAAGTGAGAGGAATGGCCTCAATATAGTTAGTAAAATACCTGGTAACAGTGAGAATATGTTTAAGGCCATCAAAAGATGTGGGGGTAATTTTCTAGATGAGATCGAGGACACATATAGAAAATGGACATGGTGTAGTAATTAGTTGTAGTAGAAATGAAGTTATGTGTATCAAACTACCTTGTTGTTTACAAAAAACACACTTCTTGACATAGTTACAATCATCTGTCTCTATTTTGGTCCAATAATAACCTATTTTGAGGAGATTTTTAGCTAAGACTACACCATTGGTGTGGGTCCCACACATTGCTTCATGAAACTCCCTAAGTGATAATTTGGATTCTCTTGAAGATAAACAATGAATAATTACTCCATCATATCTTTTATGATAAAGAAATTTTTCTAAGTAGGGTATAATAGGCTATGTGATGATTGAATTTTTTTTATGATTATTGGAAAGGTAAGGCAGAAAGACATGGTCATGAAAATAATTATAAATGCTTTGAAACCAAGGTAGTTTAGGTGGGGGATTGGGACCAATAATGGTGGATACCCTATCTAAATCTGGTAAGACATGAGTAGGTTGTAGAATATTTAAATGAGATATTGATACTCTTTAGTACTATTATCAATATGTATCATGGACCCAATTATTTCCATTGCATAACCATATTTGTTATTAACCCATGGTACTTGTTTAAATTGTAGGGATTTGAAATGAGTTTTGAGATTATCCACAATATGAATATAGGGTACAAGCTTGACATATCTATTCTAAAATCAATCTATGTTTTAATTGATAATCAATTCTAAATCCCCATAAGCCATTAGGTGTTGAATATCCCACTATAATATAAGATGAAGTCCTAAAATAAGTGATTCATACTCAAAAATATTGTTGGTACAAATAAAATTAATATGAAATGCCTTGGGAATCAAATCCCCTTGTGGTGTAATCAATAAAATGTTTTCCCTAAATCAATGGGAAGTGAAATAACCATCAAAGTATAGTTTATATTACTCAGGTTCATATTGTACCTCATATATTATCATAATAGAATCATATGGAAAATGAACTCTGAGTGGTTGAGTGTCTATAGTAAGGTCCTTTTCAATTCAACCAACAATAACTTGCCCTTTATAGAGTTTTGATTCTGGTACTCAAAATCAAATTCTCTTTAGATAATGATACATTTGGCCATGCGACCTATAAAATATATGTTGGATAATAATACTTTTATGGGGTCCACTTTATCAATAATAATGGTTTTATTGTTCAACATATAGTGTCATAACTTTTAGGACATGAACACCATAACTAAACATGCCTTCTCAAGAGGCATATAATTATGATCATAAGCCAATAGTATACTTCTCAAATATTAAACCACATGTTCCTTGCCCTGATCATCATGTTGGGCCAAGATTGCACCAGTGCATGTTCGGTCACTAAAATATAAATAAATAATGACTGTCTAGGTATTAGTAATCTTAAAATTGATAGGCTGGCAAAATATGCTATGAGCTTCGCAAATGATAATGGACACTCATGATCCCACTAAAACATAATCCCTTTCTTCAAGAGATGTGTAAATGGGTGGCACTTACCTACTAATTATGAAATGAACTTATGAATAGATTGTATCTTTCCTTATAGGCTATGGATCTATTTAAGATTGGAATATGGAGGCATTTCAATAATTTCCTTGACCTTAACAAGGTCTAATTTGATCCCTTTTTGTGATACGATAAACCCTAGAATTTTTTGTGAACACTAAAAACACACTTTTTGGGATTCAGATGGACCTTATACTCATGAAGTCTCTCAAAAATTCTTTGTAGAACACTATGATGTCTAGCATGTATTCTTGATTTAGCTAATATGTCATCAACATAGTCTTCAATAATATTGTACATCATTTCATGGAAGATAACAGTCGTATCTTGTTGATAAGTGGTTCTAACATTCTTCAATCCAAATGGCATGACTTGATAATAGAATTTTCCCTATAATGTGGTGAATTCAATTTTAAGCTAGTCTTCTTGATTTATCTTGATCTAATTGTATCCATAAAATTTATCCATATAAAACATAATCTCATACCTAGAAGTATAATAGACAATCATGTCAATGTTGGATAGAGTAAAATAATATTTGGGACATGCCTTATTTATATCTATAAAATCACTACAAATATGTATTCCATATGAATTTTTGCTTACTATAACTATATTTGTTATCCATTCAGAATAGTCTAGTGGTGTAATGAATTTGGCTCCTAAAAATTTCTCCAATTTTTCTTTTACTAAAAGAGAGATGCATGGATGCATATTCCTCAATTTTTGTTTAACTAGTTTAACATTTTGATGGATAACAAGTTGATGCGCAACCAAGTTAGGGTCTAAACCTAGCATAACAGAATATACCCATGTAAAAATATCAATAAAATCTATCAAAATAAAGACAATGTGATCTCGCTCTTTATTAGTGATTAAATCTCCAAGGTAAACAATTTTTAGATCATCATATGTCTTGGGGTAAATCAGATTCAAAAACAACAAAATCTTAATTCATATTGAAGTTATAAATACACAGAGATATTAAACTATAAAATAGTATTCAAAATCTATATTATTTGGATGTCTATAAGGAATTTATATAGGAAGTGCAAAGCCTATATGTGGGGATCCCAAGATACCTATAAGCCCTCAACCAAATAACCAACCAACTAACCAAACACTATATAGAAATATATTGTGATTAACAATATATTCGAGTAACTAAAAACCTATAAAAAATTAACCTTGTAAGCTATTAACATAATATCAATAATTATGTTATTTATAACTAATAATGTGAACATACCTAAGCATTCACCCCCTTGTGAACATTATCAATCCTATCTATACCCCCTTAATTTGAACATGTGTAAAATAACTCTCCCATATCTACACCTATGCTCATGATTTGGTGATTTTTAGATAATAATCACAAGCCTTACATGATGGTTTTACAAATGGCTAACCAAAAACCAAAAACAATGCTTCATCCTTTTAAAGATGGTTAACCAAAAACCAAAAATAATGCCTAATGTTTTTATAAATGGATAACGAAAAACCAAAAACACCAATGATTTGACAAGTGGTGAATGAGAAACCACAAAATAATGGATTTACAAGTGGCTAACAAGAAACCACAAAACAACAATGGTTTTACAAGTGGCTAACTAGAAACCACAAAATAATGGTTTTAAAATTGTCTTACCACAAACCACATCATGATGTACAATATAAGTGCTATCTCTCTAATTCGAGCAACATTTTATGTGGAAATTTAGGTGATGGTTCTACCCCAATTGGTGGTAGAACTTTTGGGAGCCATAACTTTTGCACCATAGCTCTATTTGACTCCCTATTTGAACTGTTAGAAAGCTAATAATGAGAGTAATTATCTGAAATGGCACCAAGTTCTACTTGGTGGGTTTTTATCCCCTAAAACCAAATGTAAGTGCCCCAAATATCAATTTTAGTATTGCTATCTAAAAATAGTAAATTTTTAAAAATAATAATTCTTTGAATTATGTATTATTGTGAATCATGGAAGTTGAACCACTTAATATCCATCTATATTGGTTACCTTCCACATCCTCCTATTACCTTAAAAATGTGTATAAATGAAGATGTAACCTGAAAAGGAAATCAAACATCTCTTTCCAAAGATAGGCATATGTTGTATCCATAATTTTGAGCAATAAAACATCTCTTCTTAGGGATATCATTATTACAATTGTGTTTTTCTTATTTCTTGAATTATCTTTCAACCAAAGCTTGTATGTTTTGGATCATTCTCATGACTATCACATTTTAGATAAGTGGCATAAGATTATATAGTTCACTAATGATAAATGTGAATAGGCATAGAACAACTATTCTTATTTAAAATCACAAAATAACACACAAATGAAAAAAAATGCCACTAAAGCAAAAAGTCACCCCATAACTAGTGCCTAATGAGAGGCTATGAAACCTTAAACCTCTATTTCTTCCTTCCTCTAATTGGTGAATCTTTTTACTTAATCAATGACATCACCATGTGCTTTAATGGTTCTAGCAGGTTTTATATTAGTTGCTTCCATAGAAATTAGAACCCCCTTCATAACTCAAACATCATGTACAAGAAAAAATGCACTCGTGAGGCATTTTTATTTATAATTTTTTAAAAATGATGAATCATAAAATGACTCAAATTTTTGATTTTTAACATTTGATGACTAAAATACTAACGCCTTAATACACTTTGATGTAAAAATGACTTTTGAAATAAACTAGACATAATTAATATATGACACTTTTGAATTTATTTTGTACGTATGACAAACTTTGATTATTTTAAAAGTTTATACAAAGACTTATGATAATAATAACCACCCTAAAAACATAAAATCAATTTTTAATATAGTAAAAGGCTATAATTAAAAATTTGACTGAATAATATTAACAAAAATTTAAATAAGTCTTTTATAAAATAACATTATTAAACTTTGACAAAATTTAAGACTATAAAATAACATATTAAAATGAATGATAATAATCACTTGAATATTTACCTATCTATATTATGTTTCGACCTATGGCAAGAATAAAATACAATACAAAAATCTTATTAAATGTCTAACCAATACTGTGAGCTTATGGAACGATCGATGAGTACATAGTGATGTCGTGACATAATAGGCAATTATGAGAATGGATCACAAAACAATATAGAGAAAAGATCATATTGGAGAATATCTACGTGATGTCTAAATGGATGATTTAACTTAAATGGTTGATTTATAAATGGATATAATTTGACATTAAATGTGTAGTCTCATGCAACTGATATAATGAACAGGATGTAGAATGAGATCTAAGGCTAACTACTTGTCCATCACCATGATCTCCAAATAAATATTGAAAAGATGTAAGGAATAGGATATAGAATGGAAGAATATATCAAGTAAAAAATAATAGGATGTACTCAACACCACTAAGACATTTTAACACTTGGAAATATTCAGACAATTATGATTATAGAATGATTTTTATTTGAATGGTGATTAGTGTCTTGAGAACAAAAATCTTGAGTGAAATCATGAGATAAATCACAAGGATGACATAATTTGAGAGAAGTGAGTACAGGTATTGTTGACACTGGAGATTGCACTCAGGGCAAGGAGGCCTAGCTCCTACCTTCTTTTCATAACATAGAAACTCTCCTCTCACCTGTGGGACTGGCGAAGTTGGAGGAGAGAGTCTCTAGATAAGGGCTAGCTCCCTTTGATGCATCATGTTGTTTGCAACAAAATTAAAGCACATATATATAGATATAAAAAGGTGGGGGATGAAAAGGGATAAAGGGAATGTAGGAAAAAACAAGCCAACTCTAAAAAAGGTGATGCACCAAAAAAAACAAGGGTTGACCTTCACACATCCACTCTTAGAACCAGATAAATACAGACATACACTATGCACTTGGTAGAAGGACCAGGCTGTAAGAAACTAGCAGGGAGGCTTCAATGGAAAATCCAAAATAGAGATCACCCAAGATGCTATGAAACACATAATTATGAAGTAATTTCTTCTGCTCCTTCACTCCTAAATACTGCTCTTCTCCTGTTAGCTACAATAATGGCACCTTATAGATAACAAGTTTGCTGGTGTTGAACCTGTGAGAGCATCAAAAGACAATGACTGGAAACAAGCAAACATTCAATTCATACACAAAAATGTCTATCTAAAATGGAGGTAAAAAACTGCATTTGTATTGATCCAGGTGAAATTTTTGTAGAGCTGCACCCTTTACAAAATGTGGAAGATCGCATCCTTCTAAAAAATGAAAAGTTACAATATATAGAAGAAAAGAGAAAGAAACTTGGCACTTTTTTGACAAGTTGGCCTGTCGCACCCATTGGAAAGAGGAAAAACTATTATGTTGTTATCATCCTAGAATAAGCCTACTAGAACCATGCTGCATAATCATCAAATTTGACTTTGGCATTCAAGCTTTAGTGTAGAAGCATGGGTTGCACCTCTTTTCTGCCAATAGATGAAAAATTTTCCTCTTTTTTTTAAATGCATGGGCCTTGCTGTATGTTGTTTGTGTTATTTGGAATTAACAAGCAATAAATCACTTACACTTTACCATTTGGATTGCCTTATCACTTTTGTGCCATGTCATTCCTCCTTGCTTTTTCACTTTGTCATTGTCTTCTTCTGTATCTTTGTCTTTTCTAGCCGCTTGGCACTTTAGGAAAACTCCTTGGCAGGTCGCTACATTCTGGCTCCTTCTTAGCTAGCACTTTATTTGCTTTGAAAGCAAATGGCTAATTCATTATTTTAATATTGATGGCCTCTAGGACGTCATCAGGTCCATCGCTAACTTAGCCAGGTCCAATGCCACGTGGCATCCAGGCACTAGTCAGGCACTTCTCCATGTCAGTCGGGCACTTCTTTATTTCTTTGTGGGCATCTTATTTTGCTATTTCCCTTCGGCACCTTTGAAATGTTCCTTTTGTCTTAGCTAGAAGTCCCCTTTGTTTTGTTTGTTGTGCCTACCTTTGCTTTGATTAAAAGTGCACTCAAATCATTGAAATGCTGAAGTGTCTGCCCTACAAAGGGTGCTTTGACTTTTGACTGCCCTTTGGCTTAGGGCATGCCTTTGAACCAAAAGGTTTAATGGTTTAAATAAGCATGCCAATGAGCTAAAAGTCAAAAGCCGATGAACCATTTCAATTAAACCATTGAACTTTTGTCATTGAACCCAAACATTGAACCTTTTCCTTTGAACCAAAGCCATTAAACCAAAGATTGGTTGAACGATTCAATGGTCCAACACTTGTTGAAATGAGATATTACACCAAACCTAAACCAAACATGAACTAGGTTTGAACTGAGCATGAACTTGAAGATGGACTTGCAACCTAAAATTGACTGGCTTTGAAAAGCCTGGGAAAAAGTTGACCACAATTTTCCCACAACGCAAAAATTGGTCAACAGATGGTGACTCACAGGGGAAGCATGTCTGCCATGCTTAGAACTTAGTTGCCTTAAAATCCATTAGGCACGAAGTTAGATGCAACTATGAAATAATTATCAATAGCTCAAAATATTCAAGAATCAAATATGAAGCCTTTTACCCCATGCACAAAGGGAAACACACAAAGCTAAAAAACACTACCTGTGTAATTACACTTAGGGGAAACAGGGAAAGAAAACTAAAAGCAACCTACTATATATAGTTAACCATGTATTTTTGATTCCCTCTTAGATCAAAGGGGAAACTTCCTAAGTCCCCTTCCTAGAAAGAAGACTTATGGTGGTAGGCAAGTAGCTGAATAAAAAAGAGAATTGGTGACCTACTCTTCTTACCTGTCACCTGATTTGGCTAGAATCTGAGTGGATATTCAAACATGCTCCCAATGTATACATACTCTATTTGTTCTTAGAATCTTGCCTCCTATTGGTTCTTCAAGCTGGTGTTTCCCATCAAGAAAATGATTGTTGTCGACTCATCACCATAAGCTCCTTAATATGTACCCTTGACTGACTTGCTCTCCTCTACCTCATGCTTGGGCTCCATGGTATGACCATCTTCCTTGATGATTTCAAAGAAGAAATATTTAGATTCACCAACCTCCTGAAGGGGTAGATCTAAAAAACTATAGCCTCTTTACATGCTTGTTAGAACCCCAATGCTGTCTTCTTTGCTCTTTTCTAGCTCATAGCCTCCTTGAAGAATAATGTAGCCTACCCCAATGACCTCAAACAAATCATTCAAAGCATGAAAAAGGGATTGTCCATGCTCCTCCATGTCACCTAAAGTGATCTTCTCCTCATCCACACTCATGGAGTCTTCCTAATTAGTCATGAACTGAGCATACTCCTCTTCACTTGCTTCCCTCAAGACTAGCTCCTCCTCGAGAAGGGGTGAAGTGGAACACTGATGGACAAACTCATGTGGAAGAGGAGGCAGTCCCTAAACTAGAATTGAATGATTCTCCTCTTTCCATTTGGTCAGCACTTCACCTATATCAGGCATGGCCTGGTAGTTCTCTTAGGGATGTGTAGGTGGGGTGTGTTTAGAAATGGAATCTGATGTTGGGTCTGAACCATCCACCACACACTGGCTGAGGAATCTCTCCTTGGATTCCAATTCTGCAATCTACCTATCCATATCTTCCTAGAAAAACCTTTCTCAAAAGTCATAATCATTATCAGGGGTGGGAGTAGCGTCTTCTTCCTCAAGAATTAGACTGAAATCTTCCTCCTCCTTGCTGGTCCAAGATTCAACTATTTGCTTCCAGCTCATGATACTAGGATTGGACTCTTACTTTTGTGAGTAGGTAGTAGCTTTATCACTCTCTAGGTCTTGAGCTGGTTCATGGTGTTCCTTCTTCCAATTTGGAAATGGGAGATCATGTTGAAAGATTTGAGGAGGTTGGGGAGGATTTGGGAGGGCCTGCTCCTGTACAGGAAGAGCTATTTGAGAAGAGGCATGCTAAAAATCTAGGTACACGGGATTGAGGGTAGGATCAATTGATGCATCAGATGAGTCAGAATGAGCAAGGGCTATATGATAGAAAGGATTCAGCATACAAGAGGGAGTTTTCTCTAGAATAGGAGAGGGCAGACTTTGGGTCAAAATTTCTTGATTTTCATCCCTCCACTTTACCAACACTTTATCAATATTGAAATTAGCTTATGGATTGGTGGAAGGGGTGTCTTTTGGTGTTGGCTCTTCTGTAGGGTCTGAAAGATCCATCATTCTATCTCTAAGTAGTCTCATCCTAGCTTCCAATTCCTTAACCTGCTTAGCTAGATAATCCTCACCTTATACTTCATGGATCTCGTGGGAAACACCATAGAGATGGGGAGTGCATGAAAATTTCTATGAAATGTAAGGAGCTTCTTGAGGAAGGGTGGGGGGAACTTGAAAAGGACTAGCCTCATCTTGTACCTCACACTCTTGGACAATGTTTTTTGCCCCCTTGCTGTTCTGTGACTCAATCACTTGATTCCAACTCAAGAAACTTGGACTAGGCATCTCCTTTGGGGGTGATGGGGCCATAATGTGAGAGGGCAAAAAATATTTAGATTCCACTTCCCTCACTACCAAGATGGACTACTACATCTAAAGATTTGCTAATTCAATATGTCTATCAAGATTAGCCTTAAACACAAGGTTTGTTGTTTTGGACCTCTCCTCAACATGATTGGAGAATAGACTTTGACAGGCTCAACTTGGCTCAAGAGTAGGGGCTATATATGACTAACATGATTCTTTGGGTAGCAAGTATGTGGGTTGATAGACTTGGTAAGGCTACCTCTCATGCACACTCAGCTTCTCCTCCATGGATGCAATTAAACTGCTCACATCTAGCACCTCATTTGAAAGCTTGTGCCAATTCTCTCTTTCAATAGGAGCCCATTTTTTCTTAACCTGATCCAATGCATTCCTCACTTGATGGACAATATGATTAGGAATATCCTGACCGTACCCATTTCTAGTGTTAAGATCAATTACATATTTATTGTATCCCAGTAGTGCTCATTTGAAGGCAAAAACTAGTTGATTGGCAAAAAGATTGGGTTGAGTGGGAGAAGAGACATACTGAGAAGACTGGGCATAAGGCTAATACAGCTCATGAATGGGCTAGGACTAGCCATACTAAAACTGATAAGGATCAACATAAGGCTGGTAAGGATAGTAGCCATGTTGGCAAAAAAAATAGAGTCCATGACTTAAAATGATGGAATTTACACATACAAAAAAATGTGCTTCTTGATGGTATGGTACCAGACTGCTTAGCCAATTGATTTAACTCAGAGTCACCAGATGCTGAAGAAATCGATTTGTTGTAATAGGACCAGCATCAATCCTAAAACTCTATTGTGTTTAAAAAACTTGTGGTCCCATCGGGTGTGCCAAAACTGTTGACATAGGAGATTACACCCAGTGGTAGGAAAATAGGTTCCTGCCCTCTCCTCGCAACATAGAAACTCCTCTCTCACCTGTGGGATGGTGAAGTAAGAGAGGAGAGTCTCTAGTTAAGGGCTAGCTGCCTTTGATGTATCATTTTTTGTTTTAGGTAGTGCAAAAAAAATACATATAGGCATATATATATATATATATATATATATATATATATATATATATATATATATATATATATATATATATATATATATATATATAGCTATAATAAAAAGGGGGGGATGAAAAGGGAGAAGAAATGCAAGAAAAAAAACCTACTCTAAGGAGGTGATACACCAAAATAAAGGTGATCTTCTCACACCCACTCTCAAAATCAAACAAAACACACTTATATGCTACACCCTTGACAGAAGAAGCAATCTACAAACTTGACAGGGAGGTAAAATGAAAGATACAAAAAAGGAGGTTCATCCAAAGGTGTTATAAGAAGCACTTTATAGATAATCCCCTCTCTTTTACACTCCAAAATAGAACACTTCTCCTATCAACTGTAGATGGTGACTTGTAGATAGCTGGTGTGTTGATGTCAAACATGTGGGAGCATCAAAGACAATGACTAAACATAGATCAACACTAAGAACATACACAAGATATCTATTCAAGAAGAGGTAAAAACTATGTTCATTGATTCAAGTGGAAATTTTAATAGGGCTTCACCTTGTAAAATTCATCAAAATATGTTTACAAAATGACAAGTATCAAATATATATGGAAAGTCCAAGAGGCTCATTTGGCACTCTTTTTACAAATGGTTGTTCATGAAAAGAAATAGGCTGCTCAAAATATTAATGAGCCATGTCCTCTGTTCTGCTTCAAAGTTCACATTTTTAATGGCAAAATGTTGTTTGTCAACCAATTAAATGAAAAATGAGGAAATCGGTTACATTCTTTAGCTACTGCTTCCTCTCACGATCAAATCAATGGCACTATTTCACCTACCAAAGTCTCTTCTTCAAATTGGCACCGCTTGTACTCAACTATTTTCTTAATCATTCTTTGCTTGTCGCTCTATCCATTTGCTCTTTACACCATCAGGCAAAAAATTGCCTTGTTTATGCCACTTGGATTGCTTGACTGCTCCTTTCCTTGTCATCTCTGCTTGTTACTTAGAATTTGTCTTTTTTGCTTACACAGTCCCTTGAGTGAATTCCTTGGTGGGTCACTACATTTTGACCCCTTTTCCTCATGTTTGGTGCCTTTCTAGATCAAAAACCCAATGGCTAAATGGCTTTGTCAAATTTGGCATGTATATGGTCATCGTTAGTTTGAAAACCAATGGTTCTTTTGCTTGATTAAACTTGACGTCCTCCAGGATGTCATTGGGTCTGTTTTATGTCTTTGTTTTCCTCTTAGGCACTCTAACTTTTGAAGACTCCCTTTTAGCAAAGGACCCACCCTTGAACCAAATCCGTTAAACCAAAGATTGGTTCAACGGTTCAAGGTTCAACCAATGCATGCCAATTCCAAAGAAGGCCGATGAACTCCATTGAACCATTGAAGTTGAACCTCTTGGATTTGAACCAAACCTTTTCCATTGAACTGAACCAAACAGAGAAACATTGGAAAAACTTGTGCCCTCTAGAATAATTTGCCTTCGAACAGTGAAGAAGGAAGGTGAACAATTTTGGCCTGTGAGTGAAAAATTGGTCAATAGGTATCAATCCAAGATAAAGTAAAAAGAAACATGTTACTACTAGTTCAAGTGTATCTACCTACATGATAACATAATCATAAGAATCTAGCTGAGAAACAACAAAAAAAATCAATGCACATTGATAGCTATTGAAAAACACTCCCCATTAGCATGGAGATTTGGATTTCTCAATATAAAGGAAATAAAAGACTATGAGAAGATTTATTCCATGTTTTTATTTGAACAAAATCTAAATTTTATAAAACCTTTGAGCATGGTAGGTGGCATAATTATTAGCACAATAAGCTGAATAAAATCTTTGAGATATCTCTTAGCAGGTTTGAACAAAAATCTCTAGTCTAAATGAAGATCAAGACCTTCTTCTAATATTTGTTATGTAACCCTAGACAATGTCCCTTTCTAAAACTACAATGGATTAAAAAAAACTCATAAATAATGTTTCTTCCCATCATAGGGGAAATATAATGATGGTTGCAACTAAGTGCATATAATTTTAATAAGTTAATATGCCATATTATACCAAACATAGTTTGTACATTTTCAAGATAAAACACTACAATATTTTAAGTAAATCTCATAATTAATGGAAATTTACACCTTCATAGAGTTACCAAACCATTTAATTTCTCACTTTAGTAGTTTTTTCTACAAGGAGTGTAGACCCATCTTCTAGAATAGTAGGCAACATTTGATCATAATCTTCTACTTCTTATATAGTTTCTTATTGTTCTTCCCAAAGCTCTCGATAATGTGATGAATTAGAATACATTAGTTTAGGTAATGGGCAACTATAAAATATCTTAGGAAAATCAAGATTTATCCACTCAAAGACTTATTGTTTTGACATGATGTTAGTATTGGCCATGGAGCTAGGACTTGATGGATCTTGTGCATTCTTTGAAGATGAACAAACTTATCCATCTAAGAGCACCTAAAATAAGTTTTCACTCAAGGGCTTATATTTTAATATAGTGTTTCCTTGACCAACGAGTGGCTCAAATAGGTTTTCACTTGAGGATCTTGATTTTTATCCTTTTCATGACCAATAAAGTTTTCCCACTCTCCAAAGTAGGCATAATGGTCCAAAAATAAGTCAAAACCTTGATTATGATCACCAGTTGTCAATCCATCTCTAAGTCCCATGTACTCATAAATATATTCTTCATTATGGAATTCATCAAGGTGTATGATTGGATTTTGTTGGTCCCAATCAATGAGTTCAGGATGGCTAAGGTAAAGGGAACTATAGGGTATGATATTGATAATAGAGTTTGAATCAAATAAACTCATCTCAATAAGATCATCCTAAATATTATAATGGGATGTTACGTTTCTATTAGGAGTCTCATCATTAGTTGATTCATAATATTCACTATCAAATTTCATGAGGTCACCCCTAAGTGGTTACATATAAGACCTTGATTCATGTTAGGTTTACCAATTGATAAAGGTTGCAAGATCCCTTTTTCTTGGTTCACGAGCCCCTTTACTACATAATCAAAAATATCCATAATATAATTAGTGATATGATATTTTGGATTCTAAAAAAAATCAATAATTCTATCAAAATATAACCACTCTCCTGTAATGAAAACCTCTTGATCTTTATTTGGTGAAATAGCAGGTATGAACACCATCGGTGGTTTCTGTGTATCTTTCTTATTTTTCTAATCATGTTGGGTCATCAAGGTACTTTAGAAGGTTTGGGTTTGCCAAAATATTTGTGAGACTTGGTAAAATTATAAATATGGAAGGCATCTTTAAGATAATATATGGGATTGCCTGCATCTTCAATAATAACCTATTTTGTAAGGGTGATGGGAAATAGATTAGGCAAAGTAGAAGCAAAGTAACTTGGGTTCATATAATTATATTTGGATGGATGTAAAACTATCTCCTTATTCTTCTTTACAATAAATTTAGAACTAGGACAATAGTTATAAGTAAAAAATTTAGCCTCTATGGGTTTACAATATAGGTAAGGTTGTAGATCAAAAAGAATGGTGAGTTCAATCCCATCGTGGGGGAAATTGAAGAGCTAATGTAAATTGAACAAGACAACTTATACTTCATGGATCTAAAGATGACCAAGAAGTATGTTATAAGGTAGCTTAGTATCCACAATATGTAACAAGTTATGATGGGACACAAACCCAAAAATGATTGGTAAACTAATAGTACCAAAAGATCCCCTTTTGGAATTATCACATGCCTTAATTGTAATTTTCTTTGGATATATGTCCTTTTCAGTATAACCTAATCACTATATTAGCTTAAGGGACACTATGTTCATCCCTAAAACATTAACTATAAGAGCCCTTCTATTTTTATGGTTTTCAATGATGACCTCAATATACAAGGGTTTATTATGGATAGGAACAAGAGTGAAAATGTCTTTTTGATCAAATGTAACCTATCATATTGAAGATAAATGACCCATAAGAGTTTGGAATAATTTATGGTTAATGTCTTGGGAAATAATGGATTATTAAAGAAAGTCATTCAAAATAATTTTATGGACTTAAGATGTACATAAAATTTCTAAAATAGAAATTTATGTAAGGGTTTTACTTAGTTGGTTTGATATACTATACAAATTTTCAACAATATCATGATATAATTTAGCCTTGGCTGGTATAGTGTTCAACTTTGGATCTGAAGGCACAATGTTCATGTGGGGTTCCATGATTGAAGAGGGAAAACGTCCTTGAAGGCTAACTCATGAGTTTATAGTTGTGATTACATAATCTAGAGGTGGATAGGATCCATTATAATTAGAACATAAAGGCAAAGGGCCTTGGATAGTGACTTGTGGGAATCTAATTATGTTAACATAATTTTGAGTCGACAAAGAATCATTATAATTATAAGAAGGGGTCTAGAATTAGTAACCTATAGAAACTAAGGTGTAATAGAATTGATTTTACTTGATATGACATTTCTTGATTGGTAGGTTCTTAATCCATAATAAGGGTTCCATTACTCTAAGTAGTACACAATGGTTCATGGCATTTGATAGTGATGGTGGCAATGTGGTTTGTAGAAATATGCCCCACAGTATTATTGCAATCATAAGGCATATTTTTTGACCTATGTTATTAGCATGGGTATTATGATCATCATGGTTATGATTATGGATTTTTTTCTATTACCATTGATTATGTCCTTGATTTTGATTATTTCTTGTCAATTTTTGGTTACATTTAGGAAATAGATCTTTGTAGATGCCCATATCTTGATTAGTGTTTTGCAAGGCAATCTTGATTTAAACCTTACCACTTTTAATTATATCTTCAATGATATGTCATAATTTAACACATATATAATCACCATGACCAAAAACATGATGAAAATTATAAAATTTGTATGCCTAATACCAATCATGTTTGGGTTGATCTTCAATAAATGGCCTTAGTATAGGCCACACAATTAGATTAGCTACAATGAGATAGAACACTACCTCAACAAGATCTCAAAGCTTTCTAAAAACTCTATATTTTTTATTAAATACCATTCATATAGTACTTTATGAAAAGTTTTTGGTGGATTAGGTGAATATAATTACATATTTGGAGTTGGCAGAGCCTGCACTATCTCTACATGTCTTAATTTAGTCACTCCATTTCCCACCACATTCTTGTTCTTGTTAAACCCCTTAGGTTTTTGTATTGTAATAGTTTTAATAGATTATTGGGTTTAATTTTATGTTTAACCACGTGAATAAATATTTACAATGCATTTAGTGATAAGTTCCTTCTCAATTTTCACACCGTTATCTATAATTTCTTCGAGTGTGTTTGCACAAGCAAGTCATAGATTATGTGCCACCTCAATGTGTAAGTTTTGTGAAAAAATATTGGATAAATATTATCTATAAAATTATGTAAAAATCATCTAGATAATTCTCTCCACCATTGTAGATATTCTATGAATATTTCTCCATCTCATTGTTTAGATTTACCTAAGTCTACCGTAGTCAACTCATGTTCAATATTGTATGAGAAGTGGCTAGAAATTTTTTGAGATAGATCATTATAATCTATCACCAATTCCTTAGGTAACTTAAGGATCCAATCTAAATATTTTATTTCTAAAATTTATGGAAATAAGTGAAGTGAATACACACTGCTATAAGCTACCTCTTAGCACAATACAAAAAATGCCTAAATATCTTCACGAGGTCCACCATTTCCTTTGTATTGTCAAATTTAGGTGCCTCAAAATGAGGTTTAAAGGGGAACTAGACAATATTCAAATAAAATATATATGAACATATTTAATCAAACTTTAATTTTTTAACATGATTTCCTATTTCCAATGATGACATAATTTCTTTCATCGAATTCCACTCTTACATGTTTGGTGCATTTGTAGGTGGAATAAATTTTTTTCAGGGTGGTGTTTGCCCCTGTTACATTTTTTTGTTAGGGATATAAAAAATACAATATTTAACTATTTTTTGGTTTACTTGAGTTGAATAAGTGATCCATTGATTCTTGGGTTAATAAACATTCCTTGAAATGTGTCATCATGAATTGTAAATGTTGTGTTGATTTTGGGGAGTCTATGTTCTATTCACTAAAGTATGCATTGGATGAGAGGAACATGCCAAAATGTTTTGATTAATTTCCTCAATATTTACTATTATTTTTATGCATTGGATCTATGAGGGAATAAGAGGCTCTATGTTTTTTTAAAATGTATGTTCCATGTCTAGTGAAGCATGTTGTGAAACCTCTTAAGGCTTGTTTGGTTCAATTAAGATACCATGTTCCATCATATATATGTTCTAAACTAAAGCATGTTGTGTTTATTTTAATACATTCTCCTTTTATTTATTGTGTATTGAAGTGGTAGTTAAATATTTGATCAAGTCCATGATAAGATATTTTACATATCATTGACTTATCTTCAAGATATTGGTGGTAAGATTGTGATCATTAGGTGTTGACTCTATAAGAACTTCCTTTCCTTTGATAGAAGAAGAAATATTTGTTTTTGAAATATGAGTGATGTATTTTTCTATTTGTTGTTCTTCTACCCTAACCAAGGTATGAAATTATTCCATAGGAAAGTCTAATGAAAATCTAGAGCCTACTTCAATCAACCTTAGGAGTGCTTGATCTTTTTCCTCTATGGGTTGATGTTTGAAATAGTATTACTCAAATCATATAGTCATGGGAATGTCTTAAAATGCCATGAAATTCTCTTGTCCATCATAAAAGTGTTCATCCTCATAATTAGGGCCACAAGAGATGTTACTACAATTATATCTTTGCATCACGTCTAGAAGATGGTTCCCTATGTTTTTTTAGATTTGGAATGTGTTTGTAAATGTTTAAAAAGGGTGTATTTTTATTTCTTCAAATAAGTGACAAGGTAAAAATGGACTATAATAAAATAAGTGGCATAATAACACACAACTAAAATAAATGGTTATGAATTTACTCAACTTTGGGGGGTTGAAATTGTCTAATTGGAAGAGGGTATGATAACTTTGAAACCTAAAGTGTGACAAGAAAAAAATTCATGGGTTAAAGATATGACAATACTGTAAAATCTAGATACAAATTTGAAAATTTATGTCTAGAAAAGTAGAGGAGGGTATTTTTGATGAGGAAGATAACAATGTAAACTAAAAATCTCAAGATGTGAAAACACACAAGAATTCTTAAGTATAAATCTAAAACAAAATGGACATCACAATGTTGCCACATCATAATAGAAATCAGAATGGTTCTATGACTTAAAGCATGAGTTGATTCAAACTAACCTAAGTCCATAATGATAAAAAAAATGATGATGAGTCTATAGAATTAATTTCAAACTGAATGGAAAATTGTGCCCGAGTTAACTCAAACCAAGTGAAAATGGCAAACCAATTAACACCTTGGCCTAGAACTTAGAAATGTGAGATTTCAAATTTGAATAAAAAATGGACTTTGAGATTTTTACAAAATGGTCTAGACTCAAATGGGCGGCATAATAATGTTGTTTGGATAAGACAAACACAATGTGTCAAATGAGGATTTGAAAAAGGAAAGAATAGGTTTTGATTTGGTTGGTATAACACATCATTATTCAAATAAAATGGTGGATAAAAAAGGTTTTGGTTTTGACACGTTTTGTCTTTCAAACAAGTTTTAGTCTTAATAAGACCAAGCAAGTAAAGTATAAAAAGATTAAATGCAACAAAGTATAATGTCTAAAGTCCTAAAACTGACAAGGTTTCATTGTGCGATTGAATTTAATATATATACCACTTCATGAATTTTTATTTTTACATTAACAATTAAAATCCTTCCAAGAGCACATCTGTGTGTGTGTGTGCACGTGCGTGTGCACGTGCTCTTGAAAGGATTTTAAATGTTAATGCAAAAATAAAAATTCATGAAGTGGTATGGGTTTTACATCCCCCTTCTCCCAATATATTTTATGGTGATATGGAACTTTAAACTACTCGCCTTGCATCAAAAATATGTGCATGATAAGTGGGGTTGTTCTAAAACTAAATTTTTATGTATTTCTAGATGGTCCCAAGTGTTTCTAACACTAGAGATGCCTCACATTAATTGTATCTTCATCAATCAACTTATTGTGAAAATGTGTTGTCTTTTTCATAACCACTACATTTATCATTTTCTTGGTGTAGTGTGATGTCTAAATTGCCCCTATGATTTGAGATGAATTACCACTAATAGAATTTACTTAAAACTTAAGCAAACATCATAGTGGGTCACCCTTAATTTGTATACCCCACCATAGAGTGGGATTGAAACAATGGTATGAGATGAATTATTGGGTCAATGTTTCCCTAGAGAACTCATGACGAGGTGATGAAATCCCACTCACAAGACAAGTTAAATAAAATAAATGAGAAAGTGAAGATATTTCAAGGTTGTGTTTAAATCACCCAAACCATATGGGTTTTGGGGACTGCCTTAACAATGTTATCTTCATGCCTTTAGACAAGTCAAAAATAAAAATAATGAATGATTTTGGTCACATGAATTCCCTAAAGGGGATGGGGGAGAGCATACATTGTTAGGAATTATCTTTTACATCAGTGAGTTTGAGTATTTACAAGTTGGTATTCACCATAAAGTAAATAGTACTTATGGTTATATAAGTTAGTAAATAATATATTATTGTTATGTAACAATAATATATTTGTTATTGTATTTTTTGTGTGAGATTTGGTTGTTAAACGAAACTCATGTAAATAGGTTTAGAGGTTTTATATATGAGATATTTGTGGATATTAAAATCCCCAATAATAGGGATTAGTGCCCTATATATTTGTAATATGCTCATATTGAATTAATTTAGAATAATGAGAAGGTAAAATATATTATGTGATTAAAATTTGCCTTTGTGTATGTTCATCTCTCTATTGATCAAGTACATGAGTTAAAATTATACATTGGCTCTTCCAATCCTCAAAATTAGTATCAGAGCAGAGATGGGCTTGTGAAACTTTGTGAGAAGTAAAATCATGATTTATTCTAATTGCCCTAGCTAGTGAGAGCCCTATGAGTAGTAGATCATAGATTTATTTTGTAAATGTAGAATAGTTGTTTATGGATTAATAATTGTTTAGTGTGTGTTTATTTTTTTTTCTAGCCATATCTTCCTATAATTAATACACCAATCTAGACTCATATTCTTTCTTCAAGCGTTTACCCATGGCTCCTTTATTCCACTCAATGGTATTATGTTACATTTTTATTCATGGATTTGACTCTTATGCTATTTTTAGAACATGCTCTTCTACCTAAATATTTTTTGGCTCCTAGTCTCAATTTTCTATAGATTACATATACCATGAAGCTATTGAAATATACACCATTCACCATTATGCAATTCTATGCATTTATATACTTGTCTATTCCTAATCTAACTGACTATTAAAGGCTCTCAAATTATCTATCAACATGTATATCTCCAGCTTCACATAGATTGTGTAAACTTGTTACATCCTTGTAAACGTAAATCCTAAAAATTATATGCACAAGCCAGTGTAGTGGATGAGCAAGTTTGGATCTATTTTCATAGTTCCATTATATTCTTCATCAATATTACACTACCAAGAAATTCCATCTCATTTGTAAAATGTGAATGTCATATTCTACGAAATCTTTCATCATGATGCTTACCAGACTTTTAGTTTTTATGTGCCAGTCAAACTTAATGCAATGAATCATGGTTAGATCTAAGTATTTTTTAATTTAATTATTGGTACTTTTTTTTTAAGTTTGAAGTCATTGTTTTAGTATCTATGATTCTTAGTCAACTTTGATTTCAAGTCTTAGTGTGAGTTTATTCACAATGAGTCCTCAGATAATTATAAATAAAGTCATTTTTAGTCTTTATGCTCATATATTACCTAGGTGAGCCTTTAGAATTTGTGAAAATTATCATTACGTATCTCTTTTAGGTATATTTATGGTTTATAGTTTTTTTATGTTAAATGAGTTTTCAATTTCAAGAGTCATTATGTGTCATTAAAATTCAAAAGTATGTCTAAAAATTTAAAATTCATTTTAAAAGAGTTAAATTTTAAAAATAAAAGTAGTAGTCATGTTAGTGATTTATAGGTTGTGTCATTTTTTTTTTAAATTTAAAATTCGTGAAAAAATTTAAAATTTTCAAGTCTAGAGTCAAAATTTATGGGTCCATAATCAAAATTGTAAAAAAATGACTTATGGATATATTTTTGCTTGTACGTGATGTCTAAATTATGAGAGGAGTTTCTCCTCACTTGAGCTTCATCGACACATTGATTGATTAATTAAAGATATACTAAAGGATGGAGGATACATAGAGGATGAATGTCTTTCAGTGACCTCTCATTAGTCACTAATGATGAGGCTGCAACAATGATGTGGTGACATTTTGTATGGTGTGTTTTTTTAAGTTTTATTGTTTGTATTTGCAAAATAAGAATAGAATAATAATGCTTTTTCATGTAATGTAATGTACGTGAAATTATAAAAATGATTCCCTAAGGTGAAAACATTTTGAAAGTAAAAAATCACCAATTTAAGTTAGTTCATGGATCTTAAAAGGGTTTATGGTAGATCTAGAAAACCATAGGAGGTGAATAATGTTTTGGTAATAGTTAGGAGCTTGAGTAGCTAATGCAAAGATCCTATCACTACCTTAATTCTTTATGGATATGACCCTTAGTGACAGGTTCATTAGAGTCACATAATTTAAGTGTGGGATGTATTCTTTCACTTATAATGGTCATGTGTAGAAAGATTGCATCAATACTATGTAGACCTAAGAGTATACAGTGGCATATAATTATATTTGTGCCAGTTGATGGAGATAGATGGCGTTCTTGTTGATGTCAAGGTTTGTGGTAAACCTATAAAACCATGGGAAGAGTGAGGCTCTCTTTATATCAAGGTCATAAACCAAATAGGGCATGCTATAATGGGTGAGCATACTGCAGATGAGAGTGTGAAGGTTTTTGTACCATGTAAAAACTATGGGGGGAATGTTAGGAATTAGATATTACATTAGTGAGTTTGAGTATTTACAAGTTGGTATTTATCTTAAATTAAATAGTACTTATGATTAAATAAGTTAGTACATAATATATTATTTTTATGTAACAATAATATATTTGTTATTATATTGTTTGTGTGAGATTTAGATGTTAAACCAAATTCACATAAATAGGTTTGGAGGTTTTATAAGTGAGATATTATAATCCCCAATAATAGGGATTAGTGCCTTATATATTTTAATATGTTTATATTGAATTAATTTAGAATAATGAGAAGGTAGAATATATTATGTGATTAAAATTTGTCCCTATGTATGTTTGGATATCTATTGATCAAATGCATGAGTTAAAACTATGTATTGGCTCATCCAATCATCAGCATAGATGCATCCTTAATTTTTCAAAAAATATTCAAGTATAAAATATCTAGCATAAAAACAAACAATTGTTCACTTTAATGCACCATATAGAAATGCTTGTGAATTCTATGGCCCCTTGGCCTTAGTTGAAAACTTGTAAAAATTTCACAAAACAAACTAATCAACCTAGATTCCTCTTAAGCACCAAATGAAAGTATTCAAGACTTGACCATTTTAAAATTTGGCACCTTTTATAGCTTATGTCCTATAGTTTTTAGAGGTTTTATATCTGCCTTTAATCATAATATCAATGAGAAAACAAGATTTTAAAACTTGCTCTCTGGTTTCTTTATTTTTATTACATAGAGATCGATGTTGATCCAAAGGGATTGATGCTAGTTATAAATAAATCAATGTTGGTTGTGATAGAATCAATGCTAATCAACATAAAATCAATGTTGGTTACCTATAAACCCATAAGAAAAATAAATTATTTTAAAAAAATGTTGTTAGCCAGAAAAACATAAAAATAAAATAAGTCTTTGGATCCTAGAAGAAAAAAACTAGACAGATACTTTGCAAGTTCTAAAACCAAGAATAAAAACATATAAATTTCAATAAAAATCAAAAACCTATTTTTTTTTAATGTTCTACCTTGTACAGGGACCTATACCAGATAGGATAGGACCGATGTTGGTTAGGGTAAAATGATTCTAGTCACTGTGTAAACTATGTATAATTATAAATCATAACAACATGTGAAAAATAAAATAAAACTTGATTTTTATAGATTTTTAAGCATTTTAAGAAAATATAAGAGTGCCAAACTAGTCTCCTTGCTTGTAGGGGATGCATAGTCCCACCGAGCATGCCAAGATGCAAAGATGGAATCTAAAGTGAGTTAGATCAAGAATTAGTTAAGAAAACTCAAAAAATACATGAAGAACATAACTAACTAATCCAAATATCTCAATAGGGTTTGAAAAGTTAAATATAAGTGTTAATGAAAGAAGGAATATACCAACAAATCTTCCCAAGAGCATCCCTCCTCCAAATGCAACTCAAACATGATTTTCCCCTTGATTTGGTTCTTAAATCTTTGTCAATGACAAGTTTATTGCTCCTCCATCGTCTCTCAATGCACCAATGAAACTAAGCTCATGATATGGATCAAATGTATGCCAATAGTGAAGTTATCCTATTGAAAATTAATCATAATAACACTACAATAAAAATGACTTGTGAAGATAATACTGCATAATAAGTTTACACCAAAGAAACTTGAAAAGATGATTGGGAACCCTTGTATTTATAGATTTTTGGAAATGATCAGAATCAACCATGACTATCCATATTGAGATCAAGATTTTAGGTCATGGATCAATTCATTTTTGTAGACTCAATCTATAAATATCCCCATTAATATTTGGGAGAATGGAGCATTAATGGGCATGAGAGGGCTTAAACCTGATATTTGTTGAATTTATGGCTTATGGATGCCACCCCATTCATTATGTCACAAGATGATGTATATTTGAATAATAAATTTCCAATTAATATATTTTCAATAACTTCCATGGAATTTCCACTTAAACTTTTATTTTGGTTTAATTTTCTTAAGTGAGTTATATTAATTTTGTGCAATTATTTGGAAATTGGTTGCTCACTTAATCAAACTAGTAGAAATGTCAAGTTACTGAGTCATAACTTGAATTTAGTATAATCGGAAGAAGGTGTTAGTATAATATGTATAAATACCTCATTTAGTACATTGTCAACGTGAAATAACACATGCACGTGTCGTGTGATTTTGAATTAGAAGAATTTAGTGGTTTAGAGCATCAAATTGCATTTTCATCATTTTAACTTGAAATGATTTAATAAAAGCTAATAATCACATAAAATGCATTTCACCATTCACGGATACATTAGCCTAAATCAACACTTGCATATGATAGGTTCAAACCATTTAGTGTGTTTTAGTGATTTTGGCCTAGATTCTGTGTTGTTGCATAATTTCAAGTAAGATTGACAATTTCAACACAATGGTGATAGGAATTGGATGTCAACAACATCTATGAATAAATTTATGAATATAAGATATGATTTTACATTTAATATGTTATTTATATGAATGTTTTCAAAATATTAATTAAATTTACATTTACTTTCAAAATGCTTGGCTTATTCCCAGTAGAAGAGTTTTAGAGGACTATGTTTCGATGTCTTTTTAGTGTCATTTTTATGTGACTATCAATTTGAGATAAAATTATACACAATTTGCCTTTGATGCTATTATTATTATTATTATTATTATTATTATTATTATTAAACAATAGTATTGAGATTGAGATTGATGAACTCAATAGGTAATTATTGATTCCTAAATTTAAATTATATTTAGTCCATGAGGTGGATAGTGGCATTAAAGTTAATTATTGAGACAATTCTCTTTAATGAAATTTATATAATCAATCTTGTATTATTTATTATTAAGTTATAATTTTCTTTAGAGTGTTTTGTACTTATGTTCTTGTTTTAGTTGGCTTAGAATCTATGGTTCCTATTTTAGCCATGTTTCCAAACTTCACATCCAACTGATGGATAGACTAGTCTAGGGTAATCAATGGGGGGATCATTACATAGGAAATGGTGGGTTTGGTGACTTACTACTGAGAAATGCCAAAATTACTTGGTTTGTTTTTC